>JAGSMR010000011.1:6962500-7320000 GCA_029286605.1 Sericinus montela | reverse complement strand
AATAAAGATATTTTTAATTGGAATGAGAACAGTGTAACGATAATTGTCAGGATGAAAACGCCAGACAAAATTAAGGAGTTCGACGACGAAAAACAGTGTCTATGGTATGTCTACCAATTTCTAGTACTGCAAATCCTAATCTTAGGACTACAGATAGCCTCTACCTGCAGTATACTTTTACGAGATGATAAGTAATAAAATTATAACAACTACTTAGGTTTTAATTCAACTTAAGTCTACTGTCATTATACTGATATATTTAAGGTGCAGAACAAACAAATTACAACCTCCATAACAAAGTTTATTATAATGAAAATAACGACCGTGTTTTGCATTATGTTGTTGCAGTGAAAGTAATGGGTTATTTTACAAAAAGAAAGCAAGAAGCTTACATTAATATTTGGATTTTGTAAATAAGACAAACATTTCATCGTTATAACAGAGTAAAAAAAGTAAATCATTACATGTCTAAATCCATCACGACTTTTAAATTGATATAATACGCGTATTGATTTAGTACGGTCTACATCCTTTTATGTCATATATAATGTACATATGAATATGCGAAAAATGTTTCCCACCTTTTGAAAAATCCTGGTTCTGGGTTCGCTTTCCGCCCGTGTCAGTTGTCTTTTTAAAATTTCTTTTTTTCTTTAATAAAAAGGTTCAAACACATGCTTAAAAATTTGCAAAATATACATATTTCTACCCATTAAATTAAAACAACTTATCACCAATAGTATACTAATATCATTTACAGTATATAAAAATGTAATAGATAATGCAAAACGAAATTACATTTCTTTTCGTTAATAAAACTTCTACTTAAAACCTGTTTTATATACGTATTTTTTGACACTGACTTCACGCTTCAAATTTGATTCCATTGAACTCGCTTAGGGTTTCATTCCTTTGTAATAAAAAAAAAACTGAATTGAGCGGAAATGAAATAGCGCTAACCAGTTTCTTCGGAGGATGGGACTGAGAGAACGACCCTACATTTTTTACCGCAAATAAAACCAGCTTGAAGACCTCAAGGAGATAGATATAATTCCATTTATGTAACTTCGTTGTGGTATATAGAAAAGCTCTAAGGATTAATTTTATTTTACAATTATGTATTGTTAAAAAACTATAATTACAGTAAAATAGCATGTGCGTAAATATCATTATTTATTGAATCTATTTGAAATAAGTATTGGCATCAACTAGCCTTATAAAAGATGCATAAGTCTTTAAATATTGTTAAACAATAAGTAAATTTTAGGTCAGCTACTTTTCAAGTAAAGAAAATTAATAAGGGAAAATAAAAATGGCCTCATTTCAAATGTAAACTTCTCACTTTCGCTTGTTTACTTTCCCTAACGTAAATCGTTTGATATTATACTTGAAAACATGAATGTTAATATGTAAAATAAATCTTTTTGAACCTAATCTTTTTACTTGCAGAGCTTTGTTTAATGACAGGATTTTTATACTATTTAAATTTTATATGAACGCTTTAAAAACACCAATGTGAATGTGAATGGCATATTAAATGAATGACCATTAAAGTGTTGGTGTAATATTTTATGTTTCAGAGCCTTCGATATACACAATCTTTTGCTTTGCATTTATTTTTTTGACAACAAATTCACTTCAGTTTTTTTGGAGCCACAAGTGAAAAACGTTCTGGACCCCATTCTGTTAGGCATTAAGATATCTAAGGAGGTTACGGTTAAGATTTTTATGATCCATAAAAAATGTACTCTGTACATTGCAACCCTAGAATAATTTTTTATTATTTACTAAATGTTTAAAAATTCACCGAGTGGTAACGGCGTAAGAATATTGCCACTCCCTTTCTTCCTGTGGGTATCGTAAGAGGAATCAGCCTTAAATCGTTATGGCAACCATTAAATGGCGGGATAACCATCGCTAAAAAAATATCAGACCAAAATAATCTGATCAAAGAAGGGCAGCAGTGTCTGAGGTGCGAGTGGTCTAGCACTGCGATCGCCAATCCGCATGCCAAGCGTGGAGATTATGGCAAATCCTCCCTATGGGGGAGGCGTATGTCCTGCGGTGGACTTTAACAGGTCGTTATGTATGTATAAAATCTGTCACTGTTTACAATCTCTAACTTCATTTAATACATAAAGACGGGGACGGGCAACCCGTTACATTGTCCCAAAAATTTCTTCTGTGGAATTGATCGGTGAGATTATCTAGACCTCTGTATACCCTTGTATTGTGAATGGCTTGAAGATATTTCGTTCGTTTAACTTTATTTAATATTTGGCATTACTAAACACATCTGAATGTTAATAATTTATACTGTCTCAATGAATGTTATACTGAGATAGTTTTATTAGTTAATAACTTTATCTTAGCTTAAAATACGATAGCTAAAGATGTAACGAAATTCCATGCTTTTTTTAATACGTATTTTGAAATATCTAGAAAACATATAAATTCATTAAAACAAATAATAAATTTTTAATCGCCATATTTATTCCTTATTTTACTAATATTTAATTTTTAGTAACAGTTTCACATATATCATCATACATCGAATAACATTCATCGTGCATTACAACAACAATAAGTAATGTATTTTCATCATCATGTAGTAGAAATGTCTTTTAAGTATTTTCTGTTAAGGAATTTACTCTTACTATTTGTTTAATATACAATTTTAACATTAAGAATATAATGTATTTGTATATGTATTTATTTATTTATTTATTTGGCGATCAAAGTTAATACCGTTCCATTTAACGATATTTTTACACTTACTTTCATCATCTAATCAGTCGTGGATCCTTCAAACATTAAGACCCAATGAAACTTCCTCTAAGTGTCTAAATTATAATTTATATAATACAAAAACTATTACACTTACAGTAACTAATCAGCTTAGGTAGGTACGTATAGGTTACACGCGCCACATTAATTTTAATCTATACACATAATATTTACATTTGAACAATTCTTAGGTTGATGAAAGAACTGCATTAAAGTTAAACATCTGTGGCACAGCCATCATGAAAGTTGTCTTCCGTTGATGGTCTAGTAATGGTTAATACACGCTTCAAAGCCGAAACTGGAGGTAAAACCGGGGGTGCGCGCTGCCATACGCGTAGTGTGCGCGCGCCTGTCGCGGTTGGTAAACCATAGTCTGGGGGATAAGACGCCTCAATCGGTGGAACTGAAACTGTTACCATAGCATGTGCACGAGGAAATGTTCGACTCATGAAGCCCAGTTCTTCTTGAGATCCATTTACACTGGAGTTTTCGATTATTGGTGTTCTATCTGTGTAATAACTAGGAATCGCGGAGCTCACTGCTCTGGCTAAATTGCTAGCCTGATTCATTTTAAGTTGTTCCCATAAACCTGATGGATACAATGAGTCAGATGTTTCTCGGGCATATTCTCCACTTCCTGGTCTAGTAGCACTATCCGGTCTTGTGTCATTGATCAAATCCGGGTCAATGCCAGTAGAAATAGTTGGTGAAACCATTACAGGTCCGCCGGCAGTTACAATACTACCTCTTCCATCATAGTGATTTGTAGTGTATGGTATGTCACTTACGCGTGGTGGTTTTACAACTGGGTTACATTTAACTTCATTATAATTAGGTGATTCTTGTCTGTTAGCCAAAACAGCTACGTGTGGCCTATCGGTTGTCGTCGGGTGTACTTCATTACCTGATACAACTCGATCCAATGTGTTTGGAGTTTTACTCTCACAATTAGGAGTCGGACGAAATCTTACAAATGTTATTAGTATACCAAGGGAAATCACGACAATAAGTAAGAACAATGCGGCTCCCAGACTCGCTATCTGTGCGCTGCCTAATGACGCCATCCCCGCTGCTATCTGGGAAACATGTACCGTGAAGTTCGCTTCCGCATTACCACCTTTGTTTTCTGCAACACAATAAACCTCAAACGCATCAGATTCTTGCATATTTGTAAGAATTAAGGTTGATTTCTTTTTTGACTCCCCTTCTTCATATACAATTATTTTCTGTTGGTTATTAAAGCTGCTTCCATTTTGTAGCAGTCGCCCATTCCAATACCAATTAATATTTGCGCTTGGTACTCCCTCAGTTCTACAAATTATCGTAGCATTTTCTCCAATTCCTACTTTTACGACTCTGTTAATAGGCAAAATTTCTGGTTTGCACGCAAATTCATCAATTGTCAATTCTGAAAATGGCTTATTATTTAATCTCGTAGGTGATGAACATGCCGGAGTTGAAAGTAACTTATGCTTCGCTAACCAAAGCTTTACATCTCGCAATCGACAATCACAAGTCCACGGGTTATCTGATAAGTCTATAAATCGTAGCTTCTCTAATTTTTCTAGAGAGCGTAATGGTAAATCACGCAGGTTATTGTGGTTAAGTTTCAGAGATTCCAATGATCGTAAATTCCTAAATGCATCAGAGGAAATGTCTCTAATATCACACTTCGATAAGTCAAGCTTAACAATGCTTTCGAGATTATTTAAAGCATCTGAATGTATTTTTATTAGAGGATTATGACTCAAGGTTATGTCTCTTAGAAAAGGAGCATCTTTAAAGCTATTTGAAGGTATTTGTGTTAGTAAATTATGTGATAGGTCTAATTCAACTAAATTGGTGAGGCCTTTAAACGCACGATCATGTATTTGACCAATATTGCAACTGCGTAAATATACTCGTTGCAAATTAACTAGGCCAGTTCTAGCAAAAGCTTCTTGAGGGAGAATTTGCAGATTATTCCCTGAAAGATCTAGCACTTGGGTAGCAGGATCAACGGGCTCAGGCACTGTAATAAGAGCTCGATCCACGCATTCAACTGTTTGTTTGCCTCCTTTCCATTTGCAGGTACACACAGGAGGACACGATCCCGGTGGCGCAAATCCAGTTAAAACTGTTCCCACCATAACATTCACTACAATTATTTGCCACTTCATTTTAACTTTAACACAATTTAGTTTATACCAAAATTTCACAAGGAATAATTATATTCCTAAAATATTTATATCATAATCTGCACTGTTTTATTACGTTCATACATTCATTTATACATATTTAATCTGTATACTGCAATACCGTATCACATCACTACTCGAGAAAGTTGGTAAACGGAACATGACGACACAGTACTCGCCCGCGACAGCTGTGAATAAACTGAGAGGGTCGTCGTCAGTGAAAAGAGCTTAACGCATGCGCGTTGCGGCGCGCTTGTCTCCCCGCCCCGCGTTGCGGCTTATCCTCAGCCACCGAGTTGAGTAGCTCTACTCGATGTGTTAAAAGAATTCTAAAAGTGTAATTTTCTACCTGGCGGTGACCGCGGTGGATCGTCCGCTCGCCAGACCGTCACGTTCATTCATAAATACCTGAACCAGTGTGTCGGTGGGGACGATGGTATCAATACCGGCAAGGAATTTAACAATACTCGGGATCGAACAGTTACGTTAATGTGCCGCATGAACCTCTTTGATTGTTATAGCACGTAAATATATTTGTTAATATCACGTTCGTATATAAACTCAGGTAGAAAACTAATTTTACTACAATAGACTAAAGGGACGGCAGGTAAGATAAGAATGACACAGGAAATGTCGCAAAAAAACTATGAGTTTCTTTCATTCATAATTTGTGTATTACTTATTCAGTAAGTAGTATATTTTTCAATGTATCTGTACAAGTATAACAATAACTGATTCTTGACTAACAAGTATAACTGATTCTTATTCCACAACTATGGAGGTATGATAATCAAGTAATAGTAGCAACATTTTTGCATGATAGAATTTTATATCGTCGAAGACAGAATTCAGTCGGAAATAATAATCCGACAATCAATGTTTTCTGGCTAAGATGATCTTATTTGTTTTTAGAAGTGTCACTGACCTACCGATTACTTATAAATTATATGTATTTACCGATGTGTAGGTACAATGCAATTTTTGGCTACATATAATATAAGTATTCTGAAACTATAGGCTAACTTTATATTAACTTTTAGTATTTAAAGATTGTGTTACAAAAATAATAGTTAAAAAATAAAAATAATAATGCAATAACATCAATAAGATTTTAGAAGTGTGGATGTGTGTGGTGGTCTTTTGTTATTATTTAGTGGGATCTTATATTTTAGTACCATTATGACCAGGTTGTATCACATGCATGAAAGACTAAAACTTAAATTGTTTTTATCATAAAACCGTAAATTTCTAATTAAAAAAACTTATTTTTAACGGACAGAAATTTAATAGGAAGACGAAGTTGACAACTTCTTAAAAATAAAAAAACTATGTTTTATTATTATACTATAACATTGTGCATTATTGAATCAGTGAAGACTTATAAAAAAATCCTATAAACACTGACACGGGGCTATACGTTGAAATGTGCATCATTGAGTAGCCCCCGTCAGCTGCTTTGACATCTGGATGCACGCGTGTTGGACGCCGGCTGATGTCCACATGCTGCACTAATATGTGTTCCATAACACGTCGAAAAAAAACACTTTTTGTTCTTACAATTCAATGTTATTTATAAACCCACTCGACAGCTATCAACAAGCAATAAGAGTTCCAATAATAAATTGCGATGATACTATTGATTTGAGAGTCACTATAGACGAGCGTTGAAAGGACTCAATTGTCTAGACGTCGGTCTACCCCTGTATTGGGAATGGCGTGAAAATATTTATTTTTAACAAACACATGGTATATTTCAGCCAAGTTTATAATAAAAAATTTACTCTGTATTACGACTTAAACGACAGGTTTGAACAATCGTTTGATTGATTTTATTTATTAAGAGAAGATTGTGAATCATTATACTTATAAGTAGGTAGTATTTCGTCTCCGCGCTCTAAACGAAAAGCCTCTCGGTAATATTACAATAGCTACCTAAAGATGGTAACTGATAGGGAAAATCACGCAACACAATTAAACGGGACGTTGACGGGCAGAGGTGTTAAAGGTCCATAGGCGTCTGGTACTACGATTGTCAATTAAATTTTTGTCAAATTATTGCATAACTAGCTATTGTCTGCTGCAGCTGCGGACTGTAGTCTGCGTGGAAACCCTTTAGTGCCAATTGTGGTCTTTCCAAACAAGTAGACCTTTCTCCAAAAATTTCATTAAAATCGGTTTAACCGTAAAAGCGTAACAAAGTGACAGGTAGAGTTACAAGTTGTGTTAGTTGTTGTACCTATACGTATAATTTTTTAGTTATTAGTATGATTATGTATAGCAATAATTAGTAATTAGTATGGATATGTAATAAAAATATGGTGTAAGGTACTTTCTACGATAATTATGTTATGTTACGGTAAACTTTTATGTCTACTTTTAGATACATGCATGACAAGACATGTTCTACTCATAAATGGTTTATTTTTAAATTTAACGAATAACTTAAAAAAAATAAAAATATCTTAAGAAACTACGTATTTCTTTTTACTTTCAAATAAGACATATTTCTACTTGCTTGTTGTGAAAAACGAGGAAACTTGATAGGAAGTAGTTACTACAATCTAAGTAACTACCTGCAACCAGACCCAGGGTTCTCGTCTTGTCGCAGCGGTGAGGCTAAGTACCGTAGCACCGACGGTGAACAATGACGCGTTGGTTGACTGTTGCTAAAGTGTTTGCGCTCGGTTGCAACTAGGCTTCTTTCCCTTCACAGACAGCCAAGGTGGTGGTGCGATGAAAAAGAAGTTTTGTTATTACAATTCACCACGCGGTCTTCGTCGCGACACTGACGTGTCCGCAGCGCGGCCACAGTGGCGTCCACAAGCCCCAAAGTGCAATGTTTCGTAACTCGTATTTACACTCGTCGTTTATCCTTTAAACTGAAGCACTACAATAGTTACAACACAAATTTTCCACATGTTGAAGCTGTTTCCTGTATTAAGAGTTCAGAGAAAGCTCCACCTTTCATATCAGTTGTATTTTGACACTGATCAGACGTGGAGCATTTATATTTCATCAAAAAAATTATAAGAAATAAGGTTTATTTTATATTTCCCTTCCGCGCTTCGAAATGTTTCTATAAACAAAACGAGAGTCAGAAGTGAGCGAAAGGCTTAATAGCACTCGTTTGTATAAATACACTTTAACTGCCTTTTAACCTTTTTAGAAATTATGATTTTTTACTGAATAACCGTCATTATAAATTTTATACTTTAACTTCGCTAGAAGTAACAATTAATAATGTGACTCCACCAATTTAATGTATATGAGCTAGTTCCGGTAGTCTGCGGCCGTTATTATATTATTATTATTACACACGCAGCGTCAACGAACTACATTGAAGTATTTCGCGTGAGTCAACAAACACGTGATGTTGTGTCATAATATAATTTAAGACCAAATGGTCAACGTGTCATCTACTAAAAAGGTGTAAAGTAATCTTTAAACATAATATTATTTCATATATTTGTTTCAAAAGCGTTTAATATTATATACTAAATCCTTCTGTTCTATTCAATGTTAAACTGAGGCTTGTTTAAAAATACACGAACAAATTCTATTTTACGTATTATATTAAAAGATTATTTTTGTTTTGAACATGCTATTTACGCTAGAGCCAATATGATTTATTTGATGTACATTACAGTTATCATATTCACATGTCTTCTCATTGAAGACAGCACCTTGGTTGTAACTAGAAGGCTAGTGCAACAATCATGCTGGTGTATTGGCACTGCTGACTAGTCTCCCGTCATGTACATGCACGCAGCATGCATTGCATAATCGCGTAACGCAGATCGTTAATGATCCACATGAGCATAATTTCCGACGCTCAGTAGTGGTTCCTACAGTACATTGTTATATTTCTAAATACGTAAGATATAAAAAGGAGCCATTTTACATAGGTCATCTAGCAAACGTAAATAAACTTAACCTTATTTAGTAAAACGTTCAAGTCTGCGGATGGCGATTCATCTAAGTGGTAGGGCTACCACTTATGTGCATCGGCATCGGCAGGCTTGAACTGACGAAAAACTTCCAAACGAAAATATCACACTCGTTATTATTTACTTATAAAAGCCTATTTTGATTTTTTTAATCTGAAGCATCACTCTGTCAGAGAATCGAGTCTAGTTAACATAAAGAAAAACCATATATTAGTAATATGTAATCATAATCTAACAGCTTATTTGTTGCTATGGCTATTTCTTATTCTCATGTCACGATAGCCAAGTGGTTGGGTGATCGAAATTCGAGTCATGAGACGAGTTCGCTCCCTAAGGCTCGCAACAAAGAGTTTTTTCAAAATCTTATGTACGATTTATATCGTTGGCTTGGAAATTACAGACGGATTCACCTTCTGTGACGTTATCCCAAAAAATGTCTTCCGTGGAAGGTGGGTCGAAAGGACTTAATTGTCTAAACCTCTGTCTACCCTGTATGGGGAATGGCGTGATAAATAGTCTCATCATGGCCACACATATCCTGAGAAAAGTACAGTACAGATAGATTTCATAATCTATTTGATTCTAAAAATAATTTTACTAGTTTTGGCAAAGTGGTGATAACTTAAAAAATTTTCTTACTCTCATTTTCAAAACGAAACGGTGGTACTTTTTAACAAATGACAATTGATGAATGTAATTGTGTACGATTTGATTTGATTTGACAAACAATTTGCCGACATGATGTTAAACCAAATTCCAGCAAATCTCAAATGCTTGTTTTATTCTCTTTCGTATTGTAAAAGATGTTTATATAGAGGTGAAGAACTTTGAAAGGTAATAAAACAAAGATGAATTTCTAAATTGACGTGAAATTTATTTTGTTCGAAAGATAATCTTCTGACATTATGATTTAAATAAGATGTCTGGCATATGAGCGCCACGGCTGGCTCGGACGTAATCTAATCTGAAGGCCCAATTTACGAAGACTTTTTCCAACATTTTGTGCCGTAAATCGGCAATAACGCTGCAAATGTTGTCATTCAAGTGGTTAATATTCGGCGTACACTAGCGATTTCACATGTCTACACAGAAAATAGTCTAGTGGCGAAAAATTGCACGATCTTGGAGGCCAATTCACGGCTCCGAAACGTGAAACTATGCGGTTACCAAACGTTTCCTTTCTTCTGGATGTAGCGGTGTCTCAACATACTCATACACCTGAGGATTATAATCACTACAAATATGGTAGTTTTGTTTACTAACATATGTTTCCATTCAAACAAAATTAGCTTATGAAAGTCGGGATCAACGGCAATCTTGTTTAGGGCCTATTCACCAAGTCTACGCCTTGCCAAGTGATCGTGTGGCTTCAATTGTTGCACGACTTGGATTTTGTACGCACGCAAACCAACATCATTTCGCAAAATCTTCCATAAAGTGGATTCAAAAATATCCAATTCCTGTGCACGATGGCGGATGCACTGATTCGGGTCTTCCTCTACGCTACGCTCTACAGCAGCAATGACTTCTTCTGTACGCACTGTTCGACGTCTGTGGTTGCGTATTATGTCAGTAAGCGTGATGTAAATACGTTCCACAGTTTATCGAATTAATTGCTTTGATTGAATTTGTTTATCGTAAAATGAAAGTAGTGCGCGATACGTATTTCTAAAAAAAACCATGTAAAATATCTTCACGCCATTCCCAATTGATTGATTAACAGAACCATGATTTTCAAAATAAATTTGTACAATTTAAAGTTAAAAACTGTTTCGTCGTTTAAATTTAAAGTTTTATACCTCTATAAAATACACTTTATATAATACGTAATAAAAGCATTCACCATAACTGAAAACGTATAACGTGTTATATTGCATATGTCGCATTTTCAGTCAGTCATTCTTACGCCGCAAAATTTACGAAGAGATCATATTCCCACATTATGTATTTAGTTAATTTTTATGGATTCGGATGAAAAACGTCACGATAGCCAAGTGGTTGGGTGGTCGGAATTTCGAGTCAATAGACCGGAGTTCGATCCCCAGTTGGCAGGCTCGTAACAATGGGTTTTTCAAAAACTTATGTAAGAATTATATCGTTGGCTTGGACATAAAGTCGGCGACGGGTTCACCACCTGTCACGTTGTCCCAAAAATATCTTCTGTAGAAGGTGGATCGAAGGGACTTAATTGTCTAGCCTAGACCTCTGTCTACCCCTGTATTAGGAATTGCGTGAAGATATTTATGTAAGAGTTCATAGTCCTTTTAATGATAAGTGACTGCTGCAACCCATAGCACACATGAATACACAAAAGAAGATGTAGCGTTTTCACCTTCAAATACTAAGATGTAAGACCTCATAGCCCGTGTGTCAACGTGAAATGACACTGGATCTATATATTATTCAAACTAAAACACAACAGTAACATTGCAATTTGGCGGCAAAGATATTTAAGAGTGTCGTACTGACTCAGACGAATCTTAAAAAGCATGTTTTTACAAGTACTGCATTTTGTCCTTTTTGGGGTAAAAGATTTTTATTTTTTAAGAAGGGTTACCGAATCGATTGTGGTAACATATTTGGTTAAATTATATAATATGTAGAATTTGAGTTTTAAACATACATTTATTTCAACAAATTTTATTTTATTTATATATTTATTTATTTACGAATGTTACTAAAATGGCATAACAATTTTAGTATTTTAATTACAAGATTTCTCATTTGACCTTTTTTTGCACCTTCTAAATTAGTCAGTAATTAAGTTACGAGGAGTCATTACATAGAATATCATTCATTAGTAATAAATAAATAAAAAATTTTGAAACCTTCATTAACACTCTTTTTGGTTGTAATTTAATTTCCACAGGAATTTGTAATCTCTGTTGTATACTGCAAGGGAATCTACATTTGTCTGGTATGGCCCGTACGTGACGTAATTTAAACGGTTTATATATATATATATATATATATATATATATATATATATATATATATATATATATATATATATATATATATATATATATATATATATATATATATATATATATATATATATATAGGTACATTTTGGTACAAAATAAACGCTACCATATTTTCGGCACGTCAAAGAGTTGCTTTTTAGACAAATAATACTCCGTATTCAGTAGAATTTTTAGTGTGAACAAAAGCGGTTTTAACGAATAGCTGTTTGCAAGGAACAAAATCAACATCCTCGCTCGCGTCACGTATTTATAATCCCGCAGTCGCTTCCTGTTTTTTTTTTGCTGCTTTTCATTTTCTAGAGTTCATACATTTGGTTAAACTTTTTAAACTTTATTGCTTGTTGAAACCTGTAATAATATAATTATAAATTCCTAAGTATTATTATTTATTTATTATATAAAGTTATTCGTTGCACTAAAATATCTAATGTCTCCTAAACATATGGCTTCTAAATATATCTCTATAATGTCTGTCCTCTAGACCCACCTATCACTTAACTTTATTTGGGACAACGAGTGTATGACCTTCTCATTTATCATTAACTTAGTTTTCAAGCTATGTATATATATATTAAATATATCGGATGGATGTATATTAATATGTATATAAATATCCATGACACGAGTTAATATTGATCACACAAATGTTTGCCCCTAAAGAGATTCGAAACCAAGCTTACTAGTCTATCGGTATTTTTAAAAAATTAAAGAATACAACGCAATATTTTGGTATATATCGAGCAAATAATTGTTTTTCAAAATTATCAGGCGGTATCATTCAGGCTTTTTTATGTTTTAAGTATGGGATATATTTTTTAATTTACATTATATTTTTCCTTAATAGTGTCTGTTTAGCTATTCCGGAGGTATAACAAAGGCAGTGACAGAATCAGCGCTACCGCCACGCTGCTGCAGCAATATGCTGAGTCGGATGCCTTTTCGTTGCTAGAACTGAACATACTTAATATATCCTATATCGGTATTTTTTAAAAATTAAAGAATACAACGCAATATTTTGGTATATATCGAGCAAATAATTATTTTTCAAAATTGTCAGGCGGTGTCATTCAGTCTTTTTTAATGTTTTAAGTATGTGATATATTTTTTAATTTATATTATATTTTTCCTTAATAATGTCTGTTTAGCTATTCCCGAGATATACAAAGGCAGTGACAGAATCAGCGCTGCAGCCACGCTGCTGCAGCAATATGCTGAGTCGGAAGCCTTTTCGTTGCTAGAACTGAACATACTTAATATATCCTATATCGGTATTTTTTAAAAATTAAAGAATACAACGCAATATTTTGGTATATATCGATCAAATAATTGTTTTTCAAAATTATCAGGCGATGTCATTCAGTCTTTTTTATGTTTTAAGTATGTGATATATTTTTTCATTTACATTATATTTTTCCTTAATAGTGTCTGTTTAGCTATTCCCGAGGTATAACAAAGGCAGTGACAGAACCAGCGCTGCAGCCACGCTGCTGCAGCAACATGCTGAGTCTGATGCCTTTTCGTTGCTAGAACTCAACAAACTTAAAATAGAATTTATTATTATTATGTTATAACTGTATTGTGTTTTGGAACCGAACGAAATTTGTTTCTTTCTTTCTTTCAATAAATTCAAATATTTACAAACATTTTATCCACAAAATTTCAAAATAATGAAAATGTATTATAAAAATTATATTATTGTCCCCCCAAATACTGTTAATTTCCAGATTTCAATCATTCACAATTTTGTTCTTCCTTTTCTTCTTCCAATGCTAAACATCCCCTAAAATTTTCCACAACTAACGGTCCTCAGCTGCATCGACATCCGGCAGCATTCCATCTCGTGTGGGTCATCCTACACTGCGTTTGCCTAAACGAAGTTCACGAGAAACACCGAACATAGCCCATTCCATAGCTCACTGGAATGGCTATACAATCGGCCAACAGTGAAATACATCGTCTTGGCAACACGCCTTGATTGCTTAAGCTTAGGCTTAAGATTTTGAGGTATATTCGACGAGTATGAGGTCCAATACGCCACGTCGTCATTGAATTTTACATATATCTCGCCTCATTGACTTTGAGATCTGTCTATTCCGTTGCCGATATGCTGAGGCATTAGTTGCAGCCGTGTCTAGCTTTCATGAGGATAAGACTGAGATCAAAAAGCTTTTTTGAAAGGATTTTGGTATACCTTCACAAAAATATAGATTATACATCAAAAGAACATATAGAACACACATAGGTTACAATTTAAAATGATTTTATGTAATTTTATTCGAAATATAATTAGGAATTTTTCTGTCTGAAAAATGTTTGCCCTTTGAGAGCAATGTTGTTGTACGGTGCCTAAACCGTTGACGAAGATAATGTTTAGTCGGATTGTTTGTCTTAAACATTTCCGCGACAGCATTTTTTACCTTTTACGTGGAAGCCAAAACATCCCAAATTATGAGCCATAAAGTGTAAATGTAAGTAATAAAATGCACTGCACTGTGTGCACACACGGTGCAGTGCATTTTATTACTTACACTTAATGTAATGCACATTTTAAAGTATTTAGCTAATTCTTATCAACTTTTATGTATTTGTCAGTTTTTAATGTAGATGAACTTTTCACCAATTGATTGCACCAAGTAATTTGGACGAATAGTTTAAAAATATCACAATAATATTGACTTGAGTGGAGCGCTATCAAATGCATATTATAAAACAACAGTTTTCCCAGTACTGGGTAAGACAAAGGTCTAGACAATTAAGTCCTTTGGACACACCTTTCACCGAAGCATATTTGAGGCAACGTGACAGATGATGAGCCTTTCGTCGTCTTAGTGTCCACGTCAATGGTACAATATACTTATATACATATTTACATAAATAAATATGCTTATACATATAAATAATAATTAATTCGATACATACATTGCTGAGGACAACATCATATATATTGCTCTGATCCCAAAGTAAATAGCTTAAACACATATGTTATGGAATCTGAAAAAAGTGAAAAAGTGTTTTCAAAGTGTGTAATTAAAAAAAAGTATTTTCTAAATTGATCCAGCCAGAAATCTAACCCGGTACCTGGCTGCTGAGCTGGTGACATCATGAAAACCGGTGTGTTCGCCATTCATCTACTGAGTCCACAAATAATATATACACATATAAACATCTATGAATGGATTACAAATATTCGAACCCACAACCCTGAGATTGGGTCCCTGACACTGGCAGTGTCGACCGACTACGATTGACTGCCGGACAGCAGAGTCCAAGGTACGATGTTAACGGTGCAGTGATCGCTAACCCGTGAAGTTACCCGTATAAAGCCTGCCAATTTTTTAAAATTTATTTGCGTTAAACTTGTTTTTAGATAAATTAAAACCTAATATGTTTTCAAATAAATCGTTAAATCAGTATATAAATACTTTTACTGTGCAAGCCCCGTGAGACACGTGTGCTAAAGAAACAAATGCGTACTTAATCTCTATTTACGCCTGCGATAAGTCTACTCCGGTGTTATACAAATATCACCTGGGGGTAGCAATCAGGAACCGTTTTAATGTAATGTAAAGTAAAATACACTTTATGGTGTAGCTTTGAAAGTTTGGATTCGCAACGTCTGTCTTAAAGTTCCTCTGAAAGAACTTAAGGCTTATGACGTTGCGATATTATTCACGTTGAAACTTACACTATAGGCCCATTCACAAAGCCCTCGTCGAAAAAATAAACCTGATTAACTCCGTTAAAATGAGTAAAATGTAAATTGTTTTTTTTTTCTTAATTGTATTCATATAAATAGTTAATTGACTCAGGCGTTACTTTGCGGAAATTCATTGTAAAGTTGTTATTTAAAAATTACTTCGCAACCCTCCGCATGAAAATATAAAAAGGTATATGCTACCTGGTCCGAAGAGAAGAAGAAGAGCACCACCCTCCCTCCCACAGATGCGTGCACCAATTCCACAGACGTGTGCACCAACTCCACTGTATGCACCACCACCACTACACTCAAACCAGGTAACACACACCACCACCGAAAACGCGACACGTGTTTCGCCTCAAAACAAGGCATCCTCAAGCGAGTAGACTCTACGATGAGCGACCGCAGAGTGACAAATGAGTCACTCGAGCAGTCTTTTATAACCTAACGTGACGCAACCGGCCGCCACCCCCACCAATAACGGCCAATTGCGTCACGACCTACCCGAAAAAATATTTAAAAGAGGTGAGTCAGAGACGTTTGTTTGTTCATTCAGCAGTGCAAAACGTCCACCGCCACCACCTTTTATTATCTCCAACTGTTCAAGCACACACAGTCGGAGCCCTTTGTCACATATGTGTAAGACTTGGAAAGAATGGTCATTTGGTAAAATATGTCCAGTTTCCAAAAGATGTTTGGCAAAATGTGATCTATCGGGTTTATTGTTCCTGTACGCGGCCAAGTGCTCTTTATAGCGAGTATTAAAACTACGACCCGTCTGACCCACATACACCGCACCGCAATCACTACAGGCAAGTCTATAAACACCCGATCTTTGTTGCTTATCTATCCTATCTTTAGTGTTGCACAAACTCACAAGTGAATTGCCCGTCTTGAATGCGACGCAAACGCCATTCCGTCTAAGAGTTCTGGCTATTTTATCAGATAATGGACCCATGTAGGTCAGACTACCCGCATAATTATTGGATTTTGGGGTGGGACCGCGTACAGAAACCTTCTAATTATTTGTTTTTGTTTTTATTAATTATACTATTAATAATGTTTTTGGAATATCCGTTAGAGACTGCTACTTGATAAATAGATTTTAGTTCTTTTAAATAGTTTTCTTCATTAAGAGGGACTGTTAACAATCTATTTACATAACAATGAAAAGCAGCCATCTTGTGCTGCCAAGGATGACACGATGACGCGGGGATGACGGTATCCGTATAAGTTGGTTTACGGTAAATTTTGAATTCATGTCTATTATTTTTCCTTGATATGGTAAGATCAAGAAAATTAATGGAGCAGTCTTGTTCCAATTCAAGTTTGAATTTAATTTTGGAATGGATCTTGTTCAATTTGTTAAAGAAAACGTCCAGTTGTCTTTTGGTGCCGGTCCAACACATAATTATGTCATCTACATACCTATAATAATATAAGATATTTTTATCGACAACTATGTTTTGTCTTTCATAGTTATCCATAAACATATCCGCCATAAGTGGACTCAAAGGGGACCCCATTGCTAAACCTTCTTTTTGTAAATAAAATCGGTTATCAAACCGGAAATAATTTTGTTTCAAGCAGATAGACTTCAAGTGAAGTAAGTCTTTAGCTTCCCCGGGATGTAGACGACATTTATTGAAATTATCTGCGAGTATACGAGAACATTCTTTCGAAGGAACATTAGTGAAAAGACTTTCGACGTCTAAAGACAAAAGAAAACATTTAGGAGGTAATGATATATCTTTAATTTTGGAAATTAGGTCTAAACTATTTTTCAGACTATAAGCAGGTTTGAAGTTGGATTTTTCCTTGAGTAGAACATTTAGTCTGTTTGCTAAAGGATATGCTGGAGCACCAATATATGAGACTACTGGACGCATAGGTACGTGTTCTTTAAGGATTTTTGGTACCCCATATAAAGTGGGTGCCAAAGGAGTCATTGGAACAAGACTACTCCGAGAAACATTGTGATTGGGAAAAGTGTAGGATGCATTTTGTATAGTCTCTTTGATCTCAGTGATATATCTCTTCGTAGGATCGGACTCTAATTGCACAAAATCATCCCCTTGGATAACATCGTTAACTTTTGGCAGTATTCGGTCTTGTCCATTATTACAACGGTATTGCCTTTATCAGCTTTTTGAAATAATCAGATTATTTTCACTGATTCTTTGTTTAAGTGATTTAAATACTGAAATTTCGGAATTACCGTTAGACAAAAACGATGCCGCCCTAATTTCCCGAGCCACTAAACTTTTAACGATGTTATCCTTCTTCCCAATCACTACGGCCATCTCCGCGTCAACGGCAACTGTCTCTAACGATTTTTGGGATACGGACGGTGTAAGGTTATACTTGAGTCCTTTTTCTAGAAGTATATTCTCATCATTTGGAAACTGGACATTTGATAGATTTTTAACACGGGGATAAAACGGTGTGATTCAGTCTCTCCGTCAACGCTCTCTTTACGGTTAGAAGCTGTAACTAGGCGCTGCAATTTACGTGTTTGAACTTGATACTTCAGATGGACAGCCATAGACGCAAGTTCCTGGCCTTGCCATCCAAAGCATCAAATTCGATGTTATGTAATTTATAGGAGAGTTCAGAATACAATATTTTTAAATGGGCTTTAAGGTTATCTCTATTGGTAAACCAATGACGACATTCTTCATTAAGCCAAATCTGTTGGGCCTTTAAAACAGCGACACTGGCTGCCCGACTGTTCGTGCCCAAACGTATGTTAATATAATTAGGTACAACATTCTGCTTTTTGCACTGCTGATTAAACCAAACATTTAGGACTGCAAATCTATGTTGTTTAGTTAGTTTAATGTAGAGTCTAGCCTGTTCGGCCGTGCTAGCCTGTTTAAGATAGTTAATTGACTCAGGCGTTACTTTGCGGAAATTCATTGTAAAGTTGTTATTTAAAAATTACTTCGCAACCCTCCGCATGAAAATATAAAAGGTATATGCTACCTGGTCCGAAGAGAAGAAGAAGAGCACCACCCTCCCTCCCACAGATGCGTGCACCAATTCCACAGACGTGTGCACCAACTCCACTGTATGCACCACCACCACTACACTCAAACCAGGTAACACACACCACCACCGAAAACGCGACACGTGTTTCGCCTCAAAACAAGGCATCCTCAAGCGAGTAGACTCTACGATGAGCGACCGCAGAGTGACAAATGAGTCACTCGAGCAGTCTTTTATAACCTAACGTGACGCAACCGGCCGCCACCCCCACCAATAACGGCCAATTGCGTCACGACCTACCCGAAAAATATTTAAAAGAGGTGAGTCAGAGACGTTTGTTTGTTCATTCAGCAGTGCAAAACGTCCACCGCCACCACCTTTTATTATCTCCAACTGTTCAAGCACACACAGTCGGAGCCCTTTGTCACATATGTGTAAGACTTGGAAAGAATGGTCATTTGGTAAAATATGTCCAGTTTCCAAAAGATGTTTGGCAAAATGTGATCTATCGGGTTTATTGTTCCTGTACGCGGCCAAGTGCTCTTTATAGCGAGTATTAAAACTACGACCCGTCTGACCCACATACACCGCACCGCAATCACTACAGGCAAGTCTATAAACACCCGATCTTTGTTGCTTATCTATCCTATCTTTAGTGTTGCACAAACTCACAAGTGAATTGCCCGTCTTGAATGCGACGCAAACGCCATTCCGTCTAAGAGTTCTGGCTATTTTATCAGATAATGGACCTATGTAGGTCAGACTACCCGCATAATTATTGGATTTTTGGGGTGGGACCGCGTACAGAAACCTTCTAATTATTTGTTTTTGTTTTTTATTAATTATACTATTAATAATGTTTTTGGAATATCCGTTAGAGACTGCTACTTGATAAATAGATTTTAGTTCTTTTAAATAGTTTTCTTCATTAAGAGGGACTGTTAACAATCTATTTACATAACAATGAAAAGCAGCCATCTTGTGCTGCCAAGGATGACACGATGACGCGGGGATGACGGTATCCGTATAAGTTGGTTTACGGTAAATTTAGAACTCATATCTATTATTTTCCCTTTTATAGTAAGATTAAGAAAGTTAATGGAGCAGTCTTGTTCCAATTCAAGTTTGAATTTAATTTTGGAATGGATCTTGTTCAATTTGTTAAAGAAAACGTCCAGTTGTCTTTTGGTGCCGGTCCAACACATAAAGACTGCTCGAGTGACTCATTTGTCACTCTGCTGTCGCTCATCGTAGAGTCTACTCGCTTGAGGATGCCTTTGTTTTGAGGCGAAACACGTGTCGCGTTTTCGGTGGTGGTGTGTGTTACCTGGTTTAAGTGTAGTGGTGGTGGTGCATACAGTGGAGTTGGTGCACACGTCTGTGGAATTGGTGCACGCATCTGTGGGAGGGAGGGTGGTGCTCTTCTTCTTCTCTTCGGACCAGGTAGCATATACCTTTTATATTTTCATGCGGAGGGTTGCGAAGTAATTTTTATATATATATATATATATATATATATATATATATATATATATATATATATATATATATATATATATATATATATATATATATATATATATATATATATATATATATATATATATATATATATATATATATATATATATATATATATATATATATATATATATATATATATATATATATATATATATATATATATATATATATATATATATATATATATATATATATATATATATATATATATATATATATATATATATATATATATATATATATATATATATATATATATATATATATATATATATATATATATATATATATATATATATATATATATATATATATATATATATATATATATATATATATATATATATATATATATATATATATATATATATATATATATATATATATATATATATATATATATATATATATATATATATATATATATATATATATATATATATATATATATATATATATATATATATATATATATATATATATATATATATATATATATATATATATATATATATATATATATATATATATATATATATATATATATATATATATATATATATATATATATATATATATATATATATATATATATATATATATATATATATATATATATATATATATATATATATATATATATATATATATATATATATATATATATATATATATATATATATATATATATATATATATATATATATATATATATATATATATATATATATATATATATATATATATATATATATATATATATATATATATATATATATATATATATATATATATATATATATATATATATATATATATATATATATATATATATATATATATATATATATATATATATATATATATATATATATATATATATATATATATACCTTTTATATTTTCATGCGGAGGGTTGCGAAGTAATTTTTAAATAACAACTTTACAATGAATTTCCGCAAAGTAACGCCTGAGTCAATTAACTATCTTAAACAGGCTAGCACGGCTGAACAGGCTAGACTCTACATTAAACTAACTAAACAACATAGATTTGCAGTCCAAAATGTTTGGTTTAATCAGCAGTGCAAAAAAGCAGAATGTTGTACCTAATTATATTAACATACGTTTGGGCACGAATAGTCGGGCAGCCAGTGTCGTTGTTTTAAAGGCTCAATAGATTTTCATTAATGAAGAATGTCGTCATTGGTTTACCAATAGAGATAACCTTAAAGCCCATTTAAAAATATTGTATTCTGAACTCTCCTATAAATTACATAACATCGAATTTGATGCTTTGATGGCAAGGCCAGGAACTTGCGTCTATGGCTTTCCATCTGAAGTATCAAGTTCAAACACGTAAATTGCAGCGCCTAGTTACAGCTTCTAACCGTAAAGAGCGTTGACGGAGAGACTGAATCACACCGTTTTTATCCCCGTGTTAAAAATCTATCAAATGTCCAGTTTCCAAAGATGTTTGGCAAAATGTGATCTATCGGGTTTATTGTTCCTGTACGCGGCCAAGTGCTCTTTATAGCGAGTATTAAAACTACGACCCGTCTGACCCACATACACCGCACCGCAATCACTACAGGCAAGTCTATAAACACCCGATCTTTGTTGCTTATCTATCCTATCTTTAGTGTTGCACAAACTCACAAGTGAATTGCCGTCTTGAATGCGACGCAAACGCCATTCCGTCTAAGAGTTCTGGCTATTTTATCAGATAATGGACCCATGTAGGTCAGACTACCCGCATAATTATTGGATTTTTGGGGTGGGACCGCGTACACAAACCTTCTAATTATTTGTTTTGTTTTTATTAATTATACTATTAATAATGTTTTTGACAAAAAGAAGGTTTAGCAATGGGGTCCCCTTTGAGTCCACTTATGGCGGATATGTTTATGGATAACTATGAAAGACAAAACATAGTTGTCGATAAAAATATCTTATATTATTATAGGTATGTAGATGACATAATTATGTGTTGGACCGGCACCAAAAGACAACTGGACGTTTTCTTTAACAAATTGAACAAGATCCATTCCAAAATTAAATTCAAACTTGAATTGAACAAGACTGCTCCATTAATTTTCTTGATCTTACCATATCAAGGAAAAATAATAGACATGAATTCAAAATTTACCGTAAACCAACTTATACGGATACCGTCATCCCCGCGTCATCGTGTCATCCTTGGCAGCACAAGATGGCTGCTTTTCATTGTTATGTAAATAGATTGTTAACAGTCCCTCTTAATGAAGAAAACTATTTAAAAGAACTAAAATCTATTTATCAAGTAGCAGTCTCTAACGGATATTCCAAAAACATTATTAATAGTATAATTAATAAAAAACAAAAACAAATAATTAGAAGGTTTCTGTACGCGGTCCCACCCCAAAAATCCAATAATTATGCGGGTAGTCTGACCTACATAGGTCCATTATCTGATAAAATAGCCAGAACTCTTAGACGGAATGGCGTTTGCGTCGCATTCAAGACGGGCAATTCACTTGTGAGTTTGTGCAACACTAAAGATAGGATAGATAAGCAACAAAGATCGGGTGTTTATAGACTTGCCTGTAGTGATTGCGGTGCGGTGTATGTGGGTCAGACGGGTCGTAGTTTTAATACTCGCTATAAAGAGCACTTGGCCGCGTACAGGAACAATAAACCCGATAGATCACATTTTGCCAAACATCTTTTGGAAACTGGACATATTTTACCAAATGACCATTCTTTCCAAGTCTTACACATATGTGACAAAGGGCTCCGACTGTGTGTGCTTGAACAGTTGGAGATAATAAAAGGTGGTGGCGGTGGACGTTTTGCACCGCTGAATGAACAAACAAACGTCTCTGACTCACCTCTTTAAATATTTTTTTCGGGTAGGTCGTGACGCAATTGGCCGTTATTGGTGGGGTGGCGGCCGGTTGCGTCACGTTAGGTTATAAAGACTGCTCGAGTGACTCATTTGTCACCTGCGGTCGCTCATCGTAGAGTCTACTCGCTTGAGGATGCCTTGTTTTGAGGCGAAACACGTGTCGCGTTTTCGGTGGTGGTGTGTGTTACCTGGTTTAAGTGTAGTGGTGGTGGTGCATACAGTGGAGTTGGTGCACACGTCTGTGGAATTGGTGCACGCATCTGTGGGAGGGAGGTGGTGCTCTTCTTCTTCTCTTCGGACCAGGTAGCATATACCTTTTTATATTTTCATGCGGAGGGTTGCGAAGTAATTTTTAAATAACAACTATTCATATAAAGACATAAAAACATGTATTCCGACACTTCAGATCACAAATTACACTTATTACAGTCACAAATTACAGTACAGGTGCCGTGGTGTAAGAGACAGCAGGCAAGACACTGATGGCAGGCTCGTACCATTTTTTTTTATTTATTTATTCAACTTTATTGCACATTATAACAATATATAGTAACAAAAGGCGGACATAATGCTAAAAACAGGAATGGAAAAACATCGGCAGTTAGCAAGAAAAAGACAAAAAAAACAGCAAAGCATAAATATTAAATATAATTAATACGATAATAATATATATTTACACGCACATATACACACATACATATACACATATAACACATCAAGCTATCTTATGCTTTTTAGATTTTTTTTTATCTAAAAAGCATAAGATAGCTTGATGTGTTACTTCTATTCGAAGATCGTGATAAATTTACATATACACTTTATCCGAGGTATGTATGGGGAAAGGCCTTTATTTTTGACGCGGGGAAACCCATTGTGGATACCTAGTGGAGGAGAGCTGGATTATACCGGACTCTCACTGACCCCATTGTCATCACCATTAGCGAAGAGGGGTCAGCGGATCTTCGTTCGGAACACTACTGTGGCTTCCTCCTTCGCTTGGCTGAGATAGCCCAACTTGCCCCCGGAATCCTCGTGGTACTACCACGGGGGCTCGAGACCACTTCGAACCACTTGCCACTCAGAGTTGCGTTATTCGGTAATCGAAGCCTGCATCCCGAGTACCCGCGACTCTTGTGGCCCCGTTTGTGGTATGGGAACACCATTATTTGGAAAGCCGTGACGAGGCACACCCACGCCTGGGATCTATCCTCTCTCGATCCCGCTCAGCAGTTTCTTTCTGGACCATGACGCTCTCACAAAATGTACCTACGGCCTTCCATGCACAATTCCCGCTCAGCAGTGCCGATACGACTATAGGTGACTTACATCCAATGCGGCTTAAGGTTACTCCACTTTGCCTCCCATGCCGGGCAAACGCCCAGAGAATGCGATGCAGAGTCCTGTTCCCTAAAACCACAGTTGAAGCAGTCCGCCGTCGCTTCACGTCCGAGTCTACACAAATAATCACCGAAACTCCCATGCTCAGAATAACTCTCTGACGCCCCAGTGACTGTCCAGTAGGAGGCCCAGAAATTTCGCGTACCTTCCCACTCTGACTTCAGACTCTCCTAGACGGACACACGAGTCGGGTGGATCACTTCTCCTAGGCATTTTATGTAACCATAGACGGAAAAGGTCCACCGTGCCTTTACTATTTTTGAAATTATTGAAATTCTATCAAAATTTGCTCAAAAATCAATTGCATTGATATTTTACTTCATCAATGTTCTCCTGCCGTGGGATAGAGTAATAAGGCTAGGTAATTATTAATTATATGCGTATCTAAAATTAAGCAGACTATGATGTGTTTAATCATTTCAGACAAAGCTATATTTAATGGATAATTTAGTGACTTAACGTACATATCAAATTACAATATTCTCCATCCATTCTAAGTGTTTGTATACTAACGTAATAGTAATTATAAAATAATTAGATTCGAAATAGCTTTAGTTCAATTTCTGAAAATCAAGTGTGTAATATGTTCATCAAAGGCTTTTCATCAACTTAGATTTATTAAATTAAAGAGAATTTTTTTTTTGTAAAGTTTCTTTATTTATTGCCACGTTGCCGCGTTACCACGATACGGCAAAAGTCGCGGAATCCCGCGCCTGTCAGTTGAAATTTTTAAACATTATTTCCGTTAATTTAAATACAAAAAGTTCAGCCTAACTTATATGCCTTAAAATTAATAAAAAAAATTGAATACCTACGAGTAGATTTAGTTATATTCTATGATATCTACCATAGATAACTCGGAAAAGTGCAGTAAGTTTTTGAAAATTTATTCAGATTTTTTTAACATTTAGTGCTTGGTACAATTACTTGAATATCCCGATACTATAGACACGAAGACAATACACGAAATTATGAGTTCTCATATCAAAAAGAGCAACGAAACTTGTTATAACTATATGTTGTGCTCACAATGAAATAACTTGACAAACGTGGGATAATGCCCGATTACGTCGCGAATAAATATGTAGTCGACGAGTCGGTATAAAAACGTAGAAACTAATAAAATAATGTTATACGGTGTAACCAGTTATTTGGAATTAAAGGAAAAACTAAAAATTTACGAAACGAAAAACTTTTGTTACATTACAAAAAATTCTTCGTTTCGTAAATTTTAAGTCCTACAATGCTGGGAAAAGAAATTATTATATTAAAAAGAAATTATATTCCGTTTAAACAGCAAGGGCTTTTAGCAAATTTTATAAAGGTAACAACTACAAGTACACTATAATACTACTCGTGTATTTCAATATTTTATGAATTAAGAATTAGCTAAGAGTCCACCTATTGGTTAAATTACTGCAGCCCATAGATACTTGCAAACTTTGGACTAACATGCATTCACTACACATTATTCATATGCTAAAACTTTATCGCGAAACATTCTAACATACACATATATATAAAAAATTGAATTACGGACATTTTTCCCAATACTAGTATAACTATTCTCTCATATTTTATCAAGATTCCTCAAAGTTCCTTTGTCTACGAAGTTTACGAATTTAGTTAACCAAGATTACACCTAGGTAAGGTAAAAGCAGCACCTAGGTTAAGTTTATTACAAAGAGTATTTTTTATTATTACAAAGTTTATTGCACTACAAAGAATAATCTTAGTTCGTCAGTTAGATAGAAGGAGTGCAAATATCAATAATCTAAACATCTTTTTTGAACCTTATGCATTTCTCATACTCCGAGGTAGGGTCATGGTCCGAGCTCGGAAGAATACATTCCTTCGATCCACTTTTCACCGGCGCTTATTCAGGACAAGGTGAAAGGTGGTGAGCCTATCGCCGATAATTCTGGACTGAGTGCGGAGTTTAACGATAGGAACAAACCTTGCCAGAAGTTAAGTACAATCCTGATTATATGAAGAAGTCAGATATATGAAGAAGTCAGTTAGGGGCTTCCCATCCTCCCACGGGTAACTACAAGTAATGTGCTTCCCTCTTAGTGACTTCAATTCTTTAACTATTAACGACCTATTGCCGTTTTCTATCATTACTTTGTAGCTCCAGGGGTTAAAAGAAAAGGTATTCAAATGAGATAACATTATTATAAACCGTTTTTTCCATATATACTTACTTATAGTAAATACGTAAATATTAAATACATATAATCGGAGAAAGTCACGATAGCCGAGTTGTTGGGTGGTCGGAATTTCGAGTCGAGAGACCTGAGTTCGATCCCCAGGTGGCAGTACCAATGAGTTTTTCAAAAACTTATGTACGAATTTCATCGTTGGCTTGGACATAAAGGCGGCGACGGGCTCACCACCTGTCACGTTGTCCCGAAAATATCTTCGGTGGAAGGTGGGTCAAAGGGACTTAATTGTCTAGACTTGACCTCTGTCTACCCCTGTATTGGGAATTGCGTGAAGATATTTATTTATTATTTATTTATATAATCGGATACCTGGACGTGCGTGTATGAAGAAAATGATGAATTTGAAAGAAGCGAATGAGGTATATGAGGATCGTGACACTTGGCGATCTGTTCTCTATGGCTACCCCGTCCGGGATTGTGCTTGAAGATAAATAGTTTAAAATATTTTAAGTTCTTCATGATAGCCTAGTGGTTGGGTGATCGGAATTCGTGTCAAGAGACCCGATCGATCCCCAAGGCTCGTACCAATGGTTTTTTTGGTCGAAAACTTACTTACGATTTATAGCGTTGGCATGAACATAAAAACTGCGACGGGCTCTCCACCTGTCACTCAGTCCCAAAAGGCTCGTATCAATGGGTTTTTTTAAACTTATGTACGATTCATATCGTTGGCTTGGACAAAACGACGGCGATGGGCTCACCACCTGTCACGTTGTCCTAAAAATATCTTCGATGGAAGGTGGGTCGAAACGATTTAATTGTCTAGACCTCTGCCCCAATACAGGGGGAATGGCGTGAAGATATTTTTTTTATTTTAATTAATCCGCTAAATTTTTAGTCTTCCTCAAAAATTAAAAGGGGCAAAATGTTCGTTATTTTATTATCTGTCTATTAATATTAGTTACAAAGTAAAATAATCTTTACTTAAATAGTTAAAAAAACATAATTATCTATAACTTTTATGGTTCTTCTTTAATGATTTACATAAATATTTAATCCAATATTTATTTTTTAAATAAAAATAATTTCTATCGAGCAATGAAGACAACATATTGTAGTAATATAATAAATGTTCTTTAATTAATATTTTATTTTCAATTACGAGTTTGGATAGCCTTGTTGGCAGTTAGCCGGCCTAAGAAGTCATAATACTTTAAAGAATTGTATCCTTATAAATATGTTTTTTTTTGTATCTGAAATTTAAAAACAGTCAAAATGACTGCTTTAGTCAATCTAGTATTAAAGCTACGAGTCGCGGTTTCTAATCCCACTAGAAACAAATATTTCTGTGACGAATGATGTTTGTACGCAAGTCATGGAAGTTTATGTAAGTAAACGTTAGCTTCGACACTAGGTCGGAGATAGGCTCATTGTCTCAAATAATCTTCGGAAAAAGGTGTATCGCCTTTCGATACACCTTTTTCGATACATTTAATTGTTAATACTACCTCTGTCTACCCCAGTATGGGGTATATGCGTGACGATATTTACGTAATTACGAGTTTATAGCTATCAACTTTGTATATAATTTTATATTTTGGTGAGTGATGACCGTTAATAGATAAATGTACATAGAGCGATAAAACCAACAACAAAGAAACGACGATGAATCGACAAGTCGATGCATGTTACAACCTGACTCAGATATCGTCGAATGTCACCTTGACGCTTACGGGCTTGGGTAAACACAATACTCTGTTCTTTATGTCTCCCACGCTACTTTTGTATTATCTGATATAATACGCATATACTTATACTACCTTTGATACTAATTAAATGATATATTTGTTTTATTGGTGCCTATAATTTGAGAGTTATAAAAGTCTATTGACCTGAATGCTTCTTTTTTATTTTATACATAAGTCACTTGTGTTTCAAACAAAATACGTGTGTAAAAAACAAAGTTCTATTTTTATGCAAAAATGGTCACTGTAAAAATTTGTCATTCAAACATTTTATAGGATCATGTATTTTTTTTCTATCATTATATTACTTTAATATGGTGATACCAAAAGTTAGATTACGGTTCGAATACTAGTGGTTCCGTGAGTCGGAGAGTCTACTACTCTAGCTAAGTCACGATAGCCGAGTGGTTGGATGGTCGGAATTACGAGTCAAGAGACCCGAGTTCGATCCCCGGTGGCAAGCTCGTACCAATGGGTTTTTCAAAAACTTATGTACGAATTGTATCGTTGGCTTGGACATAAAGACGGCGACGGGCTCGCTTCCTGTCACGTTGTCCTGAAAATATCTTCGGTGGAAGGTGGGTCGAAGGGACTTAATTGTCTAGACTATTGGGAATTGCGTGAAGATAATTTATTTTTTTATTTATTTTTTTTAGCTAGACTCGAGCCTGCTTCCGTCATATTTGAGATTTTCTCTCTATGGCGAAAGGAATAGATCAAAAATGAAACGCGCTGCGTAAAGGGTAAAATGAAGATATCAGATCAGGAAACTGTTGTAATGTTACATAGCTGGTATAACTGAGAACCGGTCTTCACGTGTAGCAATCTAGTAGGACAAACAAGAAGAAGTAAAAAGAAAAATCGAAATATATGCATGCTTTTGGAAATCATTCTGGAAAACATATTTTCAATAATAAATTTGAAGATAGAATTTTAATATTAACTTAATGATTTCCCATGTTTGTTTATCTATAATTCTTTGAAATTTTTTACCTAAGATTATCTCTAAAAAATATATTATTTTTTTATCTTTGCCTCCAAGAGATCTTAAGAACATAAAGCACTTGTGAGGAAATTTGTTAACGATGTTGAAACTCTCAGAGAAACAACCTCGACTTGTCAAACGATTTTCGCAATTTACACACCATCTTACTGATGTGCTTGACAAACCGTTTTAACAACAAGTGAAAACTTATCAAAATTCAAAATATTATAAAAAATTTGGCTAATTAGCTGACAAAAATTAGACCTTTGTTGCGGTAAATAATTATGAATAATAATAAAAATCAATAATAATTAATTAGTTGCCGAGACAAAGATCTTCTTGATGAGGTGAGGATTTATTTCTCCAATTAATTATGCAAAATAAATCATTTGTTAAAGTAAAAGTATTCATTTACTCGATTCGATACCCATATTTTAGCATATACCACCTAAAAACTATTGTTAAAAAAAACCAAATCTCATGCTTTAATCTACTCAAGATTAAGGTGACGGATACAAGGTGATTCATGATATTGTTGAAAATTAGTAAAAGCCCCATGGCATAAAACCCTGCATTGCCGGTGCTTAGGGTTACAGAATAAAGAACCTCAGCAATGAAAAAAAAAATGTCTCAATTTTTTTTTACCGTTTCTAAGATATAACGAATCTGAAAGTTGAAAATTTGTTAAATTGAAATGCACACAACGAGGTAATGTACTTAGCGCTTTTTTTATCGTGGCTTTCCCGTCAGGCCATTTTACGTTCTATTGTAATCCTATTTAATTTAAAGCTATTAAAAAACATAAAGTAATGGTAAGAGAATTGCCAATTTAAAAAAAAACTGTAGAAAATTAGTCGTCCCTGCTCCCGCTGCTTCCTCTACTTCTTATTCTTCTTGAATTGCTCGTTGCAAGTAAATTGCCTCAATATCTAAGCTAACATGCTAACAATATTTAAGTAAGAACAAGTTAATACTAGAACAGTTTTAATTGTAAAAATTCATTAAGTTTCAAGTAAATTTTTTAATATCGTTAACTACTCCAGGACGATTAGTCACGATAGCCGAGTTGTTGGGTGGTCGGAATTTCGAGTCGAGAGACCCGAGTTCGATCCCCAGGTGGCAGTACCAATGAGTTTTTCAAAAACTTATGTACGAATTTCATCGTTGGCTTGGACATAAAGGCGGCGACAGACTCACCACCTGTCACGTTGTCCCGAAAATATCTTCGGTGGAAGGTGGGTCAAAGGGACTTAATTGTCTAGACTTGACCTCTGTCTACCCCTGTATTGGGAATTGCGTGAAGATATTATTTTTATTATATTTATTATATATACTCCAGGACGCGATTAAATAATATTAACATCATTCATTTAATTTTAGATATATAAAAATCCCAAAATATTGACACCCTTCTGTTTATGGAATGTGGGGAACAGACTGATCCATAAATAGGTAGGAGTGGTTCGGAAATTATGCGGTAAAATATTTTTAGCATAAATTAATTTTTTTCAAAATTAAAATATAAGGTATGATTGAGAAGAATAAAGCTAGATATGAATAGTGAATAAAACGCTAGAATAGGTTGTGTTAATTGTGTAGACACAATTGATGTATAGTTTTAATAAATACTTAACTCCAAATAAAAAAGGGCAAGAACTGACTAAACTCATAAGTATGTAATATGTATAAGAGATATGTTATTCGTTAACTTAACGTAATATTCCTCAATGTAAAACAATCTGAAATCACTAAGCTACTAATCGCGTTTTACTTATTGCACTATATTAAAAACCATTTATTAGCTAACTTGCCCAGTGTTACCAACAAGACGTTATACTCGTACGAGCTATGAGACATCCAGTCATCCACGTGGCTGTGTCACAATAACGGCGGGGAGTCCGGATTATTCTTTAAGCTAGGAACAGGTAAAATACGTTGAGTTGTACCTAATAAGTAATATCGAAAGTTAAAACATAATAATATTCATAAAAATACAACTCAAATATTTAATAAATTATAAAATTGATCAACCACATTAGACTATTATATATTAGGATATAAATAATACGATTATGGTTATAGCAATCATAAAGAAGCACTAATCATTAGACAGAATCTAACAGGCACTCAGTGTAACTCTTTATTATGTTACAAAACCAAATAAGTCATTGAAGTTTTTTTTATCTACTTAGTATAAAGGAATGTTACCTGATGACTTTTGTTCCATTCTAAATCACCTAGGATTTAGAATGGAAGAAAATCCTTGAGTTTGGGTCGTTCTAATGAAACCAAATCTGTTAAACCCAATAAAGACATACTAAAATTAAATAGTTCATCCATAAAATTTCAGTGACTGATCATGGTTTGTACCATCTACTCCAGCACTATAAGATCATTGTATGTTATTGTTTCTCGAGACTACGAACAATCGTTGTCTACATTATACACAAACAATTCAAATCTACTACATTTATTTGAAGAGCATAATTTCGAAAAGAAAATACGCAGAAACCAACAAATCTTATTAAAATTTGATGTATTTGAATCAGCAGCATCAGATATTTAATTGTATGCCTCGTTTTCTTTTTTCATCTTTAAGAGAACATTACAAGGGGTGTCGCTTCCGCTTACGTTTGTGTGATAATTAGGATAATATGCTGATTAAAGTTGCTTTCTATTGCTAATGACATCGATTATCTATAATTATTATATATAAAATGATTTTAACACTGAAAATTTAGCAATCTATCGTATAATTTGCTATAGTTTCTTAGGGACTAGCAATTCAACAGTAAGTAATACTAACCTGTCAGAAACCCCAATGAAATTTTTAATATGTATTTATAAATTGCCGTGAGTTAGTTTCGGTAATAACATGATAGATTTGGATTTTTTTCTCAATACTGGGTTTATTTATGAAAAAATATAATTGGGAATACTAAAAGAAACAGCCGAAAAAAAAAGCTTCTAGTTTTTTAGATATAAGTTTGTTCTCTACGGGAACTCCCGTTATGGGACGCAATTGGCCTTGCCCTTTTTTTAAAGTTTTTATGATTTTTGCTATTTTTGTGGTACTATATTCAGTTATTGTGTCTGTTTGAATTGCTCAATATTTTTAGTAGTGACACCATTGTTCTTCTTTTAACATATAATTAACTATTATATTATTCTTTATTATATAATAATCTTTTTCTCTTTATGAATATTGCTAATTCTTATTACAAAATAATATTCACTGAATACATTATACTATACTGAATATATTTTTATCTTTTCTATGCTTAACTCCTTTGACAAAATATTTGTAATTAATCAAAATGTTTTGTTCCGTATTTTTGCGGCTAATTTTGTTATTTTTGTTTTATATTTCAAGACACACATTCAAATATATTTGAGACTCGAAGGATTTTTTTCGATTTAACTCAGTTTAAAAAAAAAACACAAATCATTTGGTTTATTTCCACTAGAACCGTAAGGACGAATTAATAATAGCAACTAAACTAAGCAACAAAAACGTTATATTGAAATTGTTGTGCATAAAACTATGAGATATCGATAACTTCCTTCGAAATCACTAGTAAGTAAGCAATATCGCAGCGTTGCTATGTGATTGGCGCGTGGCGTGGGCGGCTGCATAATGAACCGACGGAGTCTGGAAAGTGGGTGGGCAGGTGACAACACTGGAGTGAGGGACGAGACACTGCCGGGTCCGCGTCGTTCTGCTTGGCGATGTAAGACTGGAATTCGCACTACTTAATGATCTGTGTCGTTTTGTACTTATAAAAATTCTATATTAATTTACAGGCTTTATTTGATGCTGAATTTTTACATACACAAAATGAAAGTTCAAAAAATCTATGAATGGCTGTCGTTTGTCTAGCTCACACTGACAAAGTGACATAATTGACGAATGTACATTACACCAAAAATCAAACAGTAGATGCGTTAGTTTTAATAAAATTAGAATTATGCCACTATGGTGTGTCCTTTATTAAATTAAAAAAAAAAAACTTTATACTTAATCCAGTATAGGGAAATTTTTAAGATATTGTGGAATACTTAATCCATTTGCTTGTCAACTTGTCATTTGCAAATTTCGTTACAATCAAAAATTCAAATGAAGGTGAAGTAAGGCAAATTGTATCAAACGAGAACACTGAATATTTGGAAACTTATGGAAGGGTCAACGTAGTTCAGTAAAAGTGAAAACGGCTTTGACATTTTTTTCGAGTTTTTGATGGTATTGAATTATTGGCCAAATTTATTACATCGTCAAAGATTTTAGCGGCAAAAATGTGCAAAAGAGGTTCAAACATAAATTACGTAAATAGGTTTCGTATAAAATTCGTGTGAATGTTCAACGCTTTATCTATCAATAAAAAAAATAACCGTGTGTGTACAATGCTCTTAAGAAATTACGATTCTTTGGCGTAACACATAAATAATAAAAAAATATCTACAATAATAATGAAACACAGTTATCAAATACATCAAACAATGGCCAAGTTAAAAACTTAGAAAACTTAGGGAGTGTAAAAATAAAAGAGTAAAAGAAATCAATTTTCATATAATACAAGTGCTTAAGCTGCTTATTTTGGGATCAGAGTAATGTATGTGATGTTGTCCCTGTCTATGTATGCATGTATTTATAGTCATTGCCTCATTCAAAGGCCACTGCAGGACAAAGTCCTTTCCCATACGGAGGGTTTGCCGTCTGGCAAGTGGATTTGCGAATGCAGTTTACCTTAAACGCTGTTGTCTGCTACCGGTCTACTTAATTATGATCTGTTATTTTCGAGGCGGGTATCCCACCATACATCGGTAACTTATTTATTTATTTAACTTTATTGAACCTCACAAAATATATAATAACAAAAGGCGGTCATACATAACGCTTAAAGCATTCTCTGTCTGTCAACCATGAGGAGTTGAAAAACATCGAAGGCGAATATTATAATACGTAACAGTTAAGAATAAGAAAGAAATATAATTAATTTACAAATTATATAAACGGAAAGGTAGATAAAATACATATACCACACATGTATATATTATATACATATGCAAAAACATATGATGATGAAATTAACTACTAGAACAGATTAACTAAGATGATGACGCCAACTTAGGAACTCTTTATGACTTTCAAAAAATTTTCTTTAACATACTTTTTAAATGTTACTTTGTTGGAGCGTTGTCTCAGAGTTTCAGGCAGTGCATTTCAAGGTCGCATAACTAGTATACCAAACGAGGAAGAAGTGAAACCGGAGCGGTGAAGTCGAATGGAGAGCGTAAGAGTCTCCGAAGAACGAGACGAACGATAAGATAGAAATTGAAACTTACGGTTCAAATAGTCTGGATAACGATTGTCGAATAAAATAGATAAAAGTGTGTGAAGTGTCCTGACCTGCCTTCGTTGACGCCAATTCAGCTGAAATCTAAAGGAAACATGATCAAACTTGCGAAGACAGAAGATGAATCGGACACAGTTGTTTACGAGACGATCCAGCTTGTCTAGAAGGTTCTCATTAAGATCAGTCCAATTAAGTCACTTTGACCCACCTTTCACGCCTTCTTCGCTGCCTTTATGTCCAAGCCAACGATATAATTCTTACATAAGTTTTTGAAAAACTCATTGGTACAAGCCTGCCACTTGGGGATGGAACTCGGGTCTATCGACTCAAATTTCTTTTGCGAAAATTTTTTTTGCGAAAGTAAAGAAAAGTAAAGAAAATGCTTGCATCGTTAAATAATTCATTATATATAATCATATAGGTTGAGGTTTGCAAAAGTTGAACCCGAGATATTTTTGGTTCGTTGTTACAATAAAGTTAACCCAACGAAGCTTCTGATTGATGCAATGGCCATCGACTTTTCACCTGTGTATTGTGCGTCATCAGTTGACGATAAAGTATCTATTTTCACTAAATTAACACTGAAACTGTTTGATGCGCATGCACCGGTAAGATCTATTAGAGCTAAGCGGTCTACAGCTCCGTGGATTACGAAGGGAGTGCGCATGGCGATGACTCGACGTAACCGAGCTTTCAGAAGGTTTAAGCGTGACAGGAGCAATGAGAATTGGGACTTGTACAAAATTGCTCGCAATCATTGCAACCAAATGGTAAGGGCGGCAAAGCGTCGTTACTTCTTCGACAATATATCCAGTACTTCTTCGGCAGATGCTTAGAAATTTCTTAATTCTCTTGGTCTATGTAAATCCTCCACTATGAAACATAATATCCCGTTCCCTCTAAATGACGTAAATTCCTATTGTTCAACCGGTTCTTCACTTTCTCCAGTTATTAAGTCTCAGTCAATCTTAGAAATTAATTCCATGGCTAAACCTTTACCCTTCTTATTCTCTTATTGTCGCTTGTCTCTGTTAACGATTTTCGTAAAACATTTGCTTTAGTTCTCGAACTCTTTCTCCCAGTCATTACTCACATCATTAATGTTTCTCTGTTGTCAGGGGTATCTCCTTCTTTGTAGTGTAAAGCCAATATAATTCCGCTTCCTAATACTTCAAACCCCTTGCAACTCAATAACTATAGCCCTATTTCTATTCTTCCTATTCTATTTCTCATGACCAAGACAACTTTTTATCGATCTTTCTTTATGATCTTTCTAAGGTTTACTTATATATTGTGATCGTCATGTAAGTTAGGACCCATTTTACGTTGTGTTTCTTTAATAACCATGTTCTTTTAGGCTTTACTTGGATGGATAAATACTCACTAGTGGCGGTGTAATCCATAGACATTGCTAGAATGCTTTCTTATTCCCTAAAGCCAACTCACTCGAAAAGGCTCGGAGTATAGTATACTCCCTTTTATCTCTTGTACACAAAAACCTTGAAGGCACTTCATCGATTGAAAAGAAAAGTAAATTACTTTTTACTTTACTTTTTTAATTTTTTTATTTTGTTAATAAATATTAATTGGTTATTACAATAACTTTAAAAATCTCTTAACTTTAAAACTCTTGATGACTGCAAGTTGTTTGAAATTGCGTGGATATTAGAATTTAGAAAATGGCAAATTTTAAACTTTTATGAAACTGCATTCAAGTTAAAAATTTGTTTTGTGCATATATTTTATTACATGCACAAAATACCTTATTTACTAAACATTACAATGGCAAACTTACTTCTTACATATGTGTTCTAAGTGATAATAATGTGATAGAAATACAAGAAATGCGAAATGAGCATCGAATGATGTAATAATGATTTTAGAGACAATTACCAAATCACTCAAATTAAAAAATGTAAGCAGTAACTATTTGAATTCTAGTAAATAATAGTAAATGTTTAAATTTTTTATACAAATTTTATAATAAATGTACTAGAAAAGTTTAGTAAAAAAACAACTGTAATATAATGCTTTTTTTCCTAAAACCTTCACGCCTTTCCCAATACAGGGGAAGACAGAAGTCTAGTCTAGACAATTAAGTCCCTTCGACTCACCTTCCACCGAAGACATTTTTCGGGACAAAGTGACAAGTGGTGAGCCCGTCGCCGTCTTCATGTCCAAGCCAACAAGTTTTTGAAAACACCCATGGGTACATGCCGGCCACCTGAGAATCGAACTCGGGTCTCCTGCCTCGAAATCCGATCAGCCAACCACTCGGCTACCGTGACCAAATTAAGACTGTTTTATTTCTTTTTAAGATTTAACCTAAGAAATTAATTTTTTATCAAAAACACAAAAAATATTTATCCCTGATCTAAAAAGTTTCCATAAAGAACCGATCTCAGGCATACCCATAGACTCCCCGCAGGACCCCCATTGATGCCCCCAGGCAGACATTTTGCAGGTCATCACTCCATCTTGTGGTGGGTCGTTCTGCTGGGACTTCTTTCTTACCTTATTTCTGCTGCGGATGTATACATTGCGGTTATCACGCAGAGAAACCTTTCCATAGCACGCTGGGCAACTTTGCGCTACCTCATTCTGCGAGCAGAGAAAGACCTCGTCTCTGCTCCATAAGTAACATGCAGCACTGGTGATCACAGCAGTGGACTCTTGATAGCCTAAAAATAAGAAGAAGAAGCGGCATTCGATGATAATTATGGTGTTACGTCGTTCTTTAATACTTCATACTTTCATACTGCATATAAAAAATCTATGGCTATCGTTTGTCTAGCTCACATTGAAAAAGTGACATAACTGACAAATATACATTACAAAAGCTTTACAAATGTAACAAACAAATATAAAGTATATAAAGGTAACAAACAGCGGAGGCGATGTCCCACCATGCCCCATGCATGCTCGATCGGATTGATATCCGGGTTGCGTGCTGGCCTCTCCATACAAGTAATGTTCATTTCTTGTAGGTAGTCATTCACCATGAAACCTGTATGAGGTCAGGCATTTTCATGCATAAAAATATCATCCTCACCCAAATTGACCATAAATTTATGCCATTTATGTCTTTCTCTTTAAAAAATTTTTCCAAATATCTTACGCCAGTTAAGGAGCCGTTTTCTATGAACATCAGTTCTGTGCGACTCTTAGATGAAATTCCGACCCACACAAGTACAGGCACACCACCGAAGGCTCCTTATTCATGCTTCTTTAAATCTTTCCCCTGGTCTTCTATACACTCTGTATCTTCCGCCGTGCTTGTAGAGCATAAATTTTTATTCGTCGGAGAACTTTACTTTCAATCAATCTTCAATAGTCCAATTTAAATTGTTCCTGGCATGTCTTGAAATACGATCACCACGCTCTAGTTTAGGACCATTTGCAGGTCTAAGTGTTTTCAAGTTACTTCTGCCTGTTCCTGGTCTACGTAGGCTAGAGCCAGTTCCCTCGTAACGTCGGAGAACTCTTTGTACTGTTAACAGCAACACATCGAAAGTCCTGGCTGTATCGCGCTGACTCCGGCCGGTTTCCAACATTATGAGGACTACGGAGTTTCTTTCGTCTGTTTCTTCTCCGATAGAGGAACCTCATTACAAAACGGTGGTAGATTAAAAATGACTATCGATAAACGAATGTATGTTCTTATGTCGATGAATAAATAATTTGATTTGATTTGAGGATTCTGGTGCATTCTCCAGTTGCAAGCGACATGGTTACAGGTTTAATAATAAATATTGAACACTATCAATATGGTTTATATACACTTAAACAAAAGCAAAACAAAAGCAATATAATATAAAAAAGCAATATAAACAAAAGCATATCAGAAACAAAAGCAAAATGAAATACAGGTACCCAGATTCATACATGCAATATTTTTATGTAAGTTTGAAACAATAATCGTCGTTCTAATATTCTTGTTATGTTATTATCATTATATCGTTATGGTAATAAAATATATGATTTAGATATTGTTTAATTTGTATACATTTAACATAAAAAGCCTTCCACAAAGAACGGTCCTAAACCACCTCAATCCATCGACTCCCTGCAACTGGGGTCGTTCTACACTGCATTTTCCTAAACGAGGTGGCCAATAGAGAACCTTTTTTGCCTATCGGTTATCAGTTCGTCGAGCTAGATTAGATTAGATTAGATTAGATTAGACGGGCTGGTTTCCGCAACTCCACGAATACGCGCGTATTTTGTGTGTGGGCAGCATATCTAAGATTGAGCCCACCCAACTTCTCAAAAAATCCCAGTAGCCTCTTAAAGTTACCGGAGACCTAGGGGACAGAATTCGGCAAGCCGAGATGCTTAGCTTCGTCGAACTATGTGGCTAGCCCATTGCCATTTCAGCGCGCTGATCCTTACGGCTTTGTCAGTTACGTTACTTCAGATGACTTCGTTGTGGATCCTATCATGCAGAGATACACCGAGTATAGCCTTTGACACCAATCTACCAATCACCAGTCCGCCAATCCACTTGCCAAGCGTTGTAACTTATGGTTAACCTTTCCTCACAGCTCTATGTATGTATAGAATATTATTATTCTTTTTCCATAACTAAAATTATATTTCAACCTTATCCCTTGCCGCACAGGAAAGTGTCATGTAGCCAAATGTTGCCGTGAGGGAGAAATACACTCGTCTGTGTAACAGACCTTGGAGATATTTCCTTCGTGAATATAGATGTGAAAGGACTGCACCGAATTCTTTCGTGATGTAGTGACATCTTGTACCTTTGCGTCTTGTGTGGCGAGTAAGAAATTTTCTTTTTGCGAATGTTTCTTGTTGCGAGCTTTATTAGGCATCGGTAACTACTTATCATCAGGTGAACTCTGTAAGCAAGAAGGCACAAACACATCCATTCTTATAAAAACACTATATGTAGGAGTCCAAGATTAATTATAATATCGTTTAAGTCAAAGATGTCTTTAATGAAAGCATTTTTATACAAATATGTGATTTTGTGCTTGTTATATTTATACAAAGACTTATGATAATGAGAAAAATTTAATAGGAATCTTAATAAAAGCCAGTTTTGTCATTGAAGTAATTATTATAAGTAAATAAATAAATATCTTCACGCAATTCCCAATACAGTGGTAGACAGAGGTCAAGTCTAGACAATTAAGTCCCTTTGACCCACCTTCCACCGAAGATATTTTCGGGACAACGTGACAGGTGGTGAGCCCGTCGCCGCCTTTATGTCCAAGCCAACGATGAAATTCGTTCATAAGTTTTTGAAAAACTTATTGGTACTGCCACCGGGGGATCGAACTCGGGTCTCTCGACTCGAAATTCCGACCACCCAACAACTCGGCTATCGTGACTTTTGTAGTAATTATTAGTAATTATTAGTACTCTAAGTTCTCAATAAAAAAATACGCGTAATATTTAATGCCTCCTGATCGATCGTTATACTACTCGTCTTCCCCCGGACCTCGGAGGAGTTCAAACATATTAAAGAAGTCATTTATTTATTTTCTGAAAATAATTGAATTAAAATATAAAAATTCAACTGGTAAAGGTAGAAGTATAAGCTGAGAAGATTCCTTATTTATACTTTATTGTACAAAGTCACGATAGCCGAGTGGTTGGGTGGTCGGAATTTCGAGTCGAGAGACTTCTTATATCTTCACGCAATTCCCAATACAGGGGTAGACAGAGGTCTCGTCTAGACAATTAAGTCCCTTTGACCCACCTTCCACCAAAGATATTTTCGGGACAACGTGACAGGTGGTGAGCCCGTCGCCGTCTTTATGTCCAAGCCAACTATATAATTCGTACCTAAGTTTTTGAAAAACCCATTGGTATGAGCCAGCCACCTGGGAATCGAACTCAGGTCTATTGATTCGAAATTCCGGCCACCCAACCACTCGGCTATCGTGACTTAATCGTGGTTTAATATAAAACACGTAATAAAAATTGTATGTAATTGTATCAATATATAATTGGAACCGAATATTAATAAAAAAAAAACGAGCTAAATATAGTGGCTTAAAAAACAAATAATATCAATATAGTTAGTCAAAAGGCAAGACGTTGTGTAAAATGCACGCCTTGCGATACATAACGCAATACTGGTTACGACTTTGTTATATGACAGCGAAACCTGCGTATGCCAGAAGAAGCATAAAAGCAAGTTGAAGGCAGTGGAGATGCGATCTCTTCGTAAAATGTGCGGCGTTACCTTGGCCGACCAAAAGCGAAACGAAGAGATCCGCAATATGGTATGTTTGAAAGTTTACCTTATCAGTAAAATTGATAAGGGCGTGCTTCGATGGTTTGGGCACCTTGAGCGTATGAGCGAACACCGAATGGTGAAGAAAATATATAGCGCGAAAGTTAATATCTCTATCCGACCACCCAACCACTCGGCTATCCTGACTTTTTTATCGTTACTTTTTATAAAATAATATATAAATCATAAATGTTACGCTGTCATGTGACATCAAATAGGCGTAAATAAATATGGAGGTTTAAAATTTCAACTGATGCATGTAGGACATGGTGGCTCAGTGGTAAGAGTGTTGACACGGTAGGGCAAAGGTCGCGGGTTCAAATCCCACCAGTATAAGTAGAAATTGAAATTTTTTTCTCTTTTATTTAATAACAGACATTAAGATTTAGGCTTCATGCAGCTAAAGGTTTAACTACGATTTCTTTTACACAGAATGAACAAAATAATAGAATTATTAATATATTCGGCTCTTATGTAATTAAGATACCTTCTTATCTTTTCGGAAAAACAAACACGACCCAATTAAGGACAATGACAAGATAAATTGTTCGATTTATCCACGAATTTTTACTATCTTCACGCCATTCCCAATACAGGGGTAGACAGAGGTCTAGTCTAGACAATTCACAACACCATGAACATCTCTCAAGTATATTTTTGTAAAAACCCGCTTTCAGTGGTTTATCCCTTGCATCCTACCTTACAGTTTTGCATTACACTTAGTATTACTGAAAATCTTATTTAAAAAAGTGATGTCAAATATCAATTCTATAAAGCGGACTATGAGAAAATAGTTAACGAATTAAATAATATTTCTTTGGCAGAAGAATTGACAACTTGCACCTCTGTTGATGACATGGTTACAATTTTTTATAATTTGCTTAAGTTGATAATAGTTTCGGGGTTTAGTTGATAAACTAAACCCCAAAATACCCTATAGGGTTCTCAGCTGCACTGATTAGATTATTAAAGGAAAAATTCAAATACCGAATCAAATACTGTAAATATGGTAACCCTCGCGACTTACTAACCTTTGAGCTACTCAGAGATAGGACTACTAAACAACAAATTCTCTGTCAAAAACCTTGACCGTACGAAAGGAGCGGGGTTGGATGGGATACCCAGTATTTTTGCTGTAAAATTCGCGAGTGCACTTGCGATACCTCTTTCCATTATCATAAATAAATCGCATAGCTCTGGGAGCTTTCCAAATTACTGGAAAAAGGCCCTCGTTATACCTTTATTTAAAAGTGGTGATGCCAGTTCAGTAACAAACTATAGACCCATACCGATACTTAATGTTTTTACAAAAGTTTTCGAATCTTAAGTGTGTCCAATACTAACATGGCATTTTAAGCAGCTTATTGTTCCTGAACAACATGGTTTCGTTAAGGGACGGTCCACGACAACAAATCTTATATCCTTTTTCTAAGATCTTGCTAAAGCGGTTGACCAAGGACAAGCGATATATGTTATTTATACCAACTTTAGCAAGGCCTTTGATAAGGTGAATCATGATATCTTACTGAGTAAGCTCTCGATACTTGGAATATCTGGCAACTTATTGCACTGGCTTATGTCTTATCTAGTAAATAAAAAATCTGTAGTAGTAGTCAGCAGTTATAAATCTAAGCCTTATACTGCTTTTTCTGGGGTACCACAGGGCTCTCACCTGTTCAATTTTTATATTAATGACATCAAGAAATGTTTCCATAACTCCAAGTTTCACTTGTATGCAGACGATTTAAAATTCTATAGGAAGGTAAATTCAGCTGGTGATGTTGTATTATGCCCAAAAGATTACCTAGATCCTTGAAATGTATTCCCTTTGTTGAAAAGGCAGCAAAATCTAACTTGGGACATTATTCTCCTCTAAACAGGTTAAAAAGGAATTATAATGCTCTTCACAACTTAAGTGTCAATGTTACTATCAAAGATCTGGATAGGAGTACTAATGTCTCCAGGTTTCATCAAAAATTACCTGTAATAGATATTTTTTTTGATAAACTCCATATCTTTAAAGTCTTATACAGCAGACTGTAGTTTAGTGGACAATATTTAAGGAATGTAATCGGTTATCTCAACTTTGTAATTTATTTGGGTTATAGTTTATAATAAAAAAATGCATTAAATTAATGTTTTTTTAACTGTTTTATTAGTTTTAAATTCCTCCTAAATGTTGTTGGTATTTTATAAAATTGTAGATTGCACCTATAATTGGAGCGACACTTACCTTTCCTTGTAAATATGTTAGTTTTTATACTGCTTATGATGGTGTACACTTTGTTGGTGTAACTTTTTAATAAATAAATAAATACGTAAAAGTGGTAGAGCTACGCATCAGCCTTTGTTGTTGCTAGAATGGGCCGGCTCGTCCGGTGAAGTACCACGACCTCACAGAATACCGGCCTGAAGTAGAAGTCTAACAAAATTCTTCGTTTCGTCTGGTGAGTGCAGGTTACCGGAGGCCCACACAGCCCCCTCCCCCAATTCTGTGGGGGGGGGCACTCTAGGGCCGGCAACGCACCTCCCACCGAAGACATTTTTCGGAAAACATGACAGGTGGTGAGTCCGTCGCCGACTTTATGTCCAAGCCAACGATATGAATCGTACATAGGTTGTGGAAAAAACTCATTGGTAAGAGCCTCCCACTTGGGGATTCAACTCGGGTCTCTCGACTCAAATTTCGAAAAAAAATTTCGAAAATGTTTTTTAACAAAATGTAAAAGCTTGCACCGTTAAATAATTCAATTTCTTAATTGTTGTAACTTATTTTATATAATTATTCAATTAAAAGAAAAAAAGGATATGTTTGTGGCATAGTAATTATATAAAACAAAGTGATATCAATTACAATTATGTTTATAAGAAATTTTACCTGTGTTGTTTTTGTGTTTATTTTGTTTTCCTTAAGCGAAAGAATTAAGATTTTCGTATTGTGCCTGCGGCAACATTTGCCTTTATGGCTACTGCTTTGAGATTATAAATAAAGTTTTTCCACGAATTAAAGAATGAAATGTTTGTTTTTTTTTCTAGTTGATGTACGCTATATGATGTCATTATGAGACCACCTCTTGGTTTCACACGTTATCACTGGCAACACGCACTGGTTATAAACTTTGGTCTTAATATTTAAGAATATACTCGACGAGAAGATGTAGCGGAGTTTTTTAAACGCTGATTTGGGTTTATCGATTGAACTCTAGGTCGAAGTTGTGCTTACTTAGTCTGACAATATGTCCCAGGTAATATATATTCGCCAACAACTTCCAACGTAGTATTCCAAACAACAACTGGCAATGGTCTGACTCCATGACGTTAGACATGATCGTAGTCTTATTCATGATCATCTTACGACTAACACCATTGAACATTGAACATGGTGCTTCTCTACCGAACCTGCCATCAGGACCATATCATGAGTAAACCAAAGGTTGATGTTAACACTATATTATTTCCAGGACAGCAGCTTGAAGAAATCCGAACGGCCACGAATACACATCCTATAAGCATAAGCATCTCAACACTCTAATGTACTGGGAGTCTGTCTGACGTCGCTATAAGACTAACACCGCCAAATTTTCGATTATATCGAAGTCTTTCTTATTGTTAAGTAAATTGTATTCATCCGTCTTTTCCACAATCTGGCAAAGAGTTGACACATTGTTGTATATGGTTTATGGTACTATACCGACCTTTTGAGAAACCAGCTGGTTAGGAGACTGGAAGTCATCAAGATAGTGATCATTGTCAGTTTTCATCCTAGTGATGACAGAGACAAACAGAACTCTCTCAGACTCACAAGAAGTCGATCTCATTTGTAATAAAACTATCCGGGCTCATCCACTTACTGAGGGGTTTCCTTGCAAAAGAAGTTCACCATAAAGAGTCCCTTCTCCGTCTTAAAGTCGGCCAGTTGCGAACTTTGGGTTTCGGTGCCATACTCTAAAATTGCAAACTATTTTGTTGTCATGCCTAGTTTTGCGTTAAAACAATAAACTTGCCATATATAAAACTTCAAAAATCTCTATTTTTAATGTCATTGATAAGGAATATATATATAAATAAAAACAGGTTCTTTTATAAATTAAATTAATTAAAATTAAATATCTTCTCGCAATTCCCAATACAGGGGTAGACGGAGGTCGAGTCTAGACAATTAAGTCCCTTTGACCCACCTTCCACCGAAGATATTTTTTGGACAACGTGACAGGTGGTGAGGCTGTCGCCATCTTTATGTCCAAGCCAACGATAGAATTCGTACATAGGTTTTTGAAAAACCCATTGGTACGAGCCTACCACCTGGGGATCGAACTCGGGTCTTTTGACTCGAAATTCCGACCACCCAACCACTCGGCTATCGTGACTTTTTTTATGCGAGTAAAAAGCACGTAGTATATTGATTAAATGAAAACAAGCTTCGTAATGGTTTGCAGATGTAATAGGATGCAGAACCCACTTACGATCACATGTCAGCTCGTTTTGCACTCTATTTACATATTTATAAAAACCCATATTGTAGGTAATTATTTTGCTTTTCCTAATGCAAAACATTTGTATCGTAAAGTTCAAAATTGTAGTCCAGACACGTACTTTAGCAGTTTATTTGGAATTCTACCGCCCTTCAAAGTTCGCTAAACTTCTGTGGCGAAGAAAACTAACTTCAGGACACTGTTACTTCTGAAAACGTGTGCAAAATCACTATTTGATCAAAACAGAAAAGTTGTAGTTTGAAAAAAAAATCACGACACGATACGACAACTTACCCCTTTTATACATATGTAACACTGACTGTAAATGTTCAGGACATATGCAGGACCATTAGGAATGCCAATATTTAATGTCATCACCGTATACTAAAATTATATTATCTGCTATATTAATGTAATATCGCACTGATTTTACTCCTTTCAGAATCATAGATTTTCTAGGAAATAAATAAGATGAAATTAAGGGAAATAAGAAAGAAAAAGAAATAATAAACCTCAATAGCCGAGTCATTGGGTGATCGGAATTCGAGTCTAGAGACCCGAGTTCGATACCTAGGAAGTAGGCTCGTACCAATGAGTTTTTTCAAACTTATGTAGGATGTATGTCGTTGGCTTCTTCTTCTCAGACTCACCATCAGTCACGTTGTCACAAAAAAATAATGTGTTTGGCGAAAGGTGGGCCGAAAGGACTTTATTATCTGGACCTCTGTCTACCCTAGTATTGCGAACAGAGTGAAAATATATTTTTTTAAATAAAACCCCATAAACTATACGTTCTGGAGCTGTACAAGGAAGCATAATTCGTTTGTGGTAAAGAAATTATTATTTTTTTCATTTATTAAGAAAAACAAACAATTATACAAGAATATTAATTATATACTAAATCTTATCTACACATTAGTATATGTAAAATCTATACCGTTTTCCACAAATTATGTTACTTAAACAGAAACTTAAAAAAGTATTAATTATACAGGGTGGGCCATGAATTAGTTAACATGTGAAAAAATCGTATAAAAAAACCATTTAACATATTTTAGAAATCGTTTATTTACGAGAAAGCTAATTAGTTGTAATTTATTTTTTAAAAATTATTTCGTCTAAATGACCACCGTTTCGGTTTTTGCACTCATCTAAGCGAGTCCCGAAGTTTTCGAATACTCTTTTGCAAAGAGACCGCGAGATCGCCGACATCTCTTCGATAATTTTTTCTTTAAGTTGACGCAGTGTATTCGGTTTATCAATGTAGACACGACTATTTAAATAACCCCATAAAAAGAAGTCTGCTGGGGATAGATCCGGACTTCTGGGTGGCCATGGGATGTCACCCCGTCTGGATATCAGCTTTTCCGGGAACATGTCTTTGACCACCGGCAAGGACTCGTTCGATGTGTGACACGTGGCTCCTTCGTGTTGAAACCATGTGTTACGATTATAGCCAGCAAATTCCAGTAGCATCGGTGCTAAGAACTCTCGTAACATTTTCACATACTCGGCAGAATTAACAGTAACTGAACGGCCTCGAGAATCTTCAAAAAAGTAAGGTCCGATGATTCCTTTTGCTGAAATTGCAGCCCATACAGTTACCTTAGGAGAGTTCAGTGGCCTCTCATGTTTAGCTTTAGGATTTTCGCTGCTCCAATACCTACAATTTTGTTTGTTTACATGTCCATTTAGGTGGAAATGGGCTTCGTCAGAAAATAAGGTGTTGTGAAAATTACTGAAACGAGTTAACATTCTTTCGGCATATGACTTACGCAAATTTAAATCATTAGGGTTTAGTTCTTGCACTAGCTGGATCTTTTATGGATGTCATTTCAAATCTAATTTCAAAATACGGCGTAATGACGTGCGGGACAATCCTAATTCAGCCGAACGTTTGCGTGTCGATAAATCTGGATCACGTCGAACAGAAGCGGAAACTTGCGGCACGTTCTCTTCGCTCCGAAAAGTCCGTGGGCCGCCGGTTTGTTTCACACTTAGTGTAGATCCCGTCTCTTCGAACTTCTTCGCCCATTTCTTTATTAAAGGAGCACTTGGACACTGACTTAAGTCGTGTAAACCATATTCAACGCGAAATAAGCGACTCACAGTAATGAGCGAAAAGTCGTTTAAATAAAACTGTTTCTACTGTTTAACCTAAATTTTTTGTACTGTTTAAACTAAATTTCCAAGAAGCGAGCTTGTGCCCCGGCCCGCGCCCGCGCCCGCGCCCCGCGCGGCAATAGTTTGCGCGGTAAGTTACATTTAAATGTTAACGAATTTTTGGCCCACCCTGTATAAGTAATATATTAAGTGTTATAAATGTTATAAAGCTCTCTATTATTACCATTGTATTTAAGTCTTACTTCTTAACAGATCAGTTACTAATTTTTTGTATTCTTTAGGATGGGTTAAAAATATATCTATGTTGCTAAGTTCATTGTTATACAATTCACATAGGCGCCTTAGAGGCGCTCGCACACCAGCTTGTGTGGCAATTTCTTGTATGAAACAAACGATGTAGGCGCACATCGCGTTGTAGCGACCTAGGTACCCTTAATTTAATAAAATAATTTTAGAATAATTCAATATGGTTATTAACAAAAAAAATCTATATATATATATATATATACATATATATATATATATATATATATATATATATATATATATATATATATATATATATATATATATATATATATATATATATATATATATATATATATATATATATATATATATATATATATATATATATATATATATGTAGATAGATATTTTCGGGACAACGTGACAGGTGGTGAGCCCGTCGCCGCCTTTATGTCCAAGCCAACGATGAAATTCGTACATAAGTTTTTGAAAACTCATTGGTACTGCCACCTGGGGATCGAACTCGGGTCTCTCGACTCGAAATTCCGACCACCCAACAACTCGGCTATCGTGACTTTATTTATATATATATATAAATATATATATATATATATATGTATATATATATATATATATATATACATATATATATATATATATATATATATATATATATATATATATATATATATATATATATATATATATATATATATATAACTACACGGCATCGTTAGCTACGACAACGATGTGCTCACCACCTGCCACGTTGTCCCAAAAATGTCTTCGGGGGAAGGTGGGTCGAAAGGACTTAAGTGTCTAGACCTCTGTCTACCCCTGTATTGGGAATGGAGTGAAGATTTTTTTTTCGTAATTACAATAAATGTATTGCTGTGAATATAATTTTTACCTAAATACATTATATATTCTACATAAGCAGATAACAGCTGCAGCAACAGATATTGGGCTACGTAACAATATATTTCTCCTACCGTCTCAGATGACTCAGTACAGGCAAAGTCGATAGTCCATGCATTTGGATCACTTCCTGCAAGGTGTCAGGACTGATGATTTGTAAATTCAGTTCCTGTGGGAAAGCGCTTTCGAAGCATTGAGATAACCAAGTATTGATCTTTTCGTGCAGTGGTACACCTGACCCTAAATGTTTATGATCTGTGCAAGTTAGAGCCGATTTTCTCGTAATGTCAGAGAAACCTATGTACAATTTTGACAACGACCCACCAACACTTTACTGTACTTCCTCGGTCATGATGATTCCGCCCCTATTCCTTCATTCTAAAGAAAATTCTGGTGCATTATTTTTATACTTGCAACTTTATAAAAGCAATTATGTTCAATATTCAATAAACATTATATTTATACCATTTTATATAACGGAATAGAAACATGAGTAAAGAAAGAAGTATCTTGTCTATCAAACATAATTTATTTCATTAAGCGAGAATTCATAGTTTTCATATTTTGAGATATTCAAATGTCTTTACCTAATGCATTTAATATACAATCAAGTTTAGAAAAATAAAGTATTTTGTATTACTACCAAAAAGGACTCCATAATTCGTCATCTATTTATGCGTGAATAAACAGTATGACTGAAACGAAACTATTGCCCCAATAGCCAGCTATGAAATCCTTGCGACGGCTTAAACTCGAACTAATTCAACTTTCGTGAACACGTTCTGAAAGCTTACAAATTCCTTGCATGATTCATTTTCGATATGGTACACAAAGTTTTCCTTTAGAAAAGGCATTACAAAAGCGTGTGGCATGAAATGAGAATAAATTGAAACATAACATAATGTGAATACACATGCTGCTGCAATTTCCATGTTACAGTTTATTGGGCAAAGTATTTAGTTAATGAGCCTTAGAAACACCCAAGCCATATAGCGATATCAAAAATTAAAAATATGTCCAAACTAAAAAACTTCAGCAGCAAAGACAAAGAAATAATAATCTATCTAGGTATCGAGTACGCCTAAAACTGATAATAAAACAGCAAAATGGAAAGACCAAAAATTAATAAGAGACAAAATGAGAATTTAAAAAAAAAAGAGTAACGAGTATATCCAACATTGCTTTGAAGGGTTGTTTTGAATTATAATTCAGTATCTCAAACAGTCGTCCGAATAAAAGTTTCGAAAAGAATCAACATGATTTCAAAATTTATGTAAGTAAATATTAATAAAATGCGAAACGGTGGCAGATGAATCTGATTTTTACTTTTCCGAACTTATTTTAGAAAAATATTATTTTTAAATATATAAAAGTCACTAAAGAATAAAGCTTATTTTACGCATTGGTATTGTAAGTGTCGTTTGTTATTGTACTACAATGAAATAAGTTGTCGGAGCTTTGTTCAGCTCTCAGTGGCGTGTCATAAACAGTCAAAGGAGCTTTCCAGCTTGTCCGCAGTCGAGATTATTTCACAGTTTCACATGTGCAACCACATGTAAATAATAAGTATAACTAATATATAAGTAAAGGCAGCTTAATTAACATTGCGTGTTGAACGAGAATTATCTATTAAAAATCCATATTATAACATCATCATTTATTTTATGAATACAACAAATCCATAAAATAAATATTAAAAAATATCATAAATGTGAAAGTATATCTGTCTGTCTCCTTTTCATCCTTAAGCCCCTGAACTAAACCCCTAAAATTTAGTTACAAGATAGTTTGAGACCCGGGGAAGGAAATCATCCTTTAAGGGAGTGAAAAGATGATCGGAAGATTTAGGGGAAATTACTAATTTCTCATCTGAGACAATAATAATAGTACTTAATATTGAGGATTGCGCTCTTAACTGGGCCTGGGAAGGACATAGAATATTTTTTGACCTGGAAAGAATCAATTTTGTGCGATAAAGAGTTTCTACCTGTGCTTTTATTTATAAAGAAAAACTTGAACCCAATCTTCTAAGTGATTCGTACTTTTTGCTGCATATTTATGAAATTTGTTAGATTACTATTTTAGTCTAGTAATAAATTACTTTAGTAACGGGGGTTGCATTGCGATTATGCGATTGTCCCGCTCATCATGAGTATTGGGTATAATGTTTAACTATTTAAATGTTGGTTTTATAATAAAAAAATGTATCTTCACATCACTCCCAATAATGGGGTAAGTTTAGGTATAGACAATTAAGTCCTATTTAAGTCCTTTCGACTCACCTTGCACCGAAGACATTTTTTGAGACGTGACAGGTGGTAAACCTGTCGCCGTCTTTGTGTCCAAGTTAACATTATGAATCGTACATAAGTATTTAAAAAAACCCATTGGTACGAGCCTGCCATCTTTCTTACGGGCTATCATGACTTATTTTTAATTTGTTCCTTAAGATACAACTAAGAAACGTACACATTTCTTTTGTAAAATGTCCATTTTTAAACTACTAACGTTTTGAAATGAGGTCCAAGCAAGAAGAAATTGGCCAAAAAAATCTCCTTCCGCATTCTCTTTTTTCATAAAAGAATTTTCAACAATTTTTTATAACAAGTCATACTCAGGCTTTACCATCGATGTACATCTATTATATCATACCGTCCTTCCAAAATTTTTAAACCTCAGTGATAAGTAGACTTTGCAGAGTTACTAAGGCGGCGACGGGCTTACCACCTGTCACGTTGTCCCAAAACTATCTTCGGGGGAAGGTGGGTCGAAGGGACTTAATTGTCTAGACTAGACCTCTGCCTACCCCTGTATTGGGAATTGCGTGAAGATATTTATTTATTATTTATTTATTTGAAACCTAGTCTAGAATTTTTGTTGAATAAGACAATCAATATCCTACAAGATCTTATTATAACACTCGCGAACGACTTCGGTTACGCAAGGATAGCAGAGCGTACAAGCCTATATTTTTTCTGTCGTAGAATCGTACTAGCCTGTTACACAACCACATACACGACATATGTGGATTAAATTAAAATGTAACCGATGTTCATTCCATTTGGAGTGTTTTTGAAATGTATTTTATTTCTAATTCTGCAAAAATAAAAATAAAATAGTACATAATTATTTCTTGTATTTACGCGAATGCTGCACATCTAAAATAAAACATTTTTCGCATTTTATTGCGTTTTTTATTTAGTTTTTAACAAACTATTAACTAGCTGAGCGGTCAAGTGTTTATTGTCACAGATCCCTCGTGCTCTGTGAAACAAAGATTTAGCCCCGGTAGATAGCTGCGATGGATGAAGGTGAGTTTGACTATTTAAGTAATGATCGGTATGGGTCGTTTTCCTATATACAGTGAGGCTTAAGTTGCCATCAGGACAGGTGCTAACAGTTAACACTTGCCCGGTGAGCTTTAGCACGTCAAGCAAGTTCTGCACGATAACAAGATTCGGGTTCCGCGCCTAGGTCACAGTGACCGAGTGAAGCCGGCCAGGGTCTAGCGGGTGCCTGTTGTGTTGCCATACATCAGAGGATTGGCTATGTCTTAAAACGAGCTTCCATCAAAACATATTACAAGCCTCCGAGAAAGATTGGTCACTTCATACCATCTGTTAAGTGTTAAATCCCTCTGGAAGATGCTGGAGTGTACAAGCTTGACTATGAAAGTGGTCTCTCTTACATAAGGCAAACAAAAAGATCAATCGAAACTCATGTCAAAGAACATATAGCTGATGTAAAACATAGACGCTCTAGGAAGTCTGCAGTCTGTGATCACATTTTAAAACGGCCCATCCATTATATCAGATTTGACAAGCCACATATCCTCGGAGAACACCAATTCCTACCCAGGATGATACGTGAGGCTAACGAAATTTAAAAAAAAAACATCCCAATTTCAATAGATAAAATGGTTGGGTACTACCACCTGCTTGGCATGGATGCTGTACATCCGCGGTCGCGGGGAGACTGAGTATCCGAAACGTCGGGAAATAAAAATAGTTTGTTAAAAACTAAATTAAAAACGCGATAAAATCCAAAAATCGTTTCATTTTAGAAGAAAATAGTATGTGATTATAGAGACAATCATCGCCATATTTTAGCCTATTTCCAAAAAAAAAAAACATAAAGCATTATACACCTTCTTCACGAATTACTTTGACCGTCCCTTAGTGAAAACAGACCCTGTTCAGACACAGACGCGGCGAGGTAATTTTTTTATAATTTGCATTTATTTATTGTGTATAATTGAATATAATTAATAAGATAAATATAATTTATGTTTTTAAATATGTGTTAAAAATCTGCTGCATAAGGGTAACGAGTAACGTCCAACATGTCTTTACTCTGTGTGGTGTTCAAATATTAATTATGTCTTTATTTATTAATTTTATTAATTATTATAACTTTCATTAGTTTCTTTCTTTCTTATTGTAATTAATAATGTAATTTATCTTACAAATTCCTGCCCATTTACAATGTTAAATAAAAAAATATTAATAAAAATAAGTAAATATCTACACTCAGTTTCCAATAAAGTATTAGACAGTAAGTATTAGACAGAGGTCTAGTCTAGACAATTAAGTCCCTTCGACCCACCTTCTACCGAAGATATTTTCGGGACGTGACCGGTAGGGAGCCCGTCGCCGTCTTTATGTCCAAGCCAACGAATTATATTCGTACATAAGTTTTTGTAAAACCCATTGGTACGATTCTGCCACCGGGGGGATCGAACTCGGGTCTCTTGTGTCGAAATTCCGACCACCCAATCACTCGGCAATCGTGATTTTTTTTTTATAAATCAGAAATCTTAAACGTAATTCTTCAATTGTCAAAATCTTTACTAAATTTGTCATTTAAAAAATAGTAAATGTGGTAATAACATTTTTCAAATAGGAAATATTCCCCGTCTTTGCTTTAATTAGTTCATGTTTAATTCTTTTCTGTTCTTGGGAATTTCATTAGAAATAATTGGAGTTATGCAGAAAATACTTTTTTACCTAAGCGCAGTTAGCATGAAAAATTAATAGAGATAAATGACAGTCCATGGAAAACAAATTGGTAAGGTTTTCTTATTTTTGCTGTCGATTCAAAGGCACTATAATGAGTATTATTAGTGCATTCGATTCATTTCGTCGCTATCGGACCGACTAATGAGATACTCGAGAGCAAATAATGGTATTCCACTGGGAGGGTGTAATTTAGTAACAAAATAATTTAGACAAAATGAAGCTTTACGATTTAAATGCATGTATTGCATAGTAATATTTTTGTCGAATTGTTGTGTAAACTAGCTATTACAGCCTTATAATTAAATTAACGAGAGATTTAAAAAATCACCTGACACTGCGTGATTTAAATCAGTAAAATCCTACGTACCGTTGCGACGCTCTTGAATTTGAAACGAGCAATTCAAGTCCGTAGTAAATTGTAATTACTAAAAAAAATTTTTTTAATCGTACAGGGGCTTCGTTTAATTTAAATTTCACTTCAATTGGCTGCGTTACAAGTAAAAGCGATAGAGAATTTCATGGTTATTCACCATTCAAAATTAGGCAAAAATTATATAAATCCAATCAGCGCTGGAGCAGCATGTGGGATGGACTTTTCTCCCGCAAGGAATGTTTTAGCTTCTCTCAAGTATTGTGCCTTGGGTATTTGTATTAGCCGCTATAAGTGTTACACGATTTTTTCGAGGAAACAATTACCTCCATAGGTAGTTAAATTAACTTATTTAATTAATGAATGAGTACATCTCGAAGATACAGAATCATCATCATAACTAAAATAAATATACAATATAAAACCATAGAAACCACACTGTATCTTCGTGCCTATAGAAAGCCTTAGCAATAGTTAGTCTTTTTTTCTACTAAATATATATATATATATATATATATATATATATATATATATATATATATATATATATATATATATATATATATATATATATATATATATATATATATATATATATATATATATATATATATATATATATATATATGTAGGCATGAAGAAACAGTATCAAGATATAGATCTTTGCTTACCCCAGTAATGCAACTGCGTGAAGATAAAAAATTATTGATCTTACAAAACTTCAATGAAAATACTTTGTGCAAATAATAATTAGCCGAATATTATTCAATATTTTTTTTACTTTCAATGTCTTTGTTTAAAAACGGCTCAATGTAGAAAATTAACACTTTCTTTTTGTTGTCGTGTTGAAGAAGGATCCTGCTTCGAGAGTGCTGCTGTCGATCTTTTTCCAAGATAATAGGGAAACAGTTACCAGTTTGCAATAACTGGAAGATTCGATACAACTGTCGTGAAATCACCTTTCCAACACAAACAACGAGGCAATCATCTTTTTTCCTTGACTACTTCCTTTCTTTACCTTCTTTACCAATCCACATATGAAAGCACTAACTGAGCAGATTATCTTTTGTTTTCTTCGGTTCGTATCAATGTACCAAGCATTCATCACCTCTAAGGATGTCAAATACAACATTCGAATTACCTCCGTTTAAAGTTTCTAACATTTCGCAACAGCAGCCCATGCGAAGGCGTTTTGTTGTCTTCTGTTCAGGTATTACTTCGCCTTCGTGTAATATTCTTTATACGAGTACTTGACTCATATTAATGCATAAGCTTGCCCGCATGTGCTGGTAGGTTAGACTCTTAACTTCCTCTATCATGCGTTGCACGGCAATGATGTTCTGTTAAGATGTTATTGTTGAAGGGTGTCCCTTTCACATATCATTACTGATTGCTAGACCCACGCTTAAACTCATAAAACCAATTGTAGGTTGGGGCTTCATTATTAAATGCCAAACGAAGTTCATTATAGCTATGCAGTTGATTAAAATCTCAACGAAATTCGTAATAAATCATGGACCGCAAGTTTTCTCGAGTGAAATTAATTATTTTGTGTAACTAGACTATTATAATTGGCGCCAATTCACATAAACATATGACAAATGAATGCATTGTATCATGTAATCATAAAGGCACCGTGCGTAAAGTATAGATGGCTGCACAAACGCCACAAATGGCGACCCCATGTGAAAGAAATGTGTACGAGGGGGTAAACGGTTACGTCTTTGGATAATGGGTAGAGTCCTTGATAGAGTCCATTTTGCACAATGTCATAAATAGTATTTTTATTATTCTGTGGCATTGCGCGAAAAAACAACGCCAATTTTCAAAAAAAAAAATAGTTAAGAGAACAAAGTTACTACATAAATATGGATAAAACTGTTTACAGTTCTAAAATTAGCATTAATACAAACGAAGCTGAATATTAGCAGTATAAACCTCGACGAACATGAAATGTATTGGTGCAAAATTACAAAAAATAATACCAACAATCCAACTTGGTAAAATTTATAATTTTAAATAGCAAGATATGATGTGTCACTTAACTTGATTTGAAGAAAGAATATTATATTAGAAATTATTTTCGAAACCATCCGAAGTAATATTCCTGTTTGGTTCAAATCAAATCATTTATTTATCGACATAAGAATTTACATTCGTCTATCTAAGTCATTTTTAATCTACCACCGTTTCGTAATGAGGTTCCTTGAAAGAAGGGAAACTACGCAGCAAGTTAAAAAAAACCAAAAGAATCGCTATAGTTGTATATCTATCTAAAAAAAACATTGCCACATACGAATTTATGTTTAGAAAAAAATGGAAAAAGCAAACTTTAGATATATTGTTAATATTTTTTAGGAGTATAGTAAGTTCATATTTTTTTTTATAATTTCAACAATAGTTGACTCGTTATCCAGGTGCAACTATGAAAGTAGAAAGTGCCCGTTTACTTGTAATAGGTAAAATATTATAATGATAATATTATATTGGGGGTCATTGTAGAAGCGTGCTCGTCGCGACCCCTGCCAACCCTTTTCAGGGCTGCAATTCTACACAGCTTCGCACCCATGCCAACCAGGGTTAGGGCGTCCCTCCAAGGCGACGCACACCAGTTCGTCCCCGTTGGTGTGGAATGCAGCGCGCAAAGCGGCGATGGGGACCGCCACCAGTCACGCACAGCCCGACACGGCGGAAGGTGGAGGACGGAGTGCAGAGTTGGCACGTGGAATGTTAGAGGAGGCATGAGAGATAAGACGAATGAGTTGATTGAAATATATTTATATATTTATTTATTTATCTTCACGCACAATCCCTGACGGGGTAGCCAGAGAACAGATCGCCAAGTGTCACGATCCCTACATACTTCTTTCGCTTCTTTCAGATTCATCATCTTCTTCATACATGCACGTCTAGGTATCCGAGTACTCTTGACCTCCTCTCTTCGAGCAATTTGCTCACATGGTCTTCGAAAGTTAATCTCGGTCTACCTCGACACCTTTTAATATTAACTTTCGCGCTATATATTTTCTTCACCATTCGGTCTTCACTCATTCGCTCAACGTGCCCAAACCATCGAAGCACGCCCTTATCCATTTTTGAGACAAGGTCATCTTTCAAACCTGCCATATTGCGAATCTCTTCGTTTCGTTTTCGGTCAGCCATGGTAAGGCCGCACATTTTACGAAGAGATCGCATCTCCACTGCATTCAACCTGCTTTTATGCTTCTTCTGGCATACCCAGGTTTCGCTGCCATATAACAAAGTCGGTACCAACACTGCGTTATGTATTGCAAGGCGTGTACTTTTCACAACGCCTTGCCTTTTGATTAACGCAGTCAGGGCACCATTGACTTTGTTCCCGGCAGCGACACGCCTGTCCACATCTAAATCACATCTTCCATCCCGGCTAAACGCACTTCCCAAGTATACAATTTCATTCACCTGTTCTAGACATTCCTGATTTACCCAAATTTCGCACTTCGTTCTTTCTTCGTCCCTTTCAAATACCAGAACCTTAGTTTTATTAGCATTCAAACGGAGACCATTAATTTCACATTCTTCTTTCATACACGTGACTAATGCCTGCAGTTCTGCCTCTGATGGTGCTATAAGCACTGCATCATCAGCATAAAGCAGACAATTTACTTTTATGTCACCCAATTTCACACCCAAACAGCTATCTTTCAGCTTCTGTAAACAGCTGTCGAGATACAGTATGAATAGCCAGGAAGACATGACACAACCCTGTTTTACGCCCGTTTGGACGCTAAACATGGGTGACAGGTCATGCCCTACCCGCACACAGGCTTTACAGTCACAGTAAAGTGACTGCACAGCCCTTAGCAATCGACCATCCACACCATACCCCGGCAACAGTTCCACATTTTTTCCTTACAACCTTATCAAATGCTTTCTCAAGATCCACAAAAGCACAGAAAATCTTCTGGTTAGCAGCCAGAAGCTTCTCCGTGATCATGCGGAGAAAACATTTGATCCGTGCATCCTCTTCCAGGTCTAAATCCGCATTGTGCCTCCCATAGAAATCTTCCGATTTCTCTTGCATCCTACGTGTCAAAACCTTCGTGTAAACTTTACTTGCTAAACTGGTCAAGCTGATCGCCCGATAGCACCCGCAGTCATAATGTGAACCTTTACCTTTATATAAAGGCACAATGACCGCGGATCGCCAATCATCCGGAACAGCCCCCGTTCGCCAGCACAAATTGCACAGCAGATGAAAGCTGTCCCAGACGCGTGGCCCACCATACTTGACCATTTCAGCAGTAACTCTGTCTAGTCCCGCAGCCTTACCACATTTCAAACTTCTAATCGCACATTCAATCTCTTTCATACTGATGACCTCAGTGTCATCGAGGTCCAGGTCTGGCGTACCAGTCACGGCGTCACCCCCGATCCCTCACTAAGATCATCACACGCATACATCTCTCTATAAAATTCGCTCCATCGCTGTATGACGTCCGATTTTTCTGAGAGGACGTCATTGAATTCAAGCACTTTATTCATTCTTAAGGCTGTCGCACCACTCCGGGTCCTTCCAACCTCTTTCCAGAAGAGTTTGGAGTTCTCCTTGAAGTTGTGCGACAACCTTTCGTCCGCTTCCATTCTACTCCTTTCACGCACTTCATCAATCAATGCTTTCGTGTGAACTTTCAGCTTATATCTTTCTTTCCTCTTCTCTCTCATATCCTTATCATTACTAGAGGCCAAGTAGTCTAACCATGCTTTCTTCTTCTTATTTACAGCTTCTTTCACTTCGTCATTCCACCATGCATCACCCTTTTACTACTACCTCTTTTCACATTTCCACACACGTCTTCCGCTGCACTAACCATTCCATCTCTAAGGCTCTGCCATATTTCTTCCACACATTCTTTCCTAACACCAATGCTGTCCAGCTTTTCGGCTACCCTTGCTTGATATTTATTCCTAGTGTCCGCTTCCTGAAGCTTCCAGCTTCGGATGCTGCCGACCGACTGTGGTTCTGGTATCGCCGTCCGGTGGCGCCAACCCGCGAACAGACCTCTAAATCTAGTAATCACTAGGTAGTGATCCGTTCCCAGGTCAGCACCTCGGAACACTCGCGTATCCATCACCTGTTTTCGCAGTCGGTCATCCACCAGGAATAAATCGATCATACTTCTCTCATTCTCTCTTGTTCTAGTACACTTCCATGGATTTTCTTGTGACTAAACATAGTGTTTGTCACAAGAAGACCCTTTTCCTTGCATACAGCCAGTATAAGCTTGCCAGCATCGTTAACCCTTTTATCGCCAAACATTCCAAGCACCGACTCATACCCCTGGCCGAGCGGTACCAACCCATCCATTCAAATCACCACATACAACAATTCTTTCGTTTCCTCTAACCAAGTCTAGAACTTCTCTTACATTCTCCCAAAACTCCTCCAGCTCAGCTCTGACGACGAAGCCACCGGCGCATAAACAGCTAAAAGGAATAACTTCGTCAGTCCCAATTTAAAGCGAACCCAGAGAAGTCTCGAGTTCACAACCTTATATTCAGTCATAACATCGACCAACCGAGACGACAGCAGCACCCCCACTCCCTGGCAGGCGCTCTCGCTCTCCGGGACTCCGGACCATAGAGCTAACGCCCCGCCAGGGCTCTTCAGTACCACTGCCCTTCCGCTTGGTCTCTGACAAACACACGACATCTAATTCTCTTTCTTTCATTATTTCAATCAACTCATTCGTCTTATCTCTCATGCCTCCTCTAACATTCCACGTGCCAACTCTGCACCCGTCCTCCACCTTCCGCCGTGTCGGGCTGTGCGTGACGGGTGGCGGTCCCCATCGCCGCTTTGCGCTGCATTTCACACCAACGGGGACGAACTGGTGTGCGTCGCCTTGGGGACGCCCTAACCTCGTTGGCATGGGTGCGCAGTTGTAGAATTGCAGCCCTGAAAGGGCTGGCAGGGTCGCGACGAGCACGCTTCTACAATGACCCCTTGATTGAATTGTTGATTGAAATAATGAAAGAAAGAGAATTAGATGTCGTGTGTTTGTCGGAGACCAAGCGGAAGGGCAGCGGTACTAAAGAGCTCCCTGACGGGGCGTTAGCTCTATGGTCCGGAGTCCCGGTCCTTGTCGTCTCGGTTGGTCGATGTTATGACTGAATATAAGGTTGTGAACTCGAGACTTCTCTGGGTTCGCTTTAAATTGGGACTGACGAAGTTATTCCTTTTGGCTGTTTATGCGCCGTCGTCCAGAGTAGCGTCGTCGGTAGCTTCGTCGTCCAGAGCTGAGCTGGAGGAGTTTTGGGAGAATATAAGAGAAGTTCTAGACTTGGTTAGAGGAAACGAAAGAATTGTTGTATGTGGTGATTTGAATGGATGGGTTGGTACCGCTCGGCCAGGGTACGAGTCGGTGCTTGGAATGTTTTTTGATAAAAGGGTTAACGATGCTGGCAAGCTTATTCTGGCTGTATGCAAGGAAAAGGGTCTTCTTGTGACAAACACCATGTTTAGTCACAAGAAAATCCATATGTATACTAGAACAAGAGAGAATGAGAGAAGTATGATCGATTTGTTCCTGGTGGATGACCGACTGTGAAAACAGGTGATGGATACGCGAGTGTTCCGGGGTGCTGACCTGGGAACAGATCACTAGTGATTACTAGATTTAGGGGTCTGTTCGCGGGTTGGCGCCACCGGACGGCGATACCAGAACCACAGTCGGTCGGTAGCATCTGAAGCTGGAAGCTTCAGGAAGCGGACACTAGGGATAAATATCAAGCAAGGGTAGCCGAAAAGCTGGACAGCATCGATGTCAGGAACAATGTGTGGAAGAAATATGGCAGATCCTTAGAGATGGAATGGTTAGTGCAGCGGAAGACGTGTGTTGAACTGTGAAAAGAGGTAGTAGTAAAAAGGGTGATGCATGGTGGAATGACGAAGTGAAAGAAGCTGAAAATAAGAAGAAGAAAGCATGGTTAGACTATTTGGCCTCTAGTAATGATAAGGATATGAGAGAGAAGAGGAAAGAAAGATATAAGCTCCAGAAAGTTCACACGAAACCATTGATTGAGGAAGTGCGTGAAAGGAGTAGAATGGAAGCGGAAGAAAGGTTGTCGCACAACTTCATGAGAACTCCAAACTCTTCTGGAAAGAGGTTGAAGGACCCGGAGTGGTGCGACAGCCTTAAGAATGAATAAAATGCTTTCGGGAACCAATGACGTCCTCTCAGAAAAATCGGACGTCATGCAGCGATGGAGCGAATTTTATAGAGAGATGTATGCGTGTGATGATCTTAGTGAGGGATCCGGGGGTGACGCCGTGACTGGTACGCCAGACTCCGACCTCGATGACACTGAGGTCATCAGTATGAAAGAGATTGAATGTGTGATTAGAAGTTTGAAATCTGGTAAGGGACTAGACAGAGTTACTGCTGAAATGGTCAAGTATGTAAAATGTATATATTCATCTGCTGTGCAATTTATGCTGGCGAACGGGGGCTGTTCCGGATGAATGGCGATCCGCGGTCATTGTGCCTTTATATAAAGGTAAAGGTTCACATTGTGACTGCGGGTGCTATCGGGCGATCAGCTTCACCAGTTTAGCAAGTACAGTTTACTCGAAGGTTTTGACACGTAGGATGCAAGAGAAATCGGAAAGATTTCTATGGGAGGCACAATGCGGATTTAGACCTGGAAGAGGATGCACGGATCAAATGTTTTCTCTCCGCATGATCACGGAGAATCTTCTGGCTGCTAACCTGAAGATATTCTGTGCTTTTGTGGATCTTGAGAAAGCATTTGATAAGGTTGTAAGGAAGAAAATGTGGGAACTGTTGCTGGGGTATGGTGTGGATGGTCGATTGCTAAGGGCTGTGCTGACTGCTTACTGTGACTGTAAAGCCTGTGTGCGGGTAGGGCATGACCTGTCACCCATGTTTGGCGTCCAAACGGGCGTAAAACAGGGTTGTGTCATGTCTTCCTGGCTTTTCATATTGTATCTCGACAGCTGTTTACAGAAGCTGAAAGATAGCTGTTTGGGTGTGAAATTGGGTGACATAAAAGTTTATTGTCTGGTGTATGCCGATGATGCAGTGCTTATTGCACCATCAGAACAGAACTGTAGGCATTAGTCACGTGTATGAAAGAAGAATGTAAAATTAATGGTCTCCGTTTGAATGCTAATGAAACTAAGGTTCTGGTATTTGAAAGGGACGAAGAAAGAACGAAGTGCGAAATTTGGGTAAATCAGGAATGCCTAGAACAGGTGAATGAAATTGTGTACTTGGTGAGTGCGTTTAGCCGGGATGGAAGATGTGATTTAGATGTGGTGAAGGCGTGTCGTTGCTGGGAACAAAGTCAATGGTGCCCTGACTGCGTTAATCAAAAGGCAAGGCGTTGTGAAAAGTGCACGCCTTGCAATACATAACGCAGTGTTGGTACCGACTTTGTTATATGGCAGCGAAACCTGGGTATGCCAGAAGAAGCATAAAAGCAGGTTGAATGCAGTGGAGATGCGATCTCTTCGTAAAATGTGCGGCCTTACCATGGCCGACCGAAAGCGAAACGAAGAGATTCGCAATATGGCAGGTTTGAAAGATGACCTTGTCTCAAAAATGGATAAGAGCGTGCTTCGATGGTTTGGGCACGTTGAGCGAATGAGTGAAGACCGAATGGTGAAGAAAATATATAGCGCGAAAGTTAATATTAAAAGGTGTCGAGGTAGACCGAGACTAACTTTCGTAGACCATGTGAGCAAATTGCTCGAAGAGGGGAGGGTCAAGAGTACTCGGATACCTCGACGTGTATGTATGAAGAAGATGATGAATCTAAAAGAAGCGAAAGAAGTATGTAGGGATCGTGACACTTGGCGATCTGTTCTCTCTGACAAACCCGTCAGGGATTGTGCGTGAAGATAAATAAATAATATTATATTAATAATAGATTATTATACAGTTAATAATTATAACTTTATAATAATCTACCAGACGGTAGACTTAACCTTTGAATAGAAATAAAAATAAGAATTAACTAAAATGCTAATTTGAAAATGAGCTCGTTTCTCATAGTTTTCCAAATAATGAAACGAGTCAAAATTATTTTTTGATGTTTTAAATGTGGGTTTATCCTAATTGAATATTGAAATCATTTAATTCCAATAAATCCTCATTGTACTATTGTTTATTTCTTAAGTTTATTTTTTATTTTTTTGTCAGGTTTATTGTTTTGTACAATAAAGTATATATAAACATCTCCGAATCAGGTGAATCAATTGCAACTAAACGAAAACTAAATATTATTCCGAAATACCATTCCAATTTGCCACTTTTTTTTCCTTATAGAGTAAATTACAGTATCTATAAGATAAGCTTATTGTATATAACACTTTTTTGTTTTTGTTGGATAAATTAGTTTTGGTATAGTCCTAGTTGTTTATTCTATTTTACCTAATTAAACACGACACTAAAAATTAACAATTTTATAATAAAAACATAACAGAAGCACTACCAATAGATTTTATCGTACAAAAATGTACAAGTTTGTTATAAATTATCGTTAAAAATGTATGCTTGTGTTATTTGCCTACATCAAATAAATAGGCGTCCAATTTACACCGACGAACTTAACAACATGGGAATTGGACATGTTCACTCCGAGATTGCGACCGAAAAAATGTTGCTTTTGAAAAAAATACAACGAACAAAAATATTTCTTTCGATTAAAACAACCAGAGTTCGTTCAATAAAGGGATTTTGCCTGTTTTTCTAACAACAATAACATAGATAATTTGGAGTTATGATATTATTTGTTATATTATCATCATCTTAAACGCAATACCATACCACTACTTAACAAAGTGATACCATCCAAAAGCGCATTTTTCACTTTAATGGGGTTTTTCTGTTGTCATATTACCAAATGATTATCTCACTAGGACATCACACCGGTTAAGATTTCATAATCCTGCTAACATCACCTATGTTAACTAAAGAGATTAACATCTTTTTATTTCACAAAATGGACTAATTCTCTTACAGGCCGTATAAGAAACAAAACATTGTTTTATTTGTATTTGTATAAATAAATAAAATATATAAAAAAATATCTTCACGCAATTCCCAATACAGGGGTAGACAGAGGTCAAGTCTAGACAATTAAGTCCCTTTGACCCACCTTCCACCGAAGATATTTTCGAGACAACGTGACAGGTGGTGAGCCCGTCGCCGCCTTTATGTCCAAGCCAACGATGAAATTCTTACATAAGTTTTTGAAAAACTCATTGGTACTGCCACCTGGGGATCGAACTCGGGTCTCACGACTCGAAATTCCGACCACCCAACAACTCGGCTATCGTGACTTTTTGTATTTGTGTGGATTATATTTTCTATTGATGCGATTGAACAGTTTTAATCGAAATATTTTGTGTGTGGCGATGCGTGAGCAATGAATTTCACCTAAAGAAACCTATAAATCTTGGAAAAAAGAATGCTAGCTTAACAAAATAAACGGTGTATAATAGACAATATTAAACCCCTTAAATTAAAGTAATAACATTTATAAATCACTACATTTTGTTTATAAAAAATTACATAACGAAAAAAAACTGCTGATCTCGCCTTAAAACAAAAATAGGAATCATGCCTCTTTTGTACAGCAATATGATTTTCTTAAATTTGAATACTTTGTATTGCTTCTTCGTGCTTCCATTACTGCGTTTACGGGATTTGGCATGATGTACACCAAGTTTTTTATACGATTTTGGGAAATATTCTCCCATTCCTCTGTGAGAGCAATTTTGAGCTCACGTGGCGTGATTGGGGGAGGGTTTTACGCATCTCCCCAGCTCGTCTAAATTTTAATTCGTCGGAGAACATAACTTTCGACCAATCTTCAATAGTCTAATTTAAATTGTTTTGGGCATATCTTAGTCGTATCACTACGCTCCAGTTTTGAGTCATTTGCAGATCTAAGTGTACTGTCCATGCGCTTAAGTTACTTTTTTCAAGGTGTCGAAACTGATTTGTAAGTTCGGTTCCTGTGAGAAAGCGAAGCATGGTGTTCACCAAGTATAGAATCTTCTCGTTCTGTGGTACACCTAGTTCTGCATGTTCCTGGTCTACGTAGGTTAGAGCCAGATTCCACGAGACGTAGGAGAACTCTTTGTACAGCTCAGAGCGACATACCGACAGTCCTGGTAAAGTCATCGCGCTTACTCCGGCCGGTTTTTTAGCATTGTGAGGATGCTGGTGCATTCTTCAGTTGTAAGCAACATGATTACAGGTTGGATAATAATATGGTTTCTATACCACCTTAAATCTCAAATTAGAAACAAAAGCAAAATACAGTAATTTCGTTATTCCATCTTCGAACTTTTTTAAATTTGATTTTTTATGTTAATAACCTTGAAGTAACTAAGAAATTTAAATACCTTAATTTAAGGAGTATTTAATTATAAATGAATAAATACATATATAGATAGGGACAACAACACATACATTGCTCCGATCCCAATGTAAGATGATAAAGTACTTGAGGTATGGGAATCGGAAACAACGGAGGCACCACAAACCCCCAAACCCGAGAAAATGTAGAAAAAGTGGTTTTTCTACATTGACCTGACCAGTAATCGAACCCGGGACATCGAGACGGCGACAGCTTGAAAACCGGTGTTTACGCCACTCGTCCACGGAGGTCGTCCCAAATAAAACTAAATTAGTGATGGTAGACGACCAATAGGTAGTCAGCCCAGCTTAATCCTTCAGCAACTAATGCCTTAGCGCTGATTTTCAGGTGACACCTACGAGTGAGACGCCACGACATGACTCACCACGAAGGTCGTCTAATATAATAATTGGCTTCTAAACACAATTTATTTCATTAAGCTAGAATTTTTAGTTTCCGAGATCTATAGGATTCATTGCTCTCGAGTGTAGTAAGGCATGAAATAGGTAGTTGTTACTTCTTATTTTATTTATTTATTTATTTATTAGGGACATAAAACAGTTATACATTGTACAGTACTTAGAAACAGAATATAATTTATCTTAACGTTATAACCCACAACAATGTCCACGTACTCGTATAACCCACAACATTTAAGGAGTTGTTTTGGTAATAGTTTCTAGCCAAATTTATGTGAGACGGCTAATTTACTTTATTATTCATATTGAAGAAAATAGAACTTACATATCAATTTCAGCACAAAAAGAAAGAATATTATAAGCTCATAAATCATTCCCTTAAAAAAGAACACACTGTTTACATAACATAATCAATCTCAGCTAACCTTTTTTTTTATCGGCTTTAGACGAGACGAATAAAGTTAAACGTCTCGGAACTTTTCTCTTTTATGCACAATATAATCTCTAAGGAAAAGCATCGGTATGTTTACTTTAGATAAATACTAATAGAAAAGAATAACTATAACTTACACTTTGTAACCAGAGTTATGCTACGTTAATTTAATAATTTATAGCCAAATTTGATTATAAACAATGCGGATTTAGACCTGGAATAGGATGCATGAATTAAGGGTTTTCTCTCCGAATGATCACGAAAAAGCTTCTGGCTGCTAACCAGAGGATTTTCTGTGCTTTTGTGGACCTGGAGAAGGCATTTGATAAGGAAGTAAGGAAGAAAATATGGGAACTGTTGCTGGGGTATGGTGTGGGTGGCCCACTGCTGCAGGGGTAGAACTCCAGGCATTGGTCACGGGTATGAAAGAAGAATGTGAAAATAAAGTGTATAGAAAAGGGACGCAAACGTACAGGTGGCTCACGTGATGATAAGTGATTACCGCCGCCCATAAACACCCGCAATACCAGAGGAATGCGTAGATGCGTTGCCAGCCTTTGAAAAAAAGTATAGGCTCTTTTCTTGAAGGTCCCTAAGTCGTATCGGTCCGGAAAAACCGCTGACGGCAGCACATTCCATAAAGTGCAAGTGCATGGCTGAAAATCCCGAGAAAAACGCACTATGGTGAATGTCAAGTATCTAGATAGTGTTGATGGAAGAATTTTTGCCTATACCGTAAGTGGCGATTGTGAAATTCAGCGGCTGTGATTAATCCGAACAATTCATCGGAGCACTCCCCGTAGTACATCTTGTAAAAAATGCAACGAGATGCAACATTTCTGCGCAAAGCCAGGGGATCTAGGCGATCAGATAGTACATGGTCGTCGACGATTCAAGCCGCTCTTCATTGGATACGGTCAAATGGAAGGAGCTGACACTGGGTTGCCCCCACCCAGAGATGAGAACATTACTCCACGTGCTTCGATGGTTTGGGCACGTTGCGCGAATGAACGAAGACCGAATGGCGAAGAAAATATATAGTGCGAAAGTTAATAATAAAAGGGGTGGTGATAGGCCGAGACTAACTTTCAAATACTATGTGAGCAACTTGCTCGAAGAGATAAATAAGAGATAATAAAATAAATAGGTAGCTGAATTAATAAAAGCGTATAAATTTGTATGGGAGAGCCCGTACAAAAATATAGACTTTCCGGAATCCTGTGGTTTATTGTGTTGCAAAATAGAAATTAATGTAAAGTTTCAGTACGCAATTTTAATGATTTTTAAAGCATATACGTTATGCTGAACTTTTATGTGATTAATAAAAGAGAAAAAATGTTTTTAAAATTTTAACTGACACGGGCAGGATTCGGATCCGCGACCTCTGCCGAACCGTGGCAAGCTCTTACCTCCGAGCCACCGTGATTTACTTGCATCAGTTGAAATTTTAAATCTATATCTTTTTCTTTATAAATCTCTTTTTCTTTACTTATGCCTGTTTTGGCATCGGCGCCATCTATTGTCCCCTTTGCAAGTGATAATTTTTTTTAAATATTTTTTACAAAATTCGTAATTTTTTAAGTGAATCCTTACGTATTCAGCTTTGCGAATCACTCCTCTCCAAATTAAATTACGCAGACGCACTTATAGGACCACGTTTATTAGCACGTACCAAACGGGCAATACAACGGGTTCAAAATGCTTGTGCACGCTTTAGTTTTAATATACCGCCGCGTGCACACGTATCACCTTTTCTCAATAATGCAAATCTATTAAAGATGGATTATCGCAGACGACTTCACTTTGCTACCCTTTTGTTTGGTGTAATCAAAAATAAAGAGCCTATATATCTCTACAATAAATTAACTTGGTCTAAAGATCAAAATAATAAATATAATACTAGATCATCTACTTATAAATTAATATATCCTTTTCACCGTACAGCTGCATTTAGAGGTAGCTTTAAGTACAATGCTACGAAGTGTTGGAATAATCTGCCGCCTCCATTACGTGCTCTCAAGACGCTTACTACTTTTAAGATTAAGTTTAAACGTATACTGTATAATGAGCAAATAAGTACTATATAATAAATAACAACCGCATTGCAATAGTTTAAGAAGTATGCAAAAGGTAATTTTTTAAACAGCCTTTATTGTTTTGTCTTCTTTTTTTATTCACATTGTTTTTTATAATATACCTCAATAACATTTAATTGGACGCAACATCAACGATTAGTAGCTATAGAATTAAGTTTGAATCTTTATTTAAAAACAACAAACAAATAGCTTTAGTACATAATTGTAGCTGATATATACTCATAATAAAAAATACTTATGAAAAGCTGTCCGAGTTCCCATAAGGTAAGGGTCGGACTGAAAATCAGTGTCGGCTTATCCCGGCTACAACTGAGTTCGATCCATATCGTGGTCGTATACTGCAGCACGGATTGTCATATTTGTTGTTTTAGTTTAGCTTGCGTTATTTTATTTTATATTGTCTTCGTGCTGTATTCGGTCCACGAATAAACGACTTTCTTTCTTTCTTTCTAATTTCATATTTCTGATTTTTCAGTAAGGAATTATCAATGAGATAACGCTAACTAATTTTTTATTACGCAATTTTTTTGATTTTTAAAGCATATTGGTTATGCTGAACTTTTATGTGATTAAATTAAAGGGAAAAAAGTTGCCACGGTTCGGCAGACGTCGCGGGTTTGTATCCTGCCCGTGTGAGTTGAATTTTTCATTTTTTCTCTTTTATTTAATCACATAAAGTTTAAGTGTTTAAAATTGATCTATTTCTCTTATGTTCATAGAAATTTTATAAAGTATTACACCTACTGCCCACTGCTGTACCTAGTAGTCCTGGTCAGTATCAAAATGTTGATCACAGCACTTGAAAATTTCCCTTATCACTGTCGAAACGCTGAAACGTCCTTCCGCAAGGTTGAAGTTACGATTACATACATACCGAAATTTATTAAAATCAGTTTAGACGTGACAGCGTAACAGGCAAACAGACAAATACACTAAGTTACATTCACATTAATATATGGATGCGTCCCAGTTCTGCATTCTGTCGCTACCTTGTAGAGGATACAGTAGCTATGTCTTACATTCAATTACAAAATATTCTACCCAGATTTACGGACATCTTATGCGACTAACTATCCTATAGCCTAGTTGGTAGGGATCCTACCTTCAAAGCTGAGAGTGGCCGGTTCGATAGCCGCTAGGGATAAACATTTTTGTCATGAACATGAATGCATGTACTCAAGCCATGTTTATATATTTATATAAATATGTAAGTAGGTATATTGTATCATTAGCTTAGATACTAAGACAGAGGCAGACTCAACACCTATCCCAAAAAACTACTATAACGAAAGGACTACACCAAAAATTAACGAATTCTGCGTTAAACGAATCTCACTTAACATACTTAAGTCACGATAGCCGAGTTGTTGGGTGGTCGGAATTTCGAGTCGAGAGACCCGAGTTCGATCCCCAGGTGGCAATGAGTTTTTCAAAAACTTATGTACGAATTTCATCGTTGGCTTGGACATAAAGGCGGCGACGGGCTCACCACTTGTCACGTTGTCCCGAAAATATCTTCGGTGGAAGGTGGGTCAAAGGGACTTAATTGTCTAGACTTGACCTCTGTCTACCCCTGTATTGGGAAGTGCGTGAAGATATTTATTTATTATATATTCACTTAACATACTTATACGTAACTTACCGCATATGCATTTTTATAATAATTACAAAACAAAAAAATATGTTCGGAACGCGGGAGCACGGGAGGTGTTTTTGTATACTTTGAATTGCTACGCTTTGGTAATTAGCTAACAATTTACCTAATAGTAAGTGACTACTGCAGCTAAATGACACTTGAAGCAATTTATTTTTTATAACGATAATAAAAGCCGCCCTACCGCTTAAGGGTTGGGGCCCCTCAAGCTAACTCTGCTGGCGTAGTTATAACAAATATACTACGTATGTAACGTACGTAGTACATTTAACGTACGTAAGGTAGTAATTAATTTTCGATTAATTTTCGATGTTTTGGTTACTATAGTACCAAGTATATCGATGGACTGTTACTTATATTGATAAATAAATGATTTGATTTGATTTGATATACGGCTCGTACCAACCGGACATAAAGACGTCGACGAACTCTCTACCTGTCACGTTGTTCCGAAAAATGTCTTCAGTGGAAGGTGGGTCGAATGGACTTAATTGTCTAGACTAGACCCCTGTCTACCCCTGCATTGGGAATGGCGTGAAGGAATTTTTTCTATAGTACTAAATATATAATACAAAAACTAACGAACATTTGAGTTTCGATCGAAACCTACCCAGACGCGAGGTTCAAAGTTGATATTACGTAATATCGTGCAGCTCTTCTAGAGCTTATTCAAAAAGTGATTACGTTATTCGGAGCAAAATGCGAGACTTAGAGGATTTATGCGTTAAAAAGTATGAAAACAGATTTAATTGCAATGCATCGATGATCGCTCAGCTTAGTTGATAGCAGTTTCATGAATAAAATGGATAAGCTTTAAGGCTTGAAACTCTATTTTTTTAATTTTTGATTCAATTATTACTACTTTATCTTTTAACATTTATTTATATATATATATATATATATATATATATATATATATATATATATATATATATATATATATATATATATATATATATATATATATATATATATATATATATATATATATATATATATATATACCACTTTGAAGGCTATATGCTAGACAACGTAAAATATAAAATTTTTTTTCTTCAAAATGATACTCCAACACAACATTGAATTACCAAATACACTATGAAAGACAAATGTAAAAAGGTTACATAGTCACAAAGTAAGGGCGGAAGTAGAAAAATAAATCTTACAGCTTCCTTTCCTGTTGCAAAACTTTCAAGAGTTGGAGACCAAATGTTGTGGAATATATGTAATGGATATCATTAATCTTTTTAAATACTTACATATATATCACGCATTTGTCTCTAATCATATTACCACATTTACGCTAAAACATATAGTTGTAATTCATGATTATGTATAAAATTTTTCAGGCATTTCTCAAAACGGGGGTAGCCAGAGATCTAGACAATTTCATACTTTCGAGCCACATTTCACCTTATTTTGGGAGCGGATCAGCTTATTTTGGGACCACGTGACAAGTGGTGAGCCTGTTGCTGTCTTCATGTCAAAGCCAACAATATAAACCGTACATAAGATTTAAAACTCATTGGTACAAGCCTACCTCCTCGGAAGCGAACTCGGGCTCGGAAGCGAACCCGAAGTAGTGTGATTATGGCATATTAAAAGAGGAAACTCAATGTTCTGCCGTAGACTTTAACAGGCCGATTCCGATATCCAAGGTGATTAATTTTGTAAAATTAGTCTGATCTAAGAAAACATTTATTACTGAAGTCAAGCTGACTATATGAAATGCATCCTACATTTTCTCAATCACAACGTTTCTCGGATAAGTCTTGTTCCTGTGAATCCTTTGGCACCAAGTTTGTATGGATTACCGAAAATTAATAAAGAACGTGTATCTGTGCGTCCAATTGTCTCATATATTGGCACTCCAGCATATCCATGAGCGAAAAGATTAAATTTTTTCTTTGAGAATTATTAACTTTCAAACTTGCTTATAATCTATAAAATAACCTAGACCTTATATCCAAAATCAAAGATATATCACTACCTCCCAAATTTTTCTATTGTCTTTAGACGTTAAAAGTCTTTAGTAAAAAGGTACATTAGTAAAATGAATCATAAATCTCCGTAAATACTCGCAAATCATTTCACTAAATATCGACTACATCTCCGGCAACTTAATGACTTACTTCATTTGACTTCCGTCTGCTTGAAACAAGTTAAAGCTTGGATCTTAGACCTACGAAGACACGTGCAATTGGCAAACCTCGTTTCTTTAATAAACTTAACAAGGTTCACTCCGAAATTAAATTCAAGCTTGAGTTGAACTTGTATTCATATATACGCAATAATAAACGTAATTATGTAAATAAAGACAAAAAACCGGGAGACGTACAACTACAACTCTCTCTTTAGGTTTCCGACGCGATGGGCTTATTTTAAATCGATAATATTTTCTTAACTTTTCGTTCATATGATTTAAAATAAAAGATATTTATTTTTTTCGTTGTATAAAAAGTAAATAGGACACGTATTGTCATAAGGATTGGAGAATAATAGGAAATTTAAAGAGCATAATATTTTTAAAAACACGATAGCCGGGGGATTTTCGAGTCGAGAGACCCGAGTTCGATCCCCGGTGGCAGGCTCGTACCAATGGGTTTTCAAAAAACTTATGTTCGAATTATATCGTTGGCTTGGACGTAAAGAGGCGACGGGCTCACCACCTGTCACGTTGTCCCGAAAATTTCTTCGGTGGAAGGTGGGTCGAAGGGACTTAATTGTCTAGACTAGACCTCTGAGTACCCTGTATTGGGACTTACGTGACGATATTTTATGTCATATTTTAGACAGTCACACTTTCATGTTTTTATTTAATCGCTTACCCTGCTTTAAATACGCAAACACATTCTTTTTTACTTTTCTTATTATAAACTTTATTGTTACACCAAATGGATAACAATGGGCGGACTTAATTCTTAATACATCAAACTCTTTCCTAAAAAAATATGCCTCTTAGTGTGTTAACAGAAAGGTACGGTTAAACTCGGTCAAGTAATAAGAATAACTTTCAAGCAATTTCTTTGTTTCCAATAATTTCACCTAAACGAAAGTTGTCATCGTATCAAAATGTGATTGTTAAATTCATCACGCAAATGTTGCCCTGGAGGGATACGAACCCGCAACTCTTGACTTCGAAGGTAGGTGCGACCTCGGCTATCGGGTTGTCCTATAATGATTTAATTATAATGCATTTTATAAAACAGACTTTGTGACAGAGAGTTAGCCGAAGAGTTTCGAAAAAGAGTAGTAGATAAGATTGTAGAAATGGGTGATATGGCAGAGATTGGAGTGAATAATTGCTGGAATGAGATGGCGATATGTGTAAGGAAGGTAGCAAGGGATGTTTTTGGAGAAACGAAGGGGAAAGGGAAGATTGATATGGATACATGGTGGTGAAATAAATAGGTTGTTAAGGAGGGATAATTTTGAAAGAAAAGAAGAATGCTTATAAGGAATGGAAAAGTTTGAAAGAGGGAAATGAGAGAGATCAAGAAAACAAAAGGTCTGCCTATCAAGTTATTAAGAAAAGGCGAAGAAAGTAGTTGCAATCGCAAGGGCTAAGGTACAGGATAAGCTGTACAATTTCCTGGAAACTCCACAAGGCTAAAAAGATCTGTATAGAATCTAGAGATCAGCCCGTGCCCAAAAGGTAGCCGTGTTGATCCTGTCAATTATCAACCTATTTCGATTACCTCCATACTCAGTAAGATTATGGAGTATATTACGTATATTGAACTCGCACCTCTTGGCATACCTAGAACATAACGATCTCCTTAGCGATCGACAGTACGAGTTTCGCCGAAATCGGTCGACTGGGGACCTTCTAGTGTATGTCACACATCTATGGGTGAGGCCTCGAACAGTGGTGAAGTACTCGCGGTTTCGCTCGATGTCTCGAAGGCTTTTAACAGGGTCTGGCATGCTAGACTTATCAATAAGCTTCCTTCATATGGTCGTCGTTATTGACGGCTGCTCGTCGGAGGCTATAGCGATTAATGCCGGAGTTCCTCAAGCGTCTGTTCTGTCCGCAACTCTCTTTCTGCTGCACATAAACGACCTGCTCGAGCCCGGTCTCTTTGGGTATGCAGATGACAGCACAGTTGTGGAGAGATATCTGGCGCGTGTTCCGGCCAGACAGGATTAAGTAGAGTCTGCTCGGGAGGCCATGGTAGAGCGTATGAATCTTACATTACAGGCAGTTTCCAACTGGGGCAATACCAATCTTGTGAGGTTCAATGCCACCAAAACGCAAGCGTGTCTGTTCTCCGCCAAAAGGAGCCAGTTTACCATAGGTCCTAAATTTCAGAATGTATCTCTGAATACACCGACCGCCTCCAGTTGAAATAAAGTTTGTTTTGAAATAAAGTTTGTTTTGAAATAAAGTTTGTTTTGAAATAAAGTTTGTTTTGAAATAAAGTTTGTTTTGAAATAAAGTTTGTTTTGAAATAAAGTTTGTTTTGAAATAAAGTTTGTTTTGAAATAAAGTTTGTTTTGAAATAAAGTTTGTTTTGAAATAAAGTTTGTTTTGAAATAAAGTTTGTTTTGAAATAAAGTTTGTTTTGAAATAAAGTTTGTTTTGAAATAAAGTTTGTTTTGAAATAAAGTTTGTTTTGAAATAAAGTTTGTTTTGAAATAAAGTTTGTTTTGAAATAAAGTTTGTTTTGAAATAAAGTTTGTTTTGAAATAAAGTTTGTTTTGAAATAAAGTTTGTTTTGAAATAAAGTTTGTTTTGAAATAAAGTTTGTTTTGAAATAAAGTTTGTTTTGAAATAAAGTTTGTTTTGAAATAAAGTTTGTTTTGAAATAAAGTTTGTTTTGAAATAAAGTTTGTTTTGAAATAAAGTTTGTTTTGAAATAAAGTTTGTTTTGAAATAAAGTTTGTTTTGAAATAAAGTTTGTTTTGAAATAAAGTTTGTTTTGAAATAAAGTTTGTTTTGAAATAAAGTTTGTTTTGAAATAAAGTTTGTTTTGAAATAAAGTTTGTTTTGAAATAAAGTTTGTTTTGAAATAAAGTTTGTTTTGAAATAAAGTTTGTTTTGAAATAAAGTTTGTTTTGAAATAAAGTTTGTTTTGAAATAAAGTTTGTTTTGAAATAAAGTTTGTTTTGAAATAAAGTTTGTTTTGAAATAAAGTTTGTTTTGAAATAAAGTTTGTTTTGAAATAAAGTTTGTTTTGAAATAAAGTTTGTTTTGAAATAAAGTTTGTTTTGAAATAAAGTTTGTTTTGAAATAAAGTTTGTTTTGAAATAAAGTTTGTTTTGAAATAAAGTTTGTTTTGAAATAAAGTTTGTTTTGAAATAAAGTTTGTTTTGAAATAAAGTTTGTTTTGAAATAAAGTTTGTTTTGAAATAAAGTTTGTTTTGAAATAAAGTTTGTTTTGAAATAAAGTTTGTTTTGAAATAAAGTTTGTTTTGAAATAAAGTTTGTTTTGAAATAAAGTTTGTTTTGAAATAAAGTTTGTTTTGAAATAAAGTTTGTTTTGAAATAAAGTTTGTTTTGAAATAAAGTTTGTTTTGAAATAAAGTTTGTTTTGAAATAAAGTTTGTTTTGAAATAAAGTTTGTTTTGAAATAAAGTTTGTTTTGAAATAAAGTTTGTTTTGAAATAAAGTTTGTTTTGAAATAAAGTTTGTTTTGAAATAAAGTTTGTTTTGAAATAAAGTTTGTTTTGAAATAAAGTTTGTTTTGAAATAAAGTTTGTTTTGAAATAAAGTTTGTTTTGAAATAAAGTTTGTTTTGAAATAAAGTTTGTTTTGAAATAAAGTTTGTTTTGAATGTGCACGCAAAAATTATGCAAATTCATCACGCAAATGTTGCCCTGGAGGGATACGAACCCGCAACTCTTGACTTCGAAGGTAGGTGCGACCTCGGCTATCGGGTTGTCCTATAATGATTTAATTATAATGCATTTTATAAAACAGACTTTGTGACAGAGAGTTAGCCGAAGAGTTTCGAAAAAGAGTAGTAGATAAGATTGTAGAAATGGGTGATATGGCAGAGATTGGAGTGAATAATTGCTGGAATGAGATGGCGATATGTGTAAGGAAGGTAGCAAGGGATGTTTTTGGAGAAACGAAGGGGAAAGGGAAGATTGATATGGATACATGGTGGTGAAATAAATAGGTTGTTAAGGAGGGATAATTTTGAAAGAAAAGAAGAATGCTTATAAGGAATGGAAAAGTTTGAAAGAGGGAAATGAGAGAGATCAAGAAAACAAAAGGTCTGCCTATCAAGTTATTAAGAAAAAGGCGAAGAAAGTAGTTGCAATCGCAAGGGCTAAGGTACAGGATAAGCTGTACAATTTCCTGGAAACTCCACAAGGCTAAAAAGATCTGTATAGAATCTAGAGATCAGCCCGTGCCCAAAAAAGGTAGCCGTGTTGATCCTGTCAATTATCGACCTATTTCGATTACCTCCATACTCAGTAAGATTATGGAGTATATTACGTATATTGAACTCGCACCTCTTGGCATACCTAGAACATAACGATCTCCTTAGCGATCGACAGTACGAGTTTCGCGAAATCGGTCGACTGGGGACCTTCTAGTGTATGTGACACATCTATGGGGTGAGGCCCTCGGGAACAGTGGTGAAGTACTCGCGGTTTCGCTCGATGTCTCGAAGGCTTTTAACAGGGTCTGGCATGCTAGACTTATCAATAAGCTTCCTTCATATGGTCGTCGTTATTGACGGCTGCTCGTCGGAGGCTATAGCGATTAATGCCGGAGTTCCTCAAGCGTCTGTTCTGTCCGCAACTCTCTTTCTGCTGCACATAAACGACCTGCTCGAGCCCGGTCTCTTTGGGTATGCAGATGACAGCACAGTTGTGGAGAGATATCTGGCGCGTGTTCCGGCCAGACAGGATTAAGTAGAGTCTGCTCGGGAGGCCATGGTAGAGCGTATGAATCTTACATTACAGGCAGTTTCCAACTGGGGCAATACCAATCTTGTGAGGTTCAATGCCACCAAAACGCAAGCGTGTCTGTTCTCCGCCAAAAGGAGCCAGTTTACCATAGGTCCTAAATTTCAGAATGTATCTCTGGAATACACCGACCGCCTCCTGTTATTAGGAGTCGAGATCACGTCAAACCTTAACTTTGGGCGGATCATTCAGTCTAAGGCTAAAGCCGCTGCAAGGAGACGAGAGCATAAAAGAACGTTGGAAGAGCTATTTTAGCAAACTTTTAAATGAGGAAAATCAGTGGAATGGAGTAGTAGAGAATGCTAGGAGTAATATGGGGATGGTTAAAGAGGTGACTGAAGACGAAGTCAGGCTGGTAGTACAGAGTATGAAAAATGGAAAAGCAGTAGGGCCAGATGGTATCCCAGTAGAAGCATGGAAGTATCTGAAAGCAGATGGATGGAAATGGCTGACTTTATTCTTCAATAAGTTATTGCAAGAAGAGGTGATCCCCGATGAATTGTACAACAGTTCACTGGTGCTCGCTTTTAAAAAGAAGGGTGATGTACAAGATTGCAACAGCTATCGGGGAATAAAGCTCATAACTCACAGTATGAAGATATGGGAAAAAGTGATAGCAAGACGAATAAGAGAGGAGAGTGAGGTAACACGAACAAATTCGGGTTTATGCCGGGCCGGGGAACCACGAATGCCATATTTGCACTTCAGCAACTGGTCGAAAAATACAGGCTTGTGCAAAAGAACTTGCATATGGTATTCGTGGACCTGGAGAAGGCATACGATAGGGTACCCCGTAAGGTTCTGTGGTGGTGTATGAGAGAGAAAGGGCTGCCAGAGAAGTATGTGCGGCTTCTTAAGGTGATGTATAATAGAACCAATACTTGCGACCGGTCTGAGGCTGAAATCACAGACAAGTTCAATGTGTCTGTAGGTTTACACCAGGGTTCGGCTTTAAGTCCTTCTTTGTTCCTTCTGATTATGGATGCTCTGGCATCGAACATACAGGAGGATGCACCCTGGTGTATGCTACTTGCTGATGACATTGTGCTTATCAAAGAAAATGCACTTCAGGTCCAGAACAAGCTGTGATAATGGCAAGAAAAACTGGAAAGTGTCGGATTAAAAATAAGCAGAACCAAAACGTTCGGTTTTGGTTCTGCTTATTTTTAATCCGACACGTGTTCTGTGACTTCAGTAGTCCATCCAGTTTTTCTCATACTGCCTTGGATAGTGTTCTCCTACCAGTCTGCTCCGAATTCCGTTACCTTGGGTCAGTTATCCAAACTGACGGCTATGTCGACCGGGACGTGAAAAATAGAATAAATGCGTGATGGATGAAATGGCGAAAGGTCACGGGAATAACTTGCGATTCACACATGCCTCTTAGACTTAAGTTTACAAAACAATCATGAGACCTGTCGTATTGTTGTGTGTGTGACTAGAAAATATCGGATAAAGAATGAATATAAGGGGAAGCTTGAAAGTAGCACCAGTGACAGAGAAAATGAACAGTGGTAGGTTAGCATGATTCGGGCATGTAATGAGAAGGGAAGAATGTGATATAGGCAAAAGAATGTTAGAAATGAATATGGATGGACGAAAAGCTATGGGGAGACCAAACAAAAGATGGATGGATGGTGTGAAAGAAGACATGAGAAAGAAAAGAGTGAGTATTGAGATGACGGGAAATAGAGGAGAGTGGAAGAAGAAGACATGTTGTGCCTACCCCACATAGCATGGGATAAGGGCAGAAAGAAGAAGAAGCATTTTATTAAGTAATTATTGTGTGTATTTGGGTATCTGTAACATAGTAGATTTGATCGAGAGTGTTCATAGCTATGATTTAGGACAATTTATTCTGCCATTTGAAAATCATAGAAAATGAAAGACATTCGATTCAAAATTTGATATCCTATTATTTTCCTTTGTATTTTTTTTATTTATTGATTTAATACATTAGGGTTTAAAATTTTTGTATTAAAACGTTTTTATGATTTCCGATACAATTTTTGTCAATCATGGTAATATTTTATTTCGGACCTTGTCAACTGTCAAGGAATATGTATATTTCTTAAATATTTGGAAAAGCCAGAGAAGTGTTTTAATATTTTTATGCGGAGGTGGGTCATTGAAAGCCCAACAAGAGAGAGAGAGGAATTTTGGGATAGCATGAGAGAGGTCTTGACTAAATGCGGAGAAAATGAACGGATTGTAATGTTAGGGGACTTTAATGGATGGGTTGGAGTAAAGCGTGATGGGTATGAAGGAGTACTGGGTACGTTTGGGGACGAGAGAGTGAATAAAAATGGGAGAAGCCTGTTGGAAGTATGCTTGTAATGGAATCTGTGCGTGACCAACACAATGTTTGATCACAAAAAGATCCATTTGTATACAAGACATGAGGGTGAGTCTAGAAGTATGATTGATTTTGTAATTGTGGATGAAAGACTGCGGAAGAAAGTGCTAGACACTCGGGCATACCGCGGTGTAGGCCTTGACACAGACCACTTCCTGGTCATAGCACGAATGTATGGCCTCTTTAAACGGTGGCGATACCGAAGAGCCGAGTCTACGAGTGTTTTGGACACAATAAAAGTGGAAAATCTACAAGAAAAAGAAAAGAAAGGAGAGTACGTAGAGAAACTGAAAGAAAGTTTTAAAGGCATAGAAGAGATAGATGTGATTGAAGATTTGTGGGAGACATTTAAGAAAGGGGTCGTGAATGTTGCCATTGAGGTATGCGGGGTAGCTAAAAGAAGGAAAGGAAGAAAGAACTATAATATGTGGATAGATAAAGATGTACAAAAGGCTGTGCAAGAAAAGAAGAAAGCATGGTTGCATTGGTTAGCAACAAAAGCTAACCAAAAACTTCAAAAGGCGACGGATGACGAGATAAAGGAAGCGAAAACGAAGTATAAAAGAATCAAATCAGCTATGCTAGCTAAAAAAACGGTGAGATATCCCGTTGGTTCAGAATGTGCAGAAATTATTACTGAACAATTTTTAGTGTGACCGAGACCACGCCCGCTTTTCTAGGTATTTCGACAAAGGAATCCAGTTACTGGCTACATGCTTTATCATCAAGTAACCTTGGTACATTACTGGATAGCGAAAGTTTACGCATAGCTGTAGGAATACGATTGGAAGCATCGATTTGTCAACCACATCGATGTCCTTGTAGCAGCGACGTCGACGAGTTGGGCCTCCACGGACTTTCTTGCCAAAAAAGTGCCGGCAGACTGTCTCGTCACGGCTCCTTGAATGAAATCATTCGAAGGGCTCTTGTTTCCATAAATATTCCTTCGGTTTTAGAGCCTTGTGGAATATTTAGGGACGATGGTAAGAGACCCGACGGCTTGACATTAGTCCCTAGGGAGAGAGGCAAAGCTCTTGTGTGGGACGCTACTTGTGTCGATACATTAGCGGCCTCTCACATCAAAGGTACTTCGATAAAGGCCGGGGCGGCATCAGAGGCATGAGAGGGGTAAATAGCGTAAATATGAGTCTTTGAAAGGAGACTATATATTTGTTCCATTTGCCGTATAGACGATCGGTCCGTGGGGTCCCCACGCGATGCAGTTTCTAAAGGAATTGTATCCGCGATTCGTTGTAGCCGCTGGTGACAAGAGGTCTGGTTCTTTTCTCGCTCAACGCTTAAGTCTAGCCATTCGACGTGGAAATGCAGCCAGCGTTCTTGGTACCATGCTACGAGGAGTAGGGCTCTACGATTACAGTAGTTTTTAGTTAATGAGTATTGTAAATATTAACATAATTTTGTTTCTGTAAATAAAGTATTTGAAAAAAAATAATATTATGTAAAAAAAAATTAAAAAAAAATGTCCTCACGCAATTTCCAATACAGGGGTAGACAGAGGTCGAGTCTACACAATTAAGTCCCTTCGACCCACCTTCCACCGAAGAAATTTTCGGGACAACGTGTCAGGTGGTGAGCCCGTCGCCTCTTTACGTCCAAGCCAACGATATAATTCGAACATAAGTTTTGAAAACCCATTGGTACGAGCCTACCAACTGGGGATCGAACTCGGGTCTCTCGTCTCGAAAATCCCCGGCTATCGTGTTTTTAAAATATTATGCTATTTAAATTTCCTATTATTCTCCAATCCAAAATTAATATCTTTTATTTTAAATCATATGAACGAAAAGTTAAGAAAATATTATCGATTTAAAATAAGCCCATCACGTCGGAAACCTAAAGAGAGAGTTGTAGTTGTACGTCTCCCGGTTGTTTTGTCTTTATTTACATAATTACGTTTATTATTGCGTATATATGAATAAAAGTTCAACTCAAGCTTGAATTAATTTCGGAGGAACCTCGTTAGTGTTTATTAAAGAAACGAGGTTCGCCAATTGCACGAGTCTTCGTAGGTCTAAGATCCAAGCTTAACTTGTTTCCAAGCAGTTAGTTTTGAAAACCCATTGGTACGAGCCTACCAACTGGGGATCGAACTCGGGTCTTTTGACTCGAAATCTGACCACCCAACCACTCGGCTATCGTGACTTTTTATGTTATATAATGTAATTATTGTAAATACCTATTTAAACTGTGCTAAAATTATAAAAACAATTCTCATATAATTATTCCAGGAATGTTCCACCGTGTTGAAGAAATTCATCCATCCTAAAAATAACATTTTAACATCTTTACAATATTGGTAAATAATATAAAATAAATATCTTTGCGCAATTCCCAATACAGGGGTAGACAGAGGTCTAGTCTAGACAATTAAGTCCCTTCGACCCACCTTCAAATAAAGATATATTCGGGACAACGTGACAGGTGGTGAGCCCGTCGCCGTCTTTATGTCCAAGCCAATGATATTCATACATAAGTTTTGAAAACCCATTGGTACGAGCCACCAACTGGGGATCGAACTCGGGTCTTTTGACTCGAAATCTGACCACCCAACCACTCGGCTATCGTGACTTTTTATGCTATATTATGTAATTATTGTAAATACCTATTTAAACTGTGCTAAAATTATAAAAAAACAATTCTCATATAATTATTCCAGGGAATGATCCACCGTGTTGAAGAAATTCATCCATCCTAAAAATAACATTTTTAACATCTTTACAATATTGGTAAATAATATAAAATAAATATCTTTGCGCAATTCCCAATACAGGGGTAGACAGAGGTCTAGTCTAGACAATTAAGTCCCTTCGACCCACCTTCAAATAAAGATATATTCGGGACAACGTGACAGGTGGTGAGCTCGTCGCCGTCTTTATGTCCAAGCCAACGATATGATATAATTGGTACATAAGTTTTTTGAAAACCCATTGGTACGAGCCACCAACTGGGGATCGAACTCGGGTCTTTTGACTCGAAATCTGACCACCCAACCACTCGGCTATCGTGACTTTTTATGTTATATAATGTAATTATTGTAAATACCTATTTAAACTGTGCTAAAATTATAAAAAAACAATTCTCATATAATTATTCCAGGAATGTTCCACCGTGTTGAAGAAATTCATCCATCCTAAAAATAACATTTTTAACATCTTTACAATATTGGTAAATAATATAAAATAAATATCTTTGCGCAATTCCCAATACAGGGGTAGACAGAGGTCTAGTCTAGACAATTAAGTCCCTTCGACCCACCTTCAAATAAAGATATATTCGGGACAACGTGACAGGTGGTGAGCCCGTCGCCGTCTTTATGTCCAAGCCAATGATATTCATACATAAGTTTTGAAAACCCATTGGTACGAGCCACCAACTGGGGATCGAACTCGGGTCTTTTGACTCGAAATCTGACCACCCAACCACTCGGCTATCGTGACTTTTTATGCTATATTATGTAATTGTTGTAAATACCTATTTAAACTGTGCTAAAATTATAAAAACAATTCTCATATAATTATTCCAGGGAATGATCCACCGTGTTGAAGAAATTCATCCATCCTAAAAATAACATTTTTAACATCTTTACAATATTGGTAAATAATATAAAATAAATATCTTTGCGCAATTCCCAATACAGGGGTAGACAGAGGTCTAGTCTAGACAATTAAGTCCCTTCGACCCACCTTCAAATAAAGATATATTCGGGACAACGTGACAGGTGGTGAGCCTGTCGCCGTCTTTATGTCCAAGCCAACGATATAATTCGAACATAAGTTTTTGAAAACCCATTGGTACGAGCCTACCAACTGGGGATCGAACTCGGGTCTTTGACTCGAAATCTGACCACCCAACCACTGGCTATCGTGTTTTTAAAAATATTATGCTATTTAAATTTCCTATTATTCTCCAATCCAAAATTAATATCTTTTATTTTAAATCATATGAACGAAAAGTTAAGAAAATATTATCGATTTAAAATAAGCCCATCGCGTCGGAAACCTAAAGAGAGAGTTGTAGTTGTACGTCTCCCGGTTGTTTTGTCTTTATTTACATAATTACGTTTGTTATTGCGTATATATGAATAAAAGTTCAACTCAAGCTTGAATTTAATTTCGGAGTGAACCTTGTTAAGTTTATTAAAGAAACGAGGTTCGCCAATTGCACGTGTCTTCGTAGGTCTAAGATCCAAGCTTTAACTTGTTTCAAGCAGTTAGTTTTGAAAAACCCATTGGTACGAGCCTACCAACTGGGGATCGAACTTGGGTCTTTTGACTCGAAATTCCGACCACCCAACCACTCGGCTATCGTGACTTTTTTATGCTATATTATGTAATTATTGTAAATACCTATTTAAACTGTGCTAAAATTATAAAAAAACAATTCTCATATAATTATTCCAGGGAATGATCCACCGTGTTGAAGAAATTCATCCATCCTAAAAATAACATTTTTAACATCTTTACAATATTGGTAAATAATATAAAATAAATATCTTTGCGCAATTCCCAATACAGGGGTAGACAGAGGTCTAGTCTAGACAATTAAGTCCCTTCGACCCACCTTCAAATAAAGATATATTCGGGACAACGTGACAGGTGGTGAGCTCGTCGCCGTCTTTATGTCCAAGCCAACGATATGATATAATTGGTACATAAGTTTTTTTTAAAAAAAACTAATTGGTTCGTGCCTGCCACCTGGGAATCGAACTTAGGTCTCTCGACTCAAAATTCCGACCACCCAAAATTTCGTGACTTTTTCTTCTTCTTTAATCTTCCGCAACGTAATTTAGAAAAAAAAACGTTCTAAGAAAAATTTCCTTAACTTGGTATTATTTAAATCAAAGTAAAATGGCCAAAATGTACGGATCCCCGTTAAAAAAATCATTAGAAACGAGGTTTAAAGGCTATATCCCGAATAAATGGATGAGTGCTCACTTCGAGTAATCCGTTCATCATGTTATGTAAATTGAATCACGTCTCTCATCTGCTCTCTCCAGAATGTGCCTCTCTGCGAATACATGTATACTTCACGAATGAATTAAGTCACATATAGTTCCAGAAATGAGAGTATAAAATTTATGTACAATTTTTCGTCCAAGAATATTTTTTGATTAGTGTAACAGAATATTAAAAGATAAGTGGTAAATGTAATAATCATTAGACTTTATAGTTTTTTATTTTTATTTTACATTTTTCAAAAAGCTTAATTTAAATGAAGACGGCGACGGGCTCACCACCTGTCAAAGACGGCGACGGGCTCACCACCTGTCACATTTTCCTGAAAATATCTTCGGCGGAAGGTGGGTCGAAGGGACTTAATTGTCTAAACTAGACCTCTGTCTACCCCAGTATTGGGAATTGCGTGAAGATATTTATTTTATTTTATTTTATTTTATATAATAAATGTTAATATGCACCGTGGGATTATGTCTTGGATTTCTAGCCGTCTTTATGTCCAAGCCAACGATATAATTCGTACATAAGTTTTTTGAAAAACGCATTTTTACGAGCTTGCCACCTGATCGAACTCGGGTCTCTTGACTCGAAGTTCCGGCCACCCAACCACTCGGTTATTGTGGCTTTTAAAAGTGACTATTGAAAGTTTATTTGATGTTAATTTGTAAAATTAACATTATTAAAAAACGTTCTCCACGATACGGGGGTGGTCGTAGTTTCGATCGCGCCCATGTCCGTTGATTCTTATATCTTTAATTTATTTAATTATTAAATAAAACACAATTTCAACTAGAAATTAACAACTTTTTTATCAATCAAAGGGTACTTTTAAAAAGATGCACAGATTTACTAATTATAATAATACCGACAGGCATCTTCCAGTCACGTAGTAATATTTTTGTTAGTTGTGAAAATATATAATTAGGAACAAAAAGAAAGAACATATCATAGGAAAAACTGTGGATTATCAAAAAATTATCTTTCGTACAAACCTTGTCCTAACATTATGAACACAGTAAAAAACCAGCCAAATGGGTCGCGCCTTTCGAGCTAAAATGAAATGTTCGAATAGACGTTGGTGAACATACTCGTAATCAAAAGGCAACGTCATTGAATTCAAATGATTGAAATTTTAAATACCCACGATCACGATGAGTGAGCTTAGTTTTATAATGAAAGATCTATTGACTGGCTGTACGTTTCAAGGAACTGGATTATCAAATTTATTTTACTAGGCAATTTTAAAATGTTTTCATTTCAAAATCATCTGTTAAGTTGTTTTGCTACTGTTGTGTGCTATTTAGCTACTGTCTTGTTCTAACGTGTTTTTAAAAGTGATTTTGTGTATAATCATTATTGAATAAAAGGAAATTGTGGTGACATCGGTTTCTACATTAGAAGCTCGATAGTTACCGATAGGACACTGGCGGAATAGACGCCCTACCACCCACCGAGCTCACGAACAACCTATCTGTTTGTTAGCTGCTAAGCTATCCTTGTCCTCCACAACCTCATGCGCCACAAAATTATAAAAATAATTAAACAATTAAAACTTCCTGACATTTAGATTGCTTTATACCACCTGTGGTCACGACCGCGATCGTCACCTCGTGACCGAGTCTTCAACATCTTGTTATAATATGTAGCTTCGGTTACTGTTAACTTTATTAATTTTTGAACCACTTTACGCTTAATGGCACACTGTGTTTTGAAGTCCTGCGATAAATATGTTTGGTCTTGGCCTTTATTTTATTTACAACAGGATTCGGAGCATTTGGTACAACAATCTTGTCTATTGAAATTAGGATATAGAATAGAATAGAAACACTTTATTAGCAAAAATCAACAAAAACCGGCTACAAAACAAAAAAACACATGGAGTCAAAATGGAAAGAAAAAAAAAACAAAAACATATATCATACACAAAAGAACTTACGTACTAAATATAATAAATAAATAATAAATAATAGTAATAATACATATATAGGGACAATGACATACATTGCTCCGATCCCAACGTAAGATGCTAAAGCACTTGAGGTATGGGAATCGGAAACAAAAAAGGCACAACAATCACCCAGACCCGAGAACATGTAGAAAAAGTGGTTTTTCTACGTTGACCCGACCGGGAATCGAACCCGGGACCTAGAGATGGCGACACCTTGAAAACCTGTGTTTACGCCACTCGTCCACGGAGGTCGTCCCAAATAAAACTAAACTAGTGATGGTAGGTGCGACGACCAATAGGTAGTCAGCCCAGCTTAATCCTTCAGCAACTAATGCTATAGCGCTGATTTTCAGCTGACACCTACGAGTGAGAATCACGAGCTAAATCATTACATAAGAACTAGAGACATAAGAGTTACCGTAATTAAATTATAATAGCCAAGCGGAAAATATCAGAATTCATCAATCTAAGTGAGCGCAAAGTCATTATTTTAAGTGTGTTATACATATTCTTTAAATTTTTTCTTAAATAAGTCTACAGATTTGATACTGCCCAGTGGTGGAGGAAGATTGTTCTAACATTTAGAAGGTGCATACCAAAAACTACCATGAAAAGCGGCCGTGTGATGCCGTTTATACGCAATAAAGTAAATATTTGGAAGCTCGTGTATTATATGGGTTATGATAATGAGACCAACTTAAGTTATCCCAAAGGGATTTTTAACTACGCCAAATAGCAAAGAAGAAAGATATTTCTTAATTTCAATAACCTCACGGAACATCGTAGGAAGGATTTGGTGTACTTTTGTGAGTATGTGTGGTTTCTCGAATCTAATACAATGGTTAAGGTAATCAAAAATATGATCACAAACTGCAGACTTCCTAGAGCATCTAAAAAGTTTTGATTGAAGCTCGTTTTAATGTTTTACGGTTGACAGCACAGTAGATATCTATCTATGGTAATTATAGTTTTATTCATCATTCAAATAATGGCCTTTTTGCTACAGACAATCTGGCTTAACGTCTTCTTAGGAATCCGGTTTATTAATCTACATCTAGAAAGGCTAAAGAGTTATTAGCCCCTAACGCCAGTGTGAATTATATTTTAGTGTAGATAGAATTAAGTTGGTTTTACTAGTTACTATGTATAGTTAAATCTCCCGAATACGAATGAAATTGTAAAAATAACTTTATGTGTACATATGTATTTGTATCTTAGCAGAAAAGAAGGAGGTATAAGAATTTTGTGCTTCTTACTGTAATTGAATACGCCCTTCATGCAACCACTCATCATTTATTTTAACTTCTTGGGGGCCACATTTTCAAAAAGCCTTCGTTAGTGAATACATGAAACATAAAAGTAATACATGTGTTTCCAAAATATTAGGTTTGCAGTCCCAATGATACAGGCTCTGCGTTGATGAATCAGTGGGTGAGTCAGGATAAGTAGTTATATAATAGGCATAGATTACAAAAGGAATTAAAAGCTAATTTAATTTTAAAATTCGTTATACTCATAATAATATATCATTGTGAAAACTGAAAGATAAGCAAAGAAACAATTTTATTTCCAGACGAGATTTTTTGTCTTACTTTATAAAGGTTTCATCAAAATACTTATAGTGTGCCGAACGGTAAACGGATTTATTATTAAAGTTAGCCGGTCGCAGAGCTTAGTGATTTAAGCTCGCACATTTAACTCAAATAATTGTCTACGCGATCGGAATGAAAGCCTGCGCCCTACTCTAATGACATCAGATAGAGCGTTCCAACATCTATCTACCTTTACCTCTTAATTCAAGCCCGTCTTATATATTTTATTCATAGCAGTACCAAATTTGCAACTTACTTTTAAGGACCTCACGAGTTTCAAATAATTAAATTCGTATTCATATTTCTATATATACAATTTTATCTCTGCCTCCTCCGCTCCCATCTCTCTCTCGCTCGTCCTTTCACTCTTTCTCACTCCCTCTCTCTCCCTTTCCCCTTTTCTCATCCCATCACTCCCTCTCTCTCCCTCTCTCTTTCCCTGACTTCTTTAACATTATTTCCTCTTTTCGATTCCTTTCTTATATAACGGCAACGCACATCATGTGAACTACTTTCTAGTTTTTAGATTACTTATAAATTTCAACTTGTTCTTTGCGTAATATTACACAGACACTGTATTCAAGACCGAGTGAAACAAATTGGTCTCCATTTGCCGCAAGTAAGCTTAGAAAAATGTAAATTCGGCAGTAGATTTTGTTAAGGTAACTACGGCGCCAACCAATGGTACATTAACTTAAAATTACGAGATCAGCTAAGCAGCTTTTCCTAGAAACATGGAGGGCAAAATGTGCAGTAATATACTAATTCTTTAATGTACTGCAGAGTCTTGTTTCGTTATTTTAAATACTTTTGCTTTATTTTGGTGCCGAAATTAATGTTGGAAACCATAGTATTGTATCGAACAATATATATATATATATATATATATATATATATATATATATATATATATATATATATATATATATATATATATATATAGATTATCTGTAACATAAAGACGGAGACGGGCTTACCACTTGTCACGTTGTCCCGAATATATCTTCGATGGAAGGTGGGTCGAAGGGATAATTGTTTAGACTAGACCTCTGTCCACCCCTCTATTTGGAATTGAGTGAAGATTTAAGAATTTATTTTATTTACATGGCGGAAGACGAAAGTAGATATTAAAAAAATAATATATTTCTATTTCTGCTGTCCTTTGTTAACTGCTACTCTGATTCCAAAGTATAATGTATATTTAATAAAACGAAATTTTGATTACATCACTGTCCATATTAGAAGCTCGATAGTGACCGATAGGACACTGGCGGAATAGATATCCTACTCCCTGGAAGCTATCCTTTTACTCTACATCCTCAAGCGCCACAAAATTATAAAAATAACAAGCTGACCCAGCAAATGTTGTTTCGCCATGTAAAAATAGGGGTGGATCGAAGGGGGGCGACAATTTTGGGTTGTATGTATTTTTTATGTAGTGTCAGCAAAACATATAAAACTAAAAAAAATATGGTTTGACTACCCTTAACATTTAGGGGGATGAAAAATAGATGTTGTCCAATTCTCAGACCTACCCAATATGCACACAAAATTTCATGAGAATCGGTTGAGCCGTTTCGAGGAGTAAGGTAACTAACATTGTGACACGGGAATTTTATATGTAAGATTAAATCAAACTAATATTTAGGGATTTAAACTTCCCGACGTTTCGATTGCTTTTATACCATCTGTGATCACGAGGTGACCGAGTCTTCAACATCTTGTTATAATATTTAGCCTCGGTTACTGTTTACTCTTATTTATTAATTTTTGATCCTTTTTACGCTGAATGGCACACTGTGTTTTGAAGTCTTGCAATGAGTATCATGGCCTTAATTTTATATATAAAAGGATTCCCAGCAGATGGTAGCACCCAACAATCTTGTCTATTGAAATTAGGATATATAATAGAATACAATAGAAGAGATATAGAAACACTTATTAGCCATCAACAAAAACGGTCTCCAAAACAAAAAAAAACATATGTCAAAATGATAAGAAATATCATGCCAAAAAAAATCTTACGTACCAAATACAAAACTAAGTAATGGTGGGAGCGACGACCAATAGGTAGTCAACTCTGCTTATACCTTCTAATTCAAACTAGGAAAATGTGTGATTTTTATTTATTTTTCGTAGTGTCAAAATGAGTGAATCTATAAAAATAAATAAAAATTTACGATGTTTATGAACCTAGTGCAGTGTCTGTGAGAGTAGCACAAATTTGGTTTAAACGTTTTCAATCCGGAAATTTTTTTGTCAAAAAGCAGGATCGGCATTTCAGTAGTTATAACGTAGCTGAAGAACTGGGAATTGGCCACAAAACGGTTTTGGCGCGTTTGAAAAAAAAACAGGATTTTTTTTTAATTATAAGCTAGCGTTTAACTACAATCCCACCTGATGGTAAGTGGCGACTTTGTTTTTGTTGGTAAGCACACTAGCTTAGAAAAAGCCTATTCACTCTTCTCTTGAAGACACCCACATTGTGATCGGACGGAAAGACTGATGCAGGCAAATTATTCCAGTCCTTTGCTGTACGCGTTATGAATGACGAAGCAAAACGCTTCGTTCGAATGCAGGGTATATCCACAACAAAAGGATGGTAACCCGCCGAGTGTCTTGTTGTCCGATGATGGAAAGAGGAAGGGGGAATTAACTCATGTAATTCCTTCGCACACTCTCCAAAATGTAACCTGTAGAACACCGAGAGACTGGCCACCCGACGTCTGTGTTCGAGACTGGACTAATTGGTAGTAACAAAGTCAGGATCACCGATTAGCCGCTTGGCCCGTCTCTCTACCGAGTCCAAGGCTGCCAGTTGATATTTAGGAGCTCCAGCCCATATGTGGCAGCAGTCCTCTACAGCCGACCGGACCTGAGCTTTATATAGGGTCAGAAGCTGTCCCGGAGTAAAGTAACGCCGCAATTTTGCAAGAAGTCCCAATCTCCTTGCAGCGGCTTTAGCCTTAGACTCAATGAACCGCCCAAAGTTAAGGTTTGATGTGATCTCGACTCCTAATAACTGGAGGCAGTCGGTGTATTCCAGAGATACATTCTGAAATTTAGGAGCCAAGGTGAACTGGCTCCTTTTGGCGGAGAACAGACACGCTTGCGTTTTGGTGGCATTGAACCTCACAAGATTGGTATTGCCCCAGTTGGAAACTGCCTGTAATGTAAGATTCATACGCTCTACCATGGCCTCACGAGCAGACTGTACTTGATCCTGTCTGGCCTGAACACACGCCAGATATCTCTCCACAACTGTGCTGCCATCTGCATACCCAAAGATACCGGGCTCGAGCAGGTCGTTTATGTGTAGCAGAAAGAGAGTTGCGGACAGAACAGATCCTTGAGGAACTGAGGACTCCGGCATTAATCGCATAGCCTTCGACGAGCAGCCGTCAATAACGACTCGCAAAGACCGTTCCCGCAAAAAGTCTTCTATCCAGGCTATCAGTCCAGGGGATATACCATATGAAGGAAGCTTATTGATAAGGCTAGCATGCCAGACCCTGTCAAAAGCCTTCGAGACATCGAGCGAAACCGCGAGTGCTTCACCACTGTTCTCGAGGGCCTCACCCCATAAATGTGTGGCATACACTAGAAGGTCCCCAGTCGACCGATTTCGGCGAAACCCGTACTGTTGATCGCTAAGGAGATCGTTATGTTCTAGGTATGCCAAGAGGTGCGAGTTCAATATACGCTCCATAATCTTACAGAGTATGGAGGTAATCAAAATAGGTCGATAATTGACAGGGTCAACACGGCTACCTTTTTTGGGCGTGGGCTGCACGTTAGCAAGCTTTCAGGATTTGGGCACTATTCCAGTCTTCAACGAGAGGCGATACAAGCGTGTCAGAACAGGAGACAACTCGGGTGCACAGGTCTTAAGCACTATGGCTGGCATACCATCAGGTCCACTGGCTTTGTTCACGTCCAGATGTTGCAACGTTTTGAGGACCTCTTTGTTAGTAATGTGGACCTCTGACATTGAAGTACCACAGGGAGGTAGGGAAGTTGGAACTGCGTTGCTTATATCCAGACGTGAGTTGCTGGCAAAGAGATTCGCGAACAGTTCTGCCTTCTCTTTTGCCGCATGAGCCAATGTCCCGTCGGGCTTTACCAGCGGAGGCAGTGAAGGTTTACAAAAACTCGTCTCGACCGCCTTGGCAAGAGACCAAAACGCTCTACTGCCAGATAGTTGAGCAGAGAGCTTCGCGCCAATATGCCTAACTCATTCGGCGCTGAACCATGGGCGAGCTTTGCCACCAACGGGTACATCAGCAAAAGGAATAAAATATTCCATAGCTAAACATACCACGTTAGTTATAGCATCCGCGCATCTCGATAGATCTCCGAAAGAGAAGCAGACCTGCCGCCAAGGATAAGATTCAAAGAAGTGTCGCATCTCATCCCAATCTGCTGACTTGTATCGCCACACTCGCCTAGTACCATGTGGGTCGAGGTCTGTTGGCGTGTAAGACGATACAGATTTCACCAGACAGTGATCAGAGGTTCCTAGTGGAGAAGCCACCTCTACCTCATATCTGTCAGGATCAGTGGTCAGCAGGAGGTCTAGACAATTGGCTGTATGACCTTCAACGTCTAGCACCCTAGTGGCTTGCTTTTCCAGCTGGGAGAGGGTTAGCGATAAGGCGAAATTCCTCATTTCCCTCCCAGCATGGTCAGTCTTCTGGTATGAGAACAGCCAATCCTGGTGAGAGGCATTAAAGTCTCCCAGAAAGACTAATTGCGCGGAGGGGTACCGATGCTGGGCCATATCAGCGGCGTCACTTAGATATTCGAATAACCGAGTTGTCTCCTGGTCACCGCTGTGCGATTGGTAAACACATGCATAAACGATCTTATCGTTACCTGTGTCCACCAACACCCAAATGGTTGAAAAAGTGGGGTCTTCAAGGTGACGGAGACGCTGGCAGCAGATGTCATTGCTGACGTATACACAGACTCCGGCACGAAGGTAAAAGTTGTGCTCCAACGAGAACCCTGGGTAGTCAAGATACACCACATCTAACGGACATCGAATTTGCATCTCCGTCAGATAAACTAGGTGCGGCTTCTCGGTCTCAAGATGGTGATGGACTGCGTTGAGATTTGAGTGCAATCCTCGGATGTTAGAGAGGTGCACTTTCAAGGAGAGGACGTGCAACCGCTGTTTAATATTTTTATGGATGTACGGTGTCTGTACTTGATAGATGATCTGCAATGAAGACATCTGCAGCAGAATCATGGTAACCGAGTTAAAGATTAAGTAAGAGTATTACTTACATTCAAAATTTCGAACGGACAACAACAACCTAAAACCGGTAATAAAGGATTTCGTTAGCAAAGAGCAACTCTATCACCAACCAACGCCTACGTTCTATCTTCTGAACATCTAAGAAAAAACAAAATATCTTCTGAACATCCAAGAAGATACTAAAATAAAAAAAGGAAATTTATTATCAGGAACAGTGTCAACTAAATGTTTATCTTTTTAACACTTAAATGAGTTTTAAAGTTTTTTGACAGTTTTTAAAAAAAAAGATGTCTGACTTTTTTATTAAAATTTCGGAAAATATTCAGCAACACGTATACATGTTGAAAACACGCTGCAATATTGTTCGAGATTCGCTCCGTGAATTTTGTGCAAAATCGATTATTGCGATTGTTAAGCCGATATTACGCCATAAACCTACATCAATGTTCGTCGGTGGTGGTGGTTTATACAACCTGGAGAGGAGTGTAGTGTTTTTTTTTTTTTGGACAATCATGTACTCATTTATAGGAGGAAGTGCTGTGATTCTCTTCTTCTCTTTAGGTCACTTCAGACTAGGTAAAATACTATTATGTTATTATATTGTTTTCACATGCGGAATTATGTAAAATTCTTTTATATTAAGATAAATAAGTACATAAGTTTTAAAACCCATTGGTACGAGCCTGTCACCTGAGGATCGATCTCGGGTCTCTTGACTCAAAATTCCAACCACCCAACTCGGCTATCGTGACAAAATAGTCCTGGTGCATTATCGGTAGAGGTGTATAGGCTGTAATATGGTTAGATCAATGCCGGTTGTTCTGGGGAACCACAAGTTCCCAACTTCCCCGGTCGAGCTGGCCCATTCATGCAACAACAAGAGCTGATGCGTGGCTCTACCACTGTTACAACTTCAAAACCTTTAGACATGAAACCAGTGTGTTGCCACAGATGGTCAAGGGGACCGCGGCGCAGGTCTTTCAATGCAGGCCGAATGAGAAAGCACTAAGTTGTTCAGCGGGCTATGGAAAGGGTTTCCCCAAGTTGTAACAGTGGTGGAGCCACGCATCAGCTCTTGTTGTTGCATGAATGGGCCAGCTCGACCGGGGAAGTACCACGACCTCACAGAATACCGGCGTGAAGTAGAAGTCTAACAGGCTTTTGCGTTTCGTCTGGTGAGTGCAGGTAACCGAAGGCCCACACCCCCCCCCCCCAATTCAGGGGGGGGGGGGTATGTATGTTTCTTAATTTAATGCCAGTATTTTATCTTGAATATTTTTGTCAAAGAACTGTTTAGACCTGAGTACAACATGGATTTATTGTAAAAGTTGGACGTTAGCCAAGCTTAGTGATTCAAGCTTATACAGTTAACTAGAATTATTGTCTACGTGATTGGAATCGAGGCTACCTTCATTCAAGGTTAACAAAAGAGCCTCTTTCTTTTGCTTATTGCTACAGTGCGATTGATTATGGTAATAAATTGCAATCTTATTGAATTATTAAATAAGTATTAAGTTCTTATAAATTCCGTTCATACAATTGTTCCATTGAAAACATTATATGTCAAAGCTACTTATGTAATCAAAGGTGTTAAGGCTTTAGTGAACCAATTAGCTTAGACAGAGAGTCCAAGGCAAATTAAAACTCTTTAGTATCACTTTTCACTAGAAGTCGACTTCGCAAAGTCCGATGTCAATGTCTAAATTTACTTTTATATTTTTTAGACATCAGAGTCACTTCTTCAAAATGCTGCTGCTGCGCGGGAATCTTAGTGTTTATTGATCCGGTATAGGTCAACACTAACCACACTTTTATATTTTATAATATTTGCAATATGTACATATTTGCAGTATAAATTTAATGATGTCGTTGGTAATAGGCTCACCACCCCCCACATTATTCCAAATAAGTTTCAGTGACTTCATTGTCTAGACCACTGTTAATCTAGTATGCGTACAGTTTATTATAAACATAGTGATAGACATTAGTAAGTTATGATCTATTTATTATTGATAAAATGTTATCAAATCCTTTGTGTTTTCGCCATTAGCCATTTATATATCATTATTAAAGTTTTTTATTACCAAATAATTGTGCTAACCTAAAGTTAACAGTTGGAGTGATCAGTCGGTATACCCTAAGATGTTTTAATAGCTGATGGCGAGAAAACGATAGCACTGATGTATACAATACACTGAAATAGGTGTTTATAATAGGAAGAGTTGTCGCACACTGAGCACTCGTGCAACTTGATATACTGTAATGGTGGACTACCTATAAAACTTGCGAAGTATTACTTTCAAAACCGAACGCAGTGCTCTTCGGATGATTGTCTTCAGCCGCTACATGTCGAAGATGTGAGATGCATATTACATTGATGAACTTTCTTATTCCACCCAAGATAACCTCAGTTATTCCCAATATTGGGGTAGACGGAGATCCGAACAATTAAGTCTTTTCGATCCACCTTCCAAAGAAGTAACTTTTTGGCCTTCTTTATGTCCAAGCCAACGATATAAATCGTAAATGACTTTTGAAAAAACTTATTGGTATGAGCCTACCACCTTTTATATATTGTTTTTATATACTAGTTTTATATGTAAAAAATTGACAGTTTTTTTTAAAAGACAAAATAAACCTCACTACCTACCAACCAACTTAACGATATTAATAAATAGAAGCGTAAAGTTATTCGTCTCTGTCGATACGCATTGAACATTACTAGTTAACGGCTAAAATTTTATGACTATCAGAATTTTCACACACAAATAAACGATGAAGTCGAGGATTTAAATCTGTTATAATGTTGCTAAAAATTATTCTTATTCTTATAGGTTGTATGACTCAAAAATTAACATAGCAGTAGCATAAATCAATTAAAACACAACTTTATTAAGGCACATTTAATTGTTACAGAAAAAAATATGGAAGTAAGCGTTAGATAAATAATAAGAAGTAGAGTGGGAAGACCCTAAAAACAAAACATTAACACGGGTCCAGTCCAATTTTCGTCCTGTCTTCATTGATATATTTGGGTCGAAGCGACGCCGTTCCGCATCGCTCCTACCGATGATACAGGTCATTTGTTTTTTCTTTAGCTACTACGTATTTAGAGAAATGCTTACTAGATCTATTCTACTCGTACTTCAACAATTTTAGAAATCACTGCTGTGGTAGAAGAGTTCAGTTGTCCCTTACATTTGTGTAGGATTTACTTATAGTCGGAGTTGTTATAATTTATGTATTTTAAAGAAAATTAAAATATTATTCGTGTGAACTGCTCAGTTGAGCGTCTGTAAAAAATATAGTCTTAAAAATAACATTATGTTAAATAACTAATATATTTGACTGAAGAAACAAAACGTTGACGCATTCCGCTTGTCACTAGATATTCTGCCGGCATCTTTCAAAAACTAGCTGACAGTTATCGGGCATTATAGTCTAGATAAGAAAAAAGTATACAACGAAATTAATGGTAGAAATTATGTTATATATTATTATGTTTTATTTTTTCGATAACAAGGTGTGACTTGCTTCGAAAATTGTCTCGAATATCGAGAAGTATTTGTTTTTCGATATGCAGACGTAGCTTCATATTGTTAGCTGTTTAACATAATTTTAACGTTTCACATTTGTAAAATATAAAATAATGTTAATTATATAAATCTAGAAAGCTCTAGTAAAGCTAAGACGCTTTCTTAAACTTTTCTAGTCTTATAGTGCTGCCATTCCACCAATGATTCAGCTAAATTAGATCAGTTGTTGACAAAATCATATCTACGTTCTCTATAAATAAATTTCTCGTATCATCTTGTTTAACCCACCACAAATAGTACTTTTGTTAGCAGGCTGATGAGATGAGCTAAACATTAAATTTGTATGTTAGAAAAAGTTATTTACCTTCTTGAGAACCTCTAAATTTAATTTAATTTTCCATTTTAGATTCTCGAACAATAAGAATGATTTTCCGTTTACTGTCGTGGGGAAAGATAAAGAGAGCAATGGTAGGGATGAGAAATAAAGAAGCAATTTCCACCTGTATTATTTCACACCTTTATTCCGCGGTGCTAAATTGTACCACCAATATCCTGAATTGGCCAAAGCAATCCCGTTTGGCCAAAGGTGGGGATGATGATTTTAGCGATTGGGTAATATCTGGTAGCGGACAGTTAAAAAGTAATTTAAAAATGTAATTAATTACATTACAATTAACAGAAATAATGTAATATATATAATTTTCCAAAACGAGTTTTAACCATAAAAAGCTTTATAGACTATTACAGTTGAAAACAAACCTCGCTGTTAAATAATTATGCTGCTCTTGTAACATTAACGCGGGTAAAGGTTGATAATACAAAGTTAGAAACTTATACCGCACGCAAGGAACCTACAAACCAAGCTTTGTAATTTGAACGAATTTAAAACACGGCGCTTAATTTTTAAGTGCGCTAAAGCTACTTTTTATGAAAAAATACTGTTTTTAATTTAAATTAACATTTAAAAATATTTAAACGCCCTCCCAAAAAATTCCAAAAAGCATTTCTAGACAAACTATCTAATACAATATACTATACATTAACTATACGGACTACATGCGCGTTCGGAGTGTTTTTCAGTTTTGCACGCTGGACCGCAATTATTACTAGCCCGAGTTCGTGAATTCATTTGGCCGATTAACGGTAGAAGTCTAGCTTGACGAGTGTTTTGCTATTGCGTCAAATACAGACGACTGCAGGGTAAAAACCTCCAACCCACGATGGGATTGTTGCCATCTCTGCGTATCACGCCCAGTTTTCCTTTCAAAACGGTTGGTTGATTTTGCCGGCCCCTTTGCTATTGTTAATAAAAAGGGAAGAGGTTCTAAAGTAATAAAATGTTACGTGTGCTTGTTTGTTTGCATGCGATACAAATGCTTGCACCTCGAAGCTATGAGTGATATGTCTAAAGATGCGTTCATTATGACTTTCCGCCGATTTGTGAGGCAGGCCCACGGACGTGTATTGCGATAACGGGCGCAATTTCGTTGCTGGTGCTAAAGAAATAAATACCTCTTTCAAAATTAATACAAACTCTCTGTTCGACTTTGCAAGTGAGGAAGGAATAAAGTTTAATTTCTCGGATTATATTAAAATAAAATCCGCGAAGTTTCACATCAAACGAGTAATGGGCAACTCTCACCTAACCTTTGAAGAGTTATCTACTCTTTTTGCTCAAGTCGAGGCTGTTTTGAATAGCCGGGACGGCTTATTTTATTATTATGTCCTCTTTCCTCCTCTCCCAGTTTACTGGGAGAGGAGGAAAGAGGACATACATTTTAATGACTCCTTTGCCTTACACTTGGACACTTCCTCATTGGTCGTGGGCTTACTGCTTTGCCATCACCTTCATACCTTCATTGGAGAACACCAACTCAAACCTAACACAACGCTACGCTAGATTAATGCAAATCTACCAACATTTCTGGAATCGCTGGCAGCAAGAATACATAGCTGAGCTTCAGCAGCGGCGAAAATGGAAAACTAACAAAATCAGTCTTGCCATTGGAGACTTGGTAATCTTAAAGGAAGGCGATGCCCCACCGTTACACTGGAGACTTGGACGCCTAATTAGATTGTTTCCTGGACCTGATGGGGTTTCCCGCGTCGCCGATATTAAGACAACCCGAGGATGTGTTCGTATCCCAATGGTTCATCTATGTCCCTTACACACTTCAGAAGGCAAGGGGACTGGTAGAACTTGAGCAAGAGGGTTGAAAATGGAAGATTTTCAACGGGGAGGACGATGTTGGCGCCTGCGAATTAACTTCATTGACTTTGGTTTTGTGACAGTGAGAATTTATACAACAACCCGCATAAAATATACTTCTTTCTGTTCACTAGGCCGACATTCCATATTAACAATTTTTTGAAATTTTATTGTAAAAGAAGTAATAAACAGTCCACAAAACTTATGTCGGGAATTTATTTGGGGTATAATCAAATATGTTGAGATATCAGAATATTCTTTCATTCCGTGGGATTCGCAAGAGGCAACTAAGGAAAAAGCTTTCTATATGCCCCGTTAGCGTTTTAAAAGGAACAATCCCTCCGTAGAAAACTTTCGAGTAACTTAAACTATTTAGGCAGCGTACGCCACAAAAGCTCTGTGGAGGGAGATTTTCTCCGGGTTTTCGAAACATTTTTCAATATCGTGCCTACCCTAATGTAATGTGCCTACCTTTAAGCGAACGTGAGGATAGGCACAATATTGAAAAATGGACCTTTCTTGTGTACGCTCTCTTAATAATTTCAGTTACATATGTTTTTTCTGATTTATGCACCCAAAGAATAATTTGAAATTGGACTGCTTGTTCCAGAAATGATCCATTACAACCAAAAAAAAACATAGTTTCATTAGCATATTATGATAAAAGAACTAAAAAAAAATAAACTATTAAAGAAAGTATTTAAAATAACTTTTATAATGTATACATTGTAACTTATTTATAATACTTAGATTACATATATGACTAGAAAGAGCACTTCAGTACAAATGTCAGCGACAAAAGGGACCAAGGGTTTCATATTTAAATGTGCGAGAGTTAGTGTCTTTTCGCTTTGTGGCTTTTGAGTTTGGTTTGTGCGTTAGTGGCTTTTGTTATGAGCGCGTGTAGAAGAAAATGGCTTCACAAAATATTACACGGATTTGGGTAAAAAGAAGTGGATTGTTTGTATGAATTAAATTTTACTTGTAGTGTGTACATTTCCTATTATACTCCATTTTGATGTTCGGTATAGCGGAAAAGGAATTATTAAAAAAAATATTAACATGAGTGTCATTTTGAGGTTTCTCAGGGTGCTGACATAGGATTTTGAAAATATTATGTCGACATGTTCCGAAATTCTTTTTCCTCCATTTGAATTTAAATAGTTAATACCATATAAATTTTGCTATATATTTTGATAATAATTACCTAATTGCATATATTTAAAATTAAGTATATCAAAAATAACATGCCGTCTGTCAATATTACATTTTATTTTTATTGTATTATTTTAATAGTTAATATAACAAGTTAGTTACTAATATACTAAATGTAAATGTACTAATTTAACAGTGGTAGAGCCACGCATCAGCTTTTGTTTGGGAAGTACCGATGTCACAGAATACCGGCGTGAAGTAGAAGTCTAACAAACTTCTGTCGTTTCGTCTGGTGAGTGCAGGTAATCAGGCCCACACACCCCTACCCCAATTCTGGGGGCGGGGGCACTCTAAGGGCGGCAACGCATCTGCTATGTCTCTGACACGGCGGGTGTTCATGGGTGGCGGTAGTCACTTACCATCATTAGAGTAATAAAATAAAATTTATTGTGTGAGGATAGTTAATTTACCAGATTCCATCCCTGCGCTGATATCATCCGTAATATTGACTAAGGCTGTGTTTGTGCTATGACTAGGACGAAAACCGGATTGTAAAGGATTTAGAAGATTATTATTAAACAAAAAGGACTCTTGGACTTTAGATAGGAACAGCAATATAGAAATACGACAGTATTCGGAGAAGGTTGTTGGGTTTAGTTTTTGGGTACAGGTATAACAAAGGCATCTTTCCACAGTGAAGGAAAAACACCACTGGAGATATAGAAAAAAATATCTTCACGCAATTCCCAATACAGGGGTAGACAGAGGTCAAGTCTAGACAATTAAGTCCCTTTGACCCACCTTCCACCGAAGATATTTTCGGGACAACGTGACAGGTGGTGAGCCCGTCGCAGCCTTTATGTCCAAGCCAACGATGAAATTCGTACATAAGTTTTTGAAAACTCATTGGTACTGCCACCTGGGGATCGAACTCGGGTCTCTCGACCGACTCTCGAAATTCCGACCACCCAACAACTCGGCTATCGTGACTTATTGTGGAGATATAGGAATTTAGGATATGACAAAAAATTGGACTGATAAACTTTGAGATTACTACTTCCATACCATATTACGGCTGATACAGTCGGTACCAATTGCGTTGGAAGTAATCGATAAAACACTGTTCCTAACATCACAAACAGACAATTGATTTCATATAAAAGGGAGAGTGATTCGGGGTTGGAGGAGATGAAACATAGTTTAATGTATTTTTTAGTGGTCCAATCATTGTTAGACGAAGATGAGAAGTGGTGATTTAATAAATCGATATTAAAACTTTTAGCGGATACATTATGACGTAACTTCCCAACATCCAATGATCTGAGAAAATTCGGAACCTTAACTTGGTCTCCATTTAGAACACTTTCATTAATGTGACGAAGTTGAGTATCTCTACACACCTTATTGCAATGATTGCGAATTGCGACATATTTTTCCCAGTTAGGTTAGGTTAACATTTATATTTTTTCTTAGCTGCTGCTTGCTATTTGTAATTAACTGAATATCAGTAGTAAGACATGGTGCAAGAAAATATTTAACCTTTAGCGCACGCACAGGAGCATGCACATCGTAAAGGTTTATTTAGTCGTAAGTAACTCAACTTTTTCATTAACTGAGCCAGCACTTAAAAGAGATGACCAATCAATGTTCGCTGCATCCTTAAGAAGACTATCGACATTCATACCACCAAAATTGCATTGCAGAAAAACTTTGCGGATAAAGGTAATTCTACCGGCAATAATACACACCTCGGATTATAAATCAAAAATACTACAGCTATTATCGGACGAAAGTACTTACGAAAAGGTCAAAACAGACCCAACAACTTAAACTCTTAAAACTACCAGTAATCTTGTTCAAAAATACTCCAAATAACATGTGCAAAATTACTGAAGTTGTATGGGTTGCCAAAAATACACTAGGCAAATACTCCATTACAGTAAGCCAAATTGACTCACCAAGTTAAAGAGTGGTTCAAAATGTAGCAAAAATACTGTTACCGCTCAGAGGACACACATTGAGTTCATTAGTATATGTCAGTGGGGTTAGTTGTGAAAGCAATAATAATGATTAGCTCTTAAATTTTTGTAAAAGTAAACAAGTAACAATAATCAGCCATCACTAAGATTAGCCCTGCGAGGCTTTTTTGTGAGGATTCTACGAATTTTTGTAATGTTTTTTTTTTGTATCTTAAATAAATGAAAAAAATCTTACATTAATTTAACTACCAGTGAGTATTTTTTAAAGAATCCTATCTCAGTTTGTTCGACAGCTAATACCATTTCACTAAATCATGGAGCCATCACTAAGAAATAGTTTATCAGATTTAATGGATGTATTTAACAAGAGAATGGCGAATTTCGAAGAAGAGTTGCGTGAGGTTCCTAGTTCACCTACAAATACTGAATCTTTAGCTGCAGACTATGCTTCCTTTAAGAAATTTATTGTGGATGTCCTGAGCAGTCTTCTACAGCAAATGGAGCTTTTCGGAATGTTGATCAACTTGAGATGCGCCGTCGCCGGAAGATGCTTCTGATTCACGGAGTGCCAGAAGAAACTAAAGAAGAGCCTGTTTCAATTGTCGTCAAAGTGTTGCACAACCAGCCCAAATTCAGCACCTTTTCGGTTAATGATATAAAACGATGTCATCGCTTGGGCCGAGCAGCGGCGCATAAGACTAATACACGTAAGACCAATCTTGGCGAAACTACATAATGTTGCTCTTCGCGACAAAGTTTGGTATTCTAAATCTACACTTAAGGGTTCAGATATTACATTATCGGAGTTTCTTACTAAACACAGACATGATGCATTCATGGCCGCCCGGGACAATTTTGGGATATCTAATTGTTGGACTAAAAGAGGATATGTATTCGTTGCAAAATCTGATGGTTCCCGTCAACGCATCTTCTGCATCAACGACGTCAACAAAATGAAAAATTCCTCAGTAAAACTTACTTGTGAATGTTTGGTAGTCAGCGCTAGTCCGCCGGTGTTTTCCAGTACAGCTTTCGGCAGATTACGGCAATACGGCAGATATTTTTTGTCAACAACTGCAAACCATGAAGGAAGAAGTGACATATACATAACAAGATATATGACAACGGTGCGTACTTTGATTACTTATATATAATATATTTTCCAAAATCATATTCCAAACCAAATATATATATATATATATATATATATATATATATATATATATATATATATATATATATATATATATATATATATATATATATATATATATATATATATATATATATATATATATATATATATATATATATATATATATACATATATATATATATATTTATATATATATATATATATGTTTTAGTGCTATTCGTTAAGAATGTAAAACAAATTTTGATTACAAACTATTAATACGCATTTATTAATACACAGTTGGCATGCTTCCACACGCCAAAGTAATTTGGAACTCGTCACTTTATTTTACTTTATGAACTTACTTGATGTACTTAATGAACGTACTTGTTTAATTCAGCATTTGAATACCATTATTCATTTCATTATTAATTAATTTATATATATGTAACCCTATTGTTGTATTTATTTATATTTATTTATTTATCTTCACGCACAATCCCTGACGGGGTAGCCAGAGAGAACAGATCGCCAAGTGTCACGATCCCTACATACTTCTTTCGCTTCTTTCAGATTCATCATTTTCTTCATACATGCACGTCTATCCGAGTACTCTTGACCTCCCTCTTCGAGCAATTTGCTCACATGGTCTTCGAGAGTTAGTCTCGGTCTACCTCGTCACCTTTTAATATTAACTTTCGCGCTGTATATTTTCTTCACCATTCGGTCTTCACTCATTCGCTCAACGTGCCCAAACCATCGAAGCACGCCCTTATCCATTTTTGTGACAAGGTCATTTTTTAAACCTGCCATATTGCGAATCTCTTCCTTTCGCTTTCGGTCGGCCATGGTAAGGTCGCACATTTTACGAAGAGATCGCATCTCCACTGTATTCATCCAGCTTTTATGCTTCTTCTGGCATACCCAGGTTTTGCTGCCATATAGCAAAGTCGGTACCAACACTGCGTTATGTATTGCAAGGCTTGCACTTTTCACTACGCCTTGCCTTTTGACTAACGCAGTCAGGGCACCATTGACTTTGTTCCTGGCAGCGACACGCCTGTCCACATCTAAATCACATCTTCCATCCCGGCTAAACGCACTCCCCAAGTATACAATTTCATTCACCTGTTCTAGACATTCCTGATTTACCCAAATTTCGCACTTCGTTCTTTCTTCGTCCCTTTGAAATACCAGAACAGCAGACAATTTACTTTTATCTCACCCAATTTCACACCCAAACAGCTATCTTTCAGCTTCTGTAAACAGCTGTCGAGATACAATATGAGCAGCCAGGAAGACATGACACAACTCTGTTTTACTCCCGTTTGGACGCTAAACGTGGGTGACAGGTCATGCCCTACCCGCACATAGGCTTTACAGTCACAGTAAAGTGACTGCACAGCCTTTAGCAATCGACCATCCACACCATACCCCGGCAACAGTTCCCACATTTTCTTCTGGTGCCGAACATAAAATCTTTCCGATTTCTGTTGTATTTATACTTTTATATAACCCTTTAGACCATTATTTGAAGTCTAGAGGATTGAGATTTGGGCTCGATGAGGGCCAGTGTTCAGCTCTTATAAAGTCCGGAACGTTGATTTCAAGCCAGGATTGAGCAGTTCGTGCCTTATGACTAGGTGCAGAGTCCTGCTGGAAAATCCACGGTATATTTTTAAAAAGTGTATTGCTGAGAGGTTTCACAACATGATCCAAGACTGTATCTTGATACACTTTGACTGAAGTTTTCAATCCTTTTTCACAACAATGTAGTTTATAATGTGGTTTTAGACTCCTTGATAAGACACGCTCCTCCAAACCATCACTGATGCTGGATGATGACCACGTTGTACCTTTCCGACCACTTGAGCAGCTTCTTTAGAGCTGTGAGCGTACATCTTATCATTTTGTTTATTGTAGTGTGTAATGTTTATGATTAATACTGTGGGTAGCACTATCTATTTACTAAATACTTGAGTAAGTGAAAAATAAATCAGTCTGGATCGTTCATTACATGGTTACAGCGGTGTTTAATTTTTGCGTTTTGGTATTGTCTTGGTGTTGTTCTCGTATGTTACTGTAACAGTAGTATCGTGTGAATAAAACAATATGCGTAAAAGTGTAAAATTGAACATGCGAGACCGCCCGCGGAATTAATCCTTGAATCGGACCGAAGCGTGACGCAAATAGTGCCAACAATTCTCAATATTTTTGAAAGCGTCAGGGGTGCAAAAGGAGTCGACTGATGTTCAAGCCAGTTTATTAATAAACCTAATTGGACCAGAAGGATATGACATTTACTCGACATTTAAATTTACAAAAGACGAAGACCGTGATAACATTCAAAATCTTTTGAAAATATTCGATGAACACTTTATCACTAAGCCAAATAGTACAATGGCGAGACTCAAATTTTATAGAGTATTAATGAGTACGTCACGGCGTTACGATTATTGTGCCATAACTGCGAATTTGAACAACTCGAGGATAGCCTATATGGATAGGTTATACTAAGTGCGATTTAACACCCAGTACTGTAATAGCACATTCATAAATTTTATTCCATTAACTTTGTCATAACCTTAAATGATTGTCAAAAATATATTATTATATAGGCAAATATACATGTGAGTGTGTTTATGAGTAATTTATTTAAAGGTTTAGGTGTTAGAACCTAACGCGACCCCTTCTATTTGTCCTGTTCGTAAAATTCCGATCGGTGTTAGGGATAAACTTTAGAATACTTTGAACAGACAAGGGTGTAATAAGGAAGGTCAGACATCCTGGGTAAATGCTATTGTGGTATCCCCAAAAAAGAATGGTGACCTACGAGTATGTTTGGATCCGCGGCCATTAAATCGGGTCATTAAATCGGGGAGGTTGCCACCAAACTTCGAGGAGAGAAATAAAAAAAGAATAAATTGCGAGCGATATCGGAAATGCCAGTACCCAAAACAGAACCACACTCAAGCGGTTTCTGGGCATGGTGAATTGTTTGTCGAAGTTCATTTCTAATTATTCAGAGATTGTGTCACCACTACGAGCGTTATTTAAAAAAAGCGTGTAAAAAGAATACAATTTGGTCATGGGATATTGTTGTTGTTGTGTAGAAGTTACGACGAAGTTGTGCAGAAGTTAAAAACTACCTTGTGTAGGGCACCTGTGCTGTCGTTGCATGACGTCGCGAAACCGGTAGTAGTGTCAGTAGATGCAAGCGCAGTAGAACTGGGCGCTGTGCTTCTACAGGGTGGTCATCCGGTCTAGTTCGCATCGGTCTCCCTCACTGACACACAATGCAGATATGCACACATCGAAAAAGAAATGCTCGCTATCGTGTTTGCGCTCGAACGTTTCCATCAATATATATTTGGTCGCACAGATGTGACTGTTGAGTCAGATCACGAACCTCTATAGGCGCTTTTTAAAAAACAATTAGATGCTGATCCTGCCCGACTACAGCGAATGATGCTTCGAGTTCAGGGCTATGACTTCCAGGTGGTGTACAAACCTGGAAAGTACATGTATGTAGCGGATACCCTGTCGCGAGCGGCATTACCGGAATTCATGCATGATAAAGTATCGCTTAATTGCGAATTTAATTGAAAATACCAGATTCAGCAGAGATAGGCTACAAGACGTAATGATGATGTGTCATACACAAGACGTAATGATGATGTGTCGTATAGATGTGTCAAACATAGACTAAGAATACAAAGTTCTTATTTATTACATAACACATGGCTGATGAAGATGGACGTAGATACAAAGTACATTTACATTGGCAGCATAGAAAAACATGGGATTACATACATGGTGTTACATTTAAAAGCAACCTAGTATATATTCCAAAATCGCTAAGCAAAGAGATGGTCAATCAATATTTTCGAATTAAGGCGCAAGTATTATTTAATACTAGTAGATTATTATTAGAGCGTCCCCCAAAGGCGACGCACACCAGTTCGTCCCCATTAGTGTGGAAAGCAGCGATGGGGACCGCCACCCGTCACGCACAGCTCGACACGGCGGAAGGTGGGGAACGGAGTGCAAAGTTGCCGCGTGGAATGTTAGAGGAGGCATGAGAGATAAGACGAATGAGCTGATCGAAATTATGAAAGAAAGACAATTAGATGTGGTGTGTTTGTCGGAGACCAGACGGAACGGCAGTGGTACTGAAGAGCTCCCTGGTGGGGCCTTAGCTCTATGGTCCGGAGTCCCGGAGAGCGTGAGTGCCTGCTAGGGAGTGGGGGTGCTGCTGTCGTCTCGGTTGGTCGATTTTATAAGGCTGTGAACTCAAGACTTCTCTGGGTTCGCTTAAAATGGGGGCTGACGAAGTTATGAATGAGAGAAGTATGATCGATTTATTCCTGGTTTTTCGATTTATTCCGACTGCGAAAACAGGTGATGGATACGCGGGTGTTCATGGGTGCTGTCCTGGAAACGGATCACTATCTAGTGATTACTAGATTTAGGGGTCTGTTCGCGGGTTGGCACCATCAGACGGCGATACCAGAACCACAGTCGGTCGGTAGCATCCGAAGCTAGAAGCTTCAGCAAGCGGACACTGGGGATAAATATCAAGCAAGGGTAGCCGAAAAGCTTGACATCATCGATGTCAGGAAAGAATGTGTGGACGAAATATGGCAGAGCCTTAGGGATGAAATGGTTAGTGCAGCGGAAGACATGTGTGGAACTGTGAAAAGAGGTAGTAGTAAAAAGGGTGATGCATGGTGGAATGAGGAAGTGAAAGAAGCAGTAAATAAGAAGAAGAAAGCATGGTTAGACTACTTGGCCTCTAGTAATGATAAGGATATGAGAGAGAAGATGAAAGAAAGATATAAGCTGCAGAAAGTTCACACGAAAGCATTGGTTGAGGAAGTGCGTGAAAGGTGTAGAATGGAAGCGGACGAAAGGTTGTCGCACAACTTCAAGGAGAACTCCAAACTCTTCTGGAAAGAGGTTGGAAGGACCCGGAGTGGTGCGACAGCCTTAAGAATGAACAAAGTGCTTTCGAGAACCAATGACGTCCTCTCAGAAAAATCGGACGTCATGCAGCGATGGAGCGAATTTTATAGAGAAATATATGCGTGTGATGATCTTAGTGAGGGATCCGGGGGTGACGCCATAACTGGTACAGTGTCATCGAGGTCCAGACTCGGACCTCGATGACACTGAGGTCATCAGTATTCTTTCATACTGATGACCTCTTTAGATCTCTTTAGATTGAATGTGCGATTCGAAGTTGGAAATGTGGTAAGGCTGCGGGACTAGACAGAGTTACTGCTGAAATGGTCAAGTATGGTGGGCCTCGTGTCTGGGACAGTTTTCATCTACTGTGCAATTTGTGCTGGCGGACGGGGGCTGTCCCGGATGATTGGCGATCCACGTTCATTGTGCCTTTATATAAAGGTAAAGGTTCACATTATGACTGCGGGTGCTATCGGGCGATCAGCTTGACCAGTTTAGCAAGTAAGTTTACACGAAGATTCTGACGCGTAGGATGCGAGAGAAATCGGAAAGATTTTTATGGGAGGCACAATGCGTGGATATGGGAGGCACAGTGTGTTTTCTCTGCGCATGACCACGGAAAAGCTTCTGGCTTCTGACCAGAGGATTTTCTGTGCTTTTGTGGATCTTGAGAAAGCATTTGATAAGGTTGTAAGGAAGAAAATGTGGGAACTGTTGCAGGGGTATGGAGTAGATGCGCCTCTGCTAAGGGTTGTGCAGTCGCTCTATTGTGACTGCAAAGCCTGTGTGCGGGTAGAGCATGACCTGTCACCAATGTTTAACGTCCAAACGGGCGTAAAACAGGATTGTGTCATGTCCAGGAGGACATGACACAATCCTGTTTTACGCTGCTGTTCATATTGTATCTCGACGGCTGTTTACAAAAGCTAAAAGATATTTGTTTGGGTGTGAAATTGGGTGACATAAAAGTAAATTGTCTGCTGTATGACGATGACGCATTGCTTATTGCACCGTCAGAGGCAGAACTGCATGCATTAGTCACGTATATGAAAGAGGAATATTAAAATAAAGGTCTCCGTTTGAATGCTAATAAAACTAAGGTTCTGGTATTTGAACGGGACGAAGAAAGAACGAAGTGTGAAATATGGGTAAATCAGGAATGTCTAGAACTGGTAAATGAGATTGTGTACTTGGGCAGTGCTTTTAGCCGGGATGGAAGATGTGATATTGATGTGGACAGGCGTGTCGCTGCCGGAAACAAGGTCAACGGTGCCCTGACTGCGTTAGTCCAAAGGACTAACGCAGTTAGGCACGGGACTAACTTTCGAAGACCATGTGAGCAAATTGCTCGAAGAGGGAGGGTCAAGAGTACTCGGATGCCTCGACGTGTATGTATGAAGAAAATGATGAATCGGAAAGAAGCGAAAGAGGTATGTAAGGATCGTGACACTTGGCGATCTGTTCTCTCTGGCTGCCCCTGTCAGGGACTGTGCGTGAAGATAAGATAAAATATTGTTTATATATCTTGAATATCATCATCCCTTATAGTGTACTTGTTTTTACATATATGTATATTAAGTTAAAAGTATATAAAATTTAAAACATCAATGTTCTAATAGCTCTTGGTGTTATTTTGGGTTTGTCCTTGGTGTTATTCTGATATTTAAGCTATAATACTGTAAAGTTTCATCAAATTTCGTTCAGTAGTTTTGCGTGAAAGCGTAACGAACTTCATCTTCACAAACTTTTGCATTTATAATATTAGTAGAATTAAGCACTTTTAAAACAAGTCAAATAATTTTGAGAATTTAGTTATACTTTATTAAATTAATTTCTATAAATTATTCTCATTTCTGTAACATTAATTTTAATTAAATTATATTAAGTAAATCGGATAAAACTTTCCGAGACGCCAGCAAGCAGGTCAAAATTACATTAATGAAGAATCACAATTAATTATACCTCTGTTCTATAGTGGTAAGTCACGATAGCCGAGTTGTTGGGTGGTCGGAATTTCGAGTCGAGAGACCCGAGTTCGATCCCCAGGTGGCAGTTCCAATGAGTTTTTTCAAAAACTTATGTACGAATTTCATAACTGTCACGTTGTCCCGAATATATCTTTGGTGGAAGGTGGGTCAAAGGGACTTAATTGTCTAGACTTGACCTCTGTCTACCCCTGTATTGGGAACTGCGTGAAGATACTTTTTTTATTTTTTATTTTTTTTTTTCTATAATGGTAAAATTATATTTATCCAAAAGTTTGTATATAAATTCTTGTTCACAGCCGTAAGACAGCTTAAATATCTATTCTAATTAGAATTTTTTTTTTTCAATTAAATGTAAGGTCATTTCAATATTGAATGTACAATTTCTGTACAAATGATTATTTTGAAAAAACAATTACATTTAAGGTATTAAGAAGGCCAGACCAATTTTTTTGTTATTGTGAATTATACATGTTGATTTTGAACAGTACATTTTTCCGAAATAAAAAGTAGACTATAGCAGTCTATATGCTATTTCAGACTATATTCTGTCTCTATTCCGAATTTCACCCAGATCCGTTCAGCCTCTATTCTATCGTGATTGAGTAACAAACCATCCATCCATCCATCCATATTCAAAAACTCAAAGGTGTGAATTTAAAAACTATATAAGGTCATAATCAAAAGTCATAAGGTTTTTATAATAAAAGATAAAAAACGGCTTAAATAAATTAAGTTTTGAGAAGAAATAACAAAGAAAAAATGTTCTGTGTATCTGAATGTATTTTATGTACTAGTATAATTGCCTTCAAGAAGTCCTATCAACGGCTCATGAAAAATACGCCGAAGTTAATGGGTAAGTTTATCCAGTGTCTCAACCATTTGGCTACGAGATTGCAAGTTGAGGCACGTTTAAACTAGCGTCAAAACCATTTCTTCCAAAGTCAATTTTGTGGAGCTGTTCATACGGGACAGGTGTTTCGGCGCCATCTGTAGTTATAGTCGATAGCATATGGAATATAGCCAAATTCTTCTCATTCCTGAGAAGAATTAAATTTTAATAGACAACTATTTTAAAGGCGCTACCGTGGTTCAAGAGGCAACCATAATCCTTGGCATAGTACACTTTAAGGTAAGTCACAGCGTGTAAATAGACACATCCTAAAATGTTTATGACTTTATCTAATTCTGTATATATTTTAACCTTTGCGTCAATATATATTTTTTAAATAACTCCTTACCATTGCTACACCATTTTCAGATGTTGTATTTGGATATCCTAGTTCTTCTTTTGATTTCTTTGTTAAAGCGCCTGTAGCTTTCTACGGAGCAACATATATTATTTAATTACAAAGCTAATATTAAGACAGGCTCATAGTTTATTATGTATCCGCTTTATTTTATACTCCTGATCAACCTTTTAGTTAATATCTTCTTGTCTGTGCAAAGTTCGTCGTACATGTCCCAGGACTTCCTTAACAGATTGTTTGCTTCCTCATCAATCAGTGTAATATTTAGGCTTTTAATTCGTTGTACTGATGTGTCTATATCCAAATCCTGACAATCCCAGCTCAGGTTTTTATACTCAGCGATTTAGGCACCCGATCTTTTAAATTAAATCTGACTTTATGATTTTACAAAAGACTTCATCTCCGAGAAACATAGCTCTTGTAACCGGCGTATGAAAATAGGATCAGCTAATTACTTATTAAGCTGAGACTAACTATCATTTTCACTTACTTTGACATTATCAGGAATGTTTGCTTTACATCGTGATTTGATTTTAATTCTGTCATGTTATTAATAAGTTATACGTAGGACACTTCAGGTAATAAATACATTACAATAATAGATAGTACTTCATTGTCTAGACCTCTGCCAACACCAGTACGGGAAATAGGTTAAAGATAATAATTAAGATCTAAAAACAATTAGTAAAACGCTTGCCACTCTGTATAGTTTACAATATATATGGAGTAAAACGCGGCAGCTTTACATCACTAGACTACGAGTATTCAGACTACTTACTAGTAGACTATTTACGAAGACTGCGTAAATTGTTCAGATTTATTTTCGATGTCAGGATGTAACTTTTATAAAGCGTTTCGTAAATTTTCTTTATATGTATGGATAGTATAATAAAAAATTATCAATAATTTCATAATCGGAATAAATAAAATAAATAAATATCTTCATGCAATTCCCAATACAGGGGTAGACAAAGGTCTACTCTAGACAATTAACTCCCTTCGACCCACCTTCCACCGAAGATATTTTCGGGATTCATAATCGGAATTAATTAACTACTTAATCGGAATAATACAAACATTTTTTATTTTCTTTAGGCAATTCTAATGTAATTATTTGCTACGTGCGTTTAAAATCCTTCCAATATAAAGAATTTAGTCTTGACCTTATATAGCCGACTGTAAGCCTATCTTTTGTGAACTTCTTATGTTTTGCATACTTGATTTTATGTCGCCTTTTGTACGTTCGTAACTAAGTTAACTATCACACTAAATCTTCATTCATTTTTCTGAATTATTCATCATTATTTGAACGATATTGCGTAGTTTCCAATAATATAATAATTACAGTTCAAATAAATATGCAACGGTTAACTTATCAACGCTCATTCATGAATCGAGAAGTGAAAAAAACTTGAACACAGCAATGCAACCCATACAAACAACGGCGTATGATTCACAATCCACCATGCAACCCACCTTGACACCTGCCATTGTAGGTGCATCTAGAATGATTATGTCCTATTTTCTTATACACACCTACGTAACGGCCTGTAATGGTCCACTGATGTACATAGGACTCTACCGAGCGAGGCTTTGCCATAATCGCAACGCATGGTAAGATGATTGGCGACCAATACTTTACACCTTAGATGCTGCTGCCTGTTGCTTATTTTGGTCTAGTATTTTATCGAGGTAGCTAATTTCTAGTTTTTTCTCTTAGACGTCTTTTACGACACCCTCGAGATGTAAACGGGTGGTACATTCTTAAGCCAATACCATCACGGCGGCACTCCCGTGTAAGGTCTTTTAATCAGTAACTACTTGGCGTGTAATATTGGCCTCAGAATATACAATCCTAAGTACTGTTGAGTCCTTGATTTGAATCTAGCCTATGCAGTATGCTTAATACTGAAAACACTTGTAATTTAGTTATTTAGTGCAAAAGTTAGTTTTCATGTACTTTTGCTAGCATGGTTAAGAAAACGCTGGCTGTTTTGCCAAGTTGTATAAAGATGTTGCAAATAAACCCTTAAAACATACAATAAACCTATGCTTAAATTTTAGGTGTCACAGGATACCTAAAAAGTGTAATTCCCATACAGATTAAGATACAGCCGGTAGCTGGTAGAAAAAAAATATTGTTTGTGTTCCATAAAAGGTTGTGGACACATAGCACTTTAAATATAATAAGGAGCATGTTTGAATATTTTAACAGCTATGTGTCATATGATGTACACATATCTCTTTATTTTATGAATTATTAACGTGACGCCACCCAGTATTTAAACGAGCTGAACGTGGTGAAAGGCAACGCAACCGGACGTGGGACCTCTGTAATTCAAATGAAGATCCGGCGCAAAAACGACTCAGTCTGACAGCGGCACTTATAAATGGCGCGATAAAACGGGAATACGTGTAAATAACTTATGTATACATAATATATTTACTTTGTGTCTTACTGCTTATATACTTTTCATAATGTGTCTTAATTCGATCGTCTTTTGTTTGCACAAAACTAAAAAATTGAAAAGATTCTTTAGTATAATAATTTTGGTTTTTTGTGCAACTTTTTTTTTGCGATTTGATGATATTAGGTAGACACCGATACATGACCATCCCAAGACGCATTACAGCGTATAGCCGTAAGCATCGAGATGACTATCACATAGACAGTGTACCCTCACACCACACTTATGGTGACCCCAATCAACTCTGGTTGCTAAGTTGTGGATACTTTGGTATCACTACGAGCGCTCAACATACTCCTTAAGTCGAACGATAGCCGACGTATCATAATGTAATTAAACACTAAGACGTCAGCCACCAACGACCAATTCAATGATATGTCAATGATTCCGAGCCCACGTTTACCGCGGTCTCTAATCGGCGGAAGGTATCACGTAACTCTTACATTGATTTTATATTTATATATTTTAGCAATCTCTTATCACGTCCCAATTCTATCCATTTTATTATATTTTCATCTTAAGACTTTCACATGTTATTAATTTTATTCATAGACCTAGCTTTCATAAGACCTTACTTTGGGACATACATATAGTATGTCAGCACATTAGTACCCGAGTCACGCTCAACCTCCGTTCATATGTATGTATAACCACTGTTATGACCCTCCGAACCGGGCCAGCCCGGAGCCAGGGCAGCGCCACGGTCGGCGCGTCACCAGGGCAGAGTCCCGCTCGGCGCGTCGCCAGGTCAGCGCTGTCGCTTTTTGGCGCAGGGATGCACGAACCCCCCACAATACTATACGATCACACTCTATATTTAGCATATTTTGCGAAGTGTGTTTTATCAATATAATAGTGTTGGTATGTCTTTACATCATTAATAAATATAATATTTTTAATTTTAAATGCTTCTTAATAAGTTTTTATAACTTTTAAGTCCACTTATTGTAAGTTATAATACTGTAATGTTTTGTCCAGTATAACTTTTAAACTGCTATCTTTGTGTTGAATCTTTTTTAAGGGTCTTAAAATTTTTTTTATTCGTGAAAAAATGAGGAAGGAGCGCATTTCACCGAAGCTTATAATGGCACAACGTGACAGGTAGTGAGCTTGTCGCTTTTCGTTTTTATGTTCAGGTCAACGATATAAAATTTGAAAACATTCATTGGTACGAGCCTAGCCCCTGGGACTCTCTCTCTGGAACTCGGGTATTTTGATTCGAATTACAGTCACCTAACCACTCGACAATCGTAATTATCAATGGTAATGAAAGTCCCGTAAAAAACGGTTCTGCTGTTGGAGATAAGGCGGAACAAACTGACAGACAGACAAACCAAAACTTTGAAAATAGCTTTTTTGTTCTAAAAGTACCATCACATGCATTTCATAAAAAGCTGTTATTTCATCATAACCAACATACCGTCGATATTTATTATTCATTTACCTTTAACAACAATATATGGTTTTATTTATGTTAAATATCAAAATAAATTGGATTATATTGTAAACATTACTATTCATCGGCTTTTTTATTTTATTATAATGTCTTATTTACAGAAACAATATTACATTTATATTAACAATACTTACAAAATAAGAATTATAATAATAAAAAACCTTTAGGTTATTTTACTAACCATCATACAACGTTACTGTTCTCGGTACAAAAACAATTACTTCAGCACGAGGGACCCACGGACTCGATCGGACTCTACAGCTACTATAAATATTTATTTAATATAAATAATTAAAATCTGCAGGTGTCGTATTAACTATTAATTCAGGAAGTCAAACATGTTGTGGTATATTCTTTTGTGGTTTATTGGCAGGAAGAGGTTTTACCATACATATATAAAGTAGTTACGTTTAAGCATTTTGCTATTACAAGACACATCAACGCAAATAATAATAAATGAAAAAAAACTTTATACGACATGTTAATAAAGTATACTTGAAAATATACGGGTAGCGAGTGTTTCTAAATGTGTATGTAATATTCACGTTTCGTTAAATTTTACTTGCAATGAACTTTACCTACATTCAGATTCAGACGAGTTTTAATGAGGGACTATTTACATTTGACTATAAACGTTTTAAGCTGAAAATGTATTTTAGACCAAGAAAACTTTACAATTAGGGTAGAAATTTAAGTGGTTCTTTGGTTATAGCGAATATTGAGATTATAAAGAGAGATTACAAAGAAAGATTATATATAAAATAAATGAATATCTTCACGTATAATCAAGCACGCCAAGAATCATGATCCTTACATAGCCCTTTCGCTTCTTTCAAATTCATCATTTTTTTCATTCACGCACGTTTTTTTATAGGGAAGGGAGGCAAACGAGCATGTGGCTCACGTGACGGTAAGTGATTACCGCCGCCCATGAACATCCGCAATACCAGAGGCATAGCAGATGCGTTGCCGGCCTTTGAGAAAGGTATAGTCTCTTTTCTTGAAGGTCCTGAAGTCGTATCGGACCGGGAAAACCGCTGATGGCATGATAAAGTGCGTGGTAGTAAATTCCGCGAAAAACGCACTGTGGTGGAATGCCAAGCATAAAGATGGTGTTGATGGAATTTTTGACTATGACGTAAGGTACGATGGTGAAATTCAGCGGCTGGGATTAAACAATTCCTCAGAGCACTCCCCGTAGTAAATCTTGTAAAAAATGCAGAGATGCAACGTCTCTTCGCAATGCCAGGGGATCTAGCCTATCTGATAGAACATGGTCGTCGACAATTCAAGCCGCCCTTCGTTGGATACGGTCAAATGGAAGGAGCTGACACTGGGGTGCCCCCGCCCAGAGATGCAAACAGTACTCCATGTGCGGCCGAACCTGCGCCTTATAAAGTTGCAAGCAGTGGGCCGATATGAAGTACTGTCGTGCTCTACTGAGCACGCCAAGCTTCTTAGAGGCCAATTTGGCCTTCCCTTCCAAGTGACCGCGAAACTGAACGTTGCTCGATATGTCAACGCCAAGGACTCCGATACTGGCTGAGGCAACTAGGGGAGTGCTCTCAAAATGAGGTGACACGACGAAGAGTTTCTGTTTAGCGGTAAACGCGCAAACATGTATCTTTTAGGGTTGAACTGGACTAAATTTAGTCGGCCCCAGTCCGAGATTTTGTCTAACAAAATCTCGACGTCAGACACAAGTTTGTTACTCGTTGTTGTCCGGCACTCGTATACGTGTTCCCGAGAAATATTGGCACGGCCGGTGTATAGATCATCACCAGTGCTGTCGTCTGCATAGCAATGAATGTTACTAATTTGTAACAAATTATTATATGCAGAAGAAACAGGGTTGGCGATAGCACACTGATTTGTGGGACACCAGCGTTCACAGACTTGGAGTCCTGAACTTTCGCGCTGTACATTTTCTTTACCATACGATCTTGAGTCATTCACACAACGTGCCCAAACCATCGCAGCATGTCCTTGTCCATTTTAGAGCTTAAATCATCTTTCAAACCTATCATATAGCGATCTCTACGTTTCGTTTTCATTCTGATAAGGTTCTACGAAGATATCGCGTATAAGGAAACCAATTACACATAATTTATGGCATTTTATTATGGGTTCGTATCCGGGAAGGGATGTAAAAAAAGAGTTAAAGGAAGAAAGACAGATAAAGCAAAAAAGTAATCGACCTTCGTAGACGAGAAGCGTAACCCCCAGTTTTCGGAGCCTATTTCCTGGACGGGTCAATGTAAAAAAAAATATCTTCACGCAATTCCCAATACAGGAGTAGACAGAGGTCTAGTCTAGACGATTAAGTCCCTTTGACCCACCTTGCACCGAGGATATTTTCGGGAAAACGTGACAGGTGGTGAGCCCGTCGCCGTCTTTATGTCCAAGCCAACGATTTAATTCGTACATAAGTTTTTGAAAAACCCATTCGTACGAGCCTGCCAACTAGGGATCGAACTCTGGTCTCTCGACTCGAAGTTCCGACCACCCAACCACTCGGCTATCGTGACTTCAGGTCAATGTAAGAAACCATTTTTTCTACATTTTCTCGGGTGCATAAAACACATATGGTTTAGCTACATACTTTTACATCAGAACAATGTATATGATGTTTTCCGTACCTATGTATCAGGTATCCATAGATAGGGAATAAATAAACAGTATACACAATACACACAACACCATTCTAGTTGCAGTAGTAGAAACACGAGATCTCATGAATAATTGGTGAAAAATTTTGATAAATTACACGATAAATAACAGTCACTTCTTTCAGTGATATTCAAAGTCAAGTATTAGTCAGATGTCAACATAAACATCTATAGTATAGATTACATTTTATTTCAACAGCCAAGTTTTGCTAAATCGTTATTATGGTACCAAGTAGAGGGTGGCAAAACTTGACGCAACCGGACGTACGCTCGCTATAACTCACATGAGAATCCGGCATAAAAACGACTGCCGGACAACACCACTTGTCGCGTTAACATAGTAGTATTCAATAAATAATATACACACGGCCAAATTATTCTTATGTTTTCAATTAACCTTGTTTTCAATTAACTTTCCCGAAAATTTCTACATATCTGCAATTTCCCATACTGAGATAGGCAGAGATCTAAACAATGTTCTTTCGACCCTCTTTTTCACCAAAGCTTATTTGGGACAACTTGACAGGTAGTTAGCCTATAGCCGTCTCAATGTCCAAACTTGGTACAATAAATTTATACATACAAATATATTAACATAGATAAATATTTATAAATAAATATACACGCCCGTATCATTAAAATTCATTAGACAAACATTCATACATTTATACACGAGCTCCTCTTGAACATTTACCTGAAGCTATTAACTCCATTAACACTAATTTGCAATGTATTCTTGAGTGGAGTAAGTCCCATGGTCTTAAAGTAAACGCTCGTAAAACTCAGGCAATAATTATAGGCAGCTCGAGGATGACAAAAAAGATTGACTGGCCCTACCTTCCATTTATTGTGTTTGATGGAACTGTTATGGAGTTGAGTGAAACTGTAAAAAACTTGGGTGTAATCATGGACAGACATTTATCGTGGGGACCTCAATTAGCAGCAGTAAGCCAAAAGGCCTTTACTGCAGCTGCGTCTTTGAAAACTTCCTTCCAACTACCACTAAAATTACGCTCGCTCAATCTCTATTGCTTCCTATTCTCGACTGTGCTGGCGCCTGCTATCCCGATTTAACTGAAAACCAATATAACAAGCTTGAGCGGCTCTAGAATTTCTCTATCCGTTTCATATTTGGACTTCCCAAATATGACCATGTCTCTCAGTACCGCAATGGGCTAAAGTTTACTAAAGGTTACCTATTCGCCTTCGCCGGAACGCACACATCCTTTCACTTCTCTATTCCATCCTTTTTATTCCCTCCACTCCCATGTACCTTAAAGAGCGTTTTATGTTCCTTCATCTTTCCAATCCCCGATCCTAAGGCTCATCTGAAACCGTGCATATAAAACTCCTGTTCATTCCACAGTTTTTTACGGTAACTCATTCACATTGCAAGCAACCAAACTGTCGAATGCTCTTCCTACCTCTATCCGACAAGCCAAACCCCTTCCTCTTTTTAAATCCGTAGTTGCTGAACACTATCTGACAACTCTAACTACGTCATCCTACTAATAAATTAAATTATTTTATAATCATGTGTAAATATCCATACTCATCAATATATATCTATCTCTATTTTTAAATTCACGTTAATATAATATGTAAGTATATAGTATCACTTGTTTTGTTTCTATCTATTTATATGTACACCACCGTCTTCGTATTATACTATAATTCCTATCCATCCAAAGGTTGCATGGAAGAGATCACTTTTAGTGATAAGGCCGCCCATTGTACTGTTGTCTTTGCTTTCTTTCTGTGATTTTTATGTTTGGTGTACAATAAAGTTATATTTAATTAATTTAATTTATTCATATTCATCACACAAAAGTTTGCACTTAGCGGGATTCGAACCCGCAACCCTCTGCTTTAATGGCAGATTTTTAAGTTTTGTAATAAACTGAAAGCGAACCCCTACAGTTTTTTTGTTAATTTTTCTGTCATAGACGCCGTAAACAGTTTAGCTAGAGACGACTAGCAGTTTCAATCCAGTGACTTCTTAACACGATTCAAGAGAAGTAGAGAAATGATTTGTAAAAAATAATGGCATAAAATAATAATTTCGAAAAATACCAGACCAAAAATAAGCAAACCAGCGATGACCTATAACGTGTAAGTTGTCTCGTGCTGCGGCCGCCAATCCGCTGGCCAAACGTAACGATTATAGAAAATCTATCTCCTTACTGAAGAGGCCTATGTCATGCATAATTAGTAAGTAAAATAATAAAATAAGTGAACTGTAAAACCAGCGGAAATATGATCTTTCTAAAAATATTATTTATCACAGGCAAATTCCTGAGTCACACATAAATAATATTTTAACAATATGCCACTATGTCATAGTAAAAGTTGTTTGTGAGCAACGTTAAAAAAAACTGTTACGCACGGCTAGATCATCTCGCGCTCGAGTGAGCAACAATCACAGCAATAACGTTGTTGGCGAGCTAACTAACAGCGTAATAGATGCTTCAGCTTTTTGCAGGATAAAGTAAAAAAAATACTGTTCAAATTGTATTCGTATCAAAGTACGTATCATGTAATAATTTAAGTATTTAACGTTATGCTTAGGAGGATTGATGATACGATAACATATACCCTATATAGATTAATAATCGTATAACACATCAACATGATCAAATATATGGCCCCAACGGGGATTTGTATCTACATGCAACCACTTTACGATAGACTTGTCATTGTTTTCACGTTTTGCGTTACATGTTTAATTTTTAGAAGATTAAAAACTAAATCTTATATATAAAATTCTCGTGTCACAATGTTAGTTACCTAACTCCTCCGAAACGGCTTTACTGATTTTTACCAAATTTTATAGGCATATTCAGTGGGTCTGAGAATCGGCTACTATATATTTTTCATACCCCTAAGCGATAAGGGTTGTTCACCCTTAATATATATTTTTTAAATTTTTGGACAATGTATGTCACTTTTAAAAATACATACAATCCTAAACTTTTACCCCTCTACGATCAACCCCTATTTTTTTATATGGAAACAACGTTTGCGGGGTCAGCTAGTAATATATAAAATAAATATTTGTGTTCTACGTATTCTTCATTATTTGCCGGTAGTTTGGCCAGTAGCGATCTTGCTAGTTAATTTTGTGTTTAAAATATTTTATTTCATTTAGTAGTTTCAAAATTATATAAATTGAGAACATTTGAGTTGTGTGAGTTCTAATAAGTAACTGGTGTAAAACAGTAATTTCATCACAAATCGTAAATTTTGTGATTGACAGTCCGCCTTTCGAACGTCTATAATTAATTATCGTTCGACATTTCACCAGATGGCGGTGTAAGAGCTGCAAAATGGAAGTAAACAAAAACTCAACTCCACAGTCGAGCAGCAGGAGTGTCGTTGAAGAATTTGGTGATACTCTTCTAGATTTACCAACGGAAAGAGTGATGTAAATGAAGACATAACAAGAAATAAAGATAATTACCATACAATTATCAACTATGATCCAAGAATTGTCAAGCTATAGACAGGAAATGGTAAATCTCAGGCAGGAGGTTTTAAAGTTTAACTTCACTGTTCAAGATTTTAATAACCGTCTAAATATAGTGGAAGGAAAAGTGAGTAAATTTATAACGCGCCTGACTGAAACGGAAACCAGAATTGTTGCTGGTACAAGTGTAGACAAGATATCGAGAGTTGTAAGCAATTTTAATTATTGTGAGCAAGATTTAGCAAGATTAAAAGTCACGATAGCCGAGTGGTTGGGTGGTCGGAATTTCGAGTCAAGAAACCCGTGATCGATCCTCAGGTGGCTGTATCAATGGGTTTTTCTAAAAAGCCTATGTACAAATTATATCGTTAGCTTGGACATAAAGACGGCGACGGGCTTACCACCTGTCACGTTGTTCCGAAAATATCTTCTGTGGAAGGTGGGTCGAAGGGACTTAAATGTCTAGACTAGACCTCTATCTACCCCTGTATTGAAAATTGCGTGAGCAAGAAATGCTTTTAACCGATGTGGAAATTGAAGGTCTTGATGAACGCAACAGCGAAGACCCAGCTCATAAGGTAACAATAGTTGCACAAAAGATAGGCGACCTCTAGATGAGTGAGAAATTATCTTTGAGCAGCGGAGAGACAAACGGTGGCACAAGTGCCACCACACGTCCGCGACCCCTTGTCGTCCGTCTATTGCGTAAAACACTCCGCGACCACAGGTTTTTAGTATTCAGAGTCAGATATTTATATACAAAAAATTTGTACGTAGCATAGATCCGATATATACATTATATAACTTTTTATTGTTTACTAAAAAATTTTATTAATTATTGTTTTACTAAAAATGTTGGTAATTTAGTATTTTTATTTTTATTTTTTTTTTAATTCTTATATTTTATGTTTTATACATATAATGAAATAACAAACAGACAGTCACGTTAAACCAGTTCCGAACAGTGAAAACCCTAACTACAAGTGTTATCATCTAATAATAACACAGGAACAAAAGTGAAAACTTCATAATAAAGTTGGGTGAAGTGGTGAATGATCAAGATATATGTTGAAGACATAATAGCCGGCGATGTTCTAAAAATCGTGTGCATATTAACACTGCAGTGTTACAAAATAAATAGATAGATAAATAAATAAACTATCTGTTTGAAATTACACTAAAAAAATTTGAATCTACAAAAATAACCTACAAATCTAAATTGACAGAAGTCATTCATAGCATAAAAAATCGATAAATGATTTAATAGATAATGACATCTAGTGAAGACACTAAAATAAAACATAAAACTAAACAAATCATACACAAAAAATAAAACTAATATGAGGACTTGCCATCCCTGTCAAATTACGGTAACGAAAGCTTACATCATTCCAACAAGAAAATAGAGACATTTTTATTCAAAGGCAACAAAATACAAACTAAAGACATAACTGAAAATAAAAATAGACATATCATAACAGGGGCAATAGAAACACTGAAAAACGAAAAATACTTATTAAAAAACAAGAAAAATAAAACCAGACAAGAAAAGAAAAATTTAAGTATAGGATATAGTATAGTAAGTACAGAGTATAGGACTATACTAAAAAAATAAAACGAAACATTAAAAAAGGAGACTCGATAGAATCAATAAATTCATTGAAGAAACAGGCGGAATAAAAAGGCTTATAAAAAGTTAGAAACTAAAAAAACGTGATAACACAACTACAGACTACCTCAGGAACCACCGTCACAAACAGGAAAGAACTAATGATGATAGATACACAGTTTTACAAAAACCTATACACATGTGCAACGAAAACTCACGAAGAACAAATGTCTGAAAATAATAAGCCAATCGCCCATGAAATAGTACCACCATCCTTAGAGAGCGAGATAGAGACATCAATAATACAACTAAGAATAGGAAGAGCCCTGGACCTGATGGTGTGACAAACGAAATGATAAAAGCTCAAAAAAAAACTTCAAAGGCATTTTAGCAACTACAAATCTCCCAAAAACATGGACGGGTTCGGAAATAGCTCTCCTTTATAAAAAAGGAGATATATACAGAACCATAAGTCTTATATAAAGTCCTGCCTGTATAAAGTGTTCGCATCGACTGTACTAAGACGAATAACTACGAAGATTGACGAGAATCAACCTGTAGAGCAATGCAAATGATTTATGAAAAATTTCTCTACTATCTACTATATTTATATTTTATTTTTTTTATTTCTTTTTTTTTCTCTACTATCGACCATATACACACACTGAAAGTATTAATTAAACTTTACGGAATATGACCTTCGCTTATATATCCCTTTTATAGATTACTCGAAAGCTTTCGATTTAGTTTCTCATAACTCTATATGGCAGGGTTTATTCCAACAAGGATTAGACCAAAATTTCATAAAACTAATTAAAGCAATTTATTTGAGCAGCACAACAAGAGTACGATAGAATCAAAACGACCAATATTTCAAGTAAAGAGGGGGTTAAAGCACGGCGATCCGCTTTCCCCTAAGCTTTTCATCGCAGTTCTGGAATCCGTATTTCGAAAGCTCGATTTGAGTGATATGGGTATAAAAATTCATAGTAAATATCTCTCACACCTTAGGTTTGCGGATAATATAGTACTACTGTCAGAAGACCCATACAAACTTAGCTATATGATAGAGTCATTGAGGCATCAAAGCGAATCCGTTTTAATTGGGATAAAACGAAAATTATGACTAATCGTGAAGAAATTACTCTATCAATTCAGTCTAAACCTATATTATAATAGCAGATTACATTTACCTTGGACGCCTAATTTCAATTAAGCAATGTACAGACAAAGAAATCGATCGCAGAGTGAAGAATACGTCGAATAAATACTGGGCAGTGAGAGAAATTTTCAAAGGTGCCATACCCACAACATTAAAAACGAGAACGATGAATATCTGTCTAACGCCGGTTCTTATCTATGCATGCCAAACCTGGACTCTTAAAAAATCACTTTTAAATAAAATAAAAACTTGTCAAAGAGGAATAGAACGGAGTTTCATGAATATTAAATTGAAAGATAGTCAAAAGTTCATATATAAGAAAAAATAACAAAGGCGAGAGATGCTGTCAAACAGGTCCTGAAAATGTAATGGAAATGATCAGGACAATATTGATAATAAATGGTCAATATTCAAAAAACTGAAGATGAAAGATAGTCACAAATTATTACAAATTGGCATCCGATATACAAAAAAATAAAGAAGGGTAGATCATTCAAAAGATGGAATGACGACATTGTACAAGTAGCCTGAAACTTATGGCCTAGACAGGCAAAGGATGAAACCACCTGGAATGGATTGGCTTTCACCGCAAAAGGCTGCCCTTGCAAATAACAATACTTACCTGTTTTAAGTACAAAATTAACATTACTAACAAATAGATAAGCACACAGTTTTGCACTATACGCATCTTATCACTACATCAATGTAAGGGATACATAATGCCATAAAGGCAAAACCGGTCAAGTATTTTAATTCAAATAAATAATTAGTTGAATAAGTTAAAGTGAATTTTAATTTATTTAAAAGATGAAATTCCAAGAGACTACTATATTCAAAATATATTGATATAAATAAATCTTCACGCAATTCCCAATACAGGGGTAGACAGAGGTCAAGTCTAGACAATTAAGTTCCTTTGACCTACCTTCCACCGAAGATATTTTCGAGACAACGTGGCAGGTGGTGAGCCCGTCGCCATCTTTATGTCCAAGCTACCGATATAATTGGTACATAAGTTTTTGAAAAACTCATTGGTACGAGCCTGCCACCTGGGGATCGAACTCGGGTCTCTTGACTCGAAATTCCGACCACCCAACCACTCGGCTATCGTGACCTTGATAAATTAATCAAAGAAATTAAATGAATTAGAAATTATAAAATATATGGATAAATATTGATTTCTAACTAACTCATCCTGCTAGACCGAATTTCTCGGAAATTACTCGGAAAATCAGCGGCTGTGGTTTTGCACGCCTTATTTTGAGTTTGTCGTGTCATTATTCAGCATCATATTTGTTTAGTTTTAAGTAATAGCTTTGTAACTGAAGATGTTGTTTTATATATTAAGTCAAATCAAATCATTTATTTATCGATATAACTACATTACATCCATCAATCGTCATTTTTGAAATTGCCACCGTTTTGTATTGAGGTTCCTCAGACGGAGAAGAAACGGCGAAAGAAACTCCGTAGGTATCCTGTTTTTTAGCTTTTTTAAAAAAAAAGAAATACAAAATAATTTAATTACAAAACAGTTAACAATAATTTAATTAGAAATAGCATGGAAGCGATCAACTCATTCCTAGGAGTTATTGTCATTAATATATTAATTTATATTGTAATTACCCTTTTTGTACAGTTTTTCTTTGATAAATGCTTTAAACCAGTTTATAGGCAAATTTGTACTTTGCCGGGATTTTGTTATGGAAGCGTGCCACCAAGGTGTTTAACATTAGGTGTTGAAAACTTTATACATTTAGTTTTAATGTCATTTAAAAGCAAATTATTTGCATTAAACTAATAAACCAATAAATAATGAAATACATATATAGATAGGGACAAAATCGCATACATTGCTCCGGTCCCTATGTAAGATGCTAAAGCACTTGAGGTATTTGAATCAGAAACAACGAAGGCACCATAAACACCTAGACAATGAGAAAATGTAGAAAAAGTGGTTCTACATTGACCTGGCCAGGAATCGACCCCGGGACCTCGAGATGGCGACACTTTGAAAACCGGTGTTTACGCCACTCGTCCACGGAGGTCGTTGTCGAAATAAATATTTCTTATTTTCTATTATTTTATTTTATTATTCTCTGGTTCATCGAGTGGATCGCTAATGTAACCATAGATTTTGTAGTAGTGACTAAAAGTATAAGAAACACCGGTAAAATTATCATATACTGGAGCGTGATCAAGATTTAGCATTTAAATAGCAGCTTCTTAATAAATGTACTTGATAAATGACGCTTGAGACCCTTAGTCAATGAGTGCTCTGAACATGTAAGTATTACAATTTTTTAGTTTAGCTGCAAGTATTTAAGGCAATAGCTAAGACTTCTTGTGCATTCTTAGCTTCTGTCTTTAGTTTTTCATAATAGTTACATGCGTTTGTGTCCTTAGTATTCTAAGTCTCAAGTGTAGATTCACTTCGAAATTAGCAAAGAAATCTTAGCGTTGATGGCGACGCAAAGAATCATTTTACAAGAAGTACGTCTATCCCTTATCTTCCCAAATCCGCTTAGTTTAACAATAGACACTAATTAATTTTCCCAAAGGACCAAGCAGTTTTCAAATAATCTTGACTTAGTATACCCCTTCCTTAAAGTAATTTCTCTGAGCGGGGAGCCATTATTGCTCCTCGAGGAACTCATTCAGTTCGTCTGATAACGGTGAAATGAATTGAATTGACTAATTATTCCCATCACGGCTTTTTTGTGCCCGTCTCACTTTTGTTTCATTAATTTGAAAATGTTTAGATGCTTTTTATAATACTCAATATCTAATAACATATTATGCATTGATGTAATCATAAATGTTAGAAAATAATTAGCTTAATGTCTAAATAAAAAATTTTATTTTACTAGGTTGTTAATTATAATTGTTATATCAATTAGAAATATGAAACTTTTAAGAAAATATTTTAATGAAGGATCTCGATGGAGTTCGGAAAAAAATCACACTGTATAATTGAAATTAACTGCGTAGAATCGGCTTCAGACGTGCTTTAACCCCGGTCGGACCATCGATTTCTCACTTGCTGACATTTGATTACGTGATAAATTAAAGTGGTCTTGGAAATCTGTGCAATATTTACGACTTTCGTATTAAAGTTGTGGTACATAGACCGGCGCCTGTTTAATTGTGACGATTGCATTTCTTATCATTACGACTACTATAGGTTTTATACGAACAAAATATGCTTCTTGTACGAATAAATGTAAGATCTGACAAACTAATAATGTCTCTGAAGCAACATAAATAAGTTTTCTTACTCACTACAGTCACGTTGTCCCAAAAAAATGTCTTCGGTCTTTCACCGTGGGCCGAAGTGTCTACACCTCTGTCTACTCCAGTATTGGGATTGGTGTGAAGATATTTTTTTTATCTAGATGGTTTCATTTTAAATAAAACGATTTTCGGATTTTATCGCGTTTTTAATTAGTTTTTACAAACTATTTTTATTTTCGGATGCTTTACAGCATCCGTGGTCACGGGGGGACATTCGGGGGGATTTTGTAGATGCTTTCAGTTAGAGAAAGATTCATTCAAGTCATTTGGGTAACCCACATCTGACTCACACGCTATAGTGTGAAACACGTTAGCCTCGGTATATACGAGCGGGGGCGGTGTTGCGCGGGCGGTTTCGTCCGGCCGCCTCGCGAGCAGTCAGATGTCACGAGCTTCGACAGCCCCAGGTGGTAGGCTCGTTTTAATGGTATTTTCAAAATATATGTACGATTTTGTACAATTTATATTGACGACCTCCGTGGAGTGGCGTACACGCCGGTTTTCATGGTACCGCCAGCTCCGCACGCCAGTCCCGGGTTCGATTCCCGGTCGGGTCAATTGAGAAACCACTTTTTCTACATTTTCTCGAGTCTGGGAGTTTGTGGTACCATCGTTGTTTCTGATTCCATTATACAAGTGCTTAAGCTGCTTACTTTGGGATCAGAGCAATGTATGTGATGTTGTCCCTATCTGTTTATCTATATTATCGTGTAATTTTCTTAAGGTTGGTCGAAAAGACTTAATTATCTAGTCCTCTGATACCCCTGTATTTGGAAAGGCGTGAGAATTTTTTTTATAATTTTTCTCAGAAGCTTTTTTCTGTGCACCAAAGCGAAATAAGCTTCTTCTAAAGAACAATAATTTAGAATCGCTGCACTTCCTGGGAAGAAGGAAGGTATGTTTTATCATCTGTGAACCCAGTCTCCAGCGTACGGGTGGTAAAACAGTTAATACTCCATCCGTTTTATCCACAAATAATAATACCTAAGGGAATAAATACATTATCTCCCACTTAAGTACATAATTCCCCATTCTATCCATAATTCAGCATTCCGTTTAGATAAAATATTCTGGTTCTTCACATATTTACGTAAATCGACAAAGCTAGCTAGGATTTAATAGGAAATTAGCGTGCCTTTAGGATTGCCGTTCCTTTCGTATTCTGCTAAATTGACAGTGACATCGTACCATTAAGAAGTGAAGTTATTCCATAACAACAATGCATAGTTTAAAAATTTTAGATAGCTGTAACCATAGTGCATTGTGTACAATAATGTATGTTCTCAATGTAGAAGGTATAAATAGTATAATGACTGAATAATATGCTGACAGACTGACTTAATTAATGACTGAATTAAAGTTATTTTATTCCAGTTACATATGGGTGGAATTTCGGTAGAAGTTGGGTCGAAAAGACTTAACTGTCTAGACCTCTGTCTACCCCAGTATTGAGAATGTCGTCAAGATTTATTTCCCTGGTTTGAGTAGTGACAGGGAAGAACTCTACCGCATACCGTCTATAAACCTCCGTGTTCTTCGCTATTGGTCCTATGGCCTTTACAGCTTCATCGAATGATACTTGCTAGAGCGAAGGCCCGCAAGTTAAAATAGAGAAAAAGATCGATGTCGAGACTCACTCTGACCCTGAAAACCTTGAGGCTTCCGATAGACGGGTTTGGGATGGGTGACCTCGAGTGTCAATATCAGCTGGAGGACATATAGGCGTAGAGGACACAGGACGCACACTGGTATTATATAGTGTAGATGACGTATTTTGGGCATCTTTTGTAGGAAGGGGTATGATCTTACCCCGCCACTCACGGGTTGCGTAGTTTAATTTTATCGACATATCTTAGTAATATTTCTTTAAAGAAGGTCACCTTAAGGATTTTTTCGTTTCGATGGAGATCTAAGTTTCGCATATATGCGATCCAGCCTGTTTTTCGCCGCAGAAATCTGTTTTGAACCACTCGAAGTTGTATGAGAGGGACCTTAAGTGTTCGTACATGAGCGAATGCGAAACTCGCATTCGACATGATACGACCAACACAAGTTTTCGTAAGTATTTTTCATTTTTCTTTTTGTGTGTTTGCCAGAAAATGCTAACTCAATTCTTCTGACCTGTTGGAGCCGTATTAAACTAGCTTTTCTATGAACGCCGGTGCATATTATCTTAGACATCGTCTGGGACGTATGGTAAACTTGGCACGTCTTAAACCGAAGAAAGAAACTTAAGAAACGAAAAATCGAAGCTTTTGTGTATACACTAACGGGAATTGTGTGAGAAATAGTTAAGCTTGATTCGGTGTTAAAAAAATACTCTGGCTTGTGCCACTTCCCATAAATTTCCGTAATTTTTTTTGGTTTGGTTTTTTTTGGTTTGGTCCGTTTATTTGTTTTGGTATCTGAGAAGTTGGTAACTTTATAATTCCCATCATTAATTGTATTTTTATCGCTGGGCACAGAATAATCACAAATCCCATTTGTGCTAAGACAGTTAAAAAATCTATTATATTTATGGAGATACGAGTATATACTTCATTTTATACACACACACACACACACGTTTTGTAAGTTGTCATATAAGGGACAACCTTTTGTGTAACACGACACCTAGGAATTTAAAATTTACATGAATGAGTTTATTGAATAATAAAATTCTTTTGAATACTACACTTAAGGTAGTGTGGGTAACTAGATTTTCCTTTCGTAGTGAATAGAATGTCCTTGCTATTACTTCATTTAAATCAATTCTCCAGGTCCAGTGCCTCAGCACACTGACTGCGGCTTGGAATCAAATCCGCGAATCGACGTTTTTTAGCTTATTGCCAACTCCACCTTGGCCGTTTTGGAAATATCTCTGGTGTAAAACTAGTATAGTTTTGGTGAAAGCACCGAACTCTGAGGAACGCTGGCACTTATCGACCTGCAGTCATATTGTTCTCCTTCAACCCTGAAATATAAGGTACGGTTATACAAATCGTCTTGTATAACCGTACCTTATATTTCAAGACTATCTGGCACCTTTTGAGATTACACTTATAAATTATATCATTATGCCAGACTTTATCAAATACCATCGCGACATAGAAGAAAAGGGCCCCCATTTGTTTGTGAACTCAAGGTTTAGACTGGTTGGGGCTCTCGAGTATGTATTCAGTGAGGCGGTGCACTTGCTGAGTATAAGAGTGTTTGGCTTGAAAGCGAAACAGCTCGTAAGGAATGATGTGGCAGAACGCTATCCTTGTTATAAAAATAGTTGCCGCGTGGTTGCGATATTTTTTTTTTCTTTAAATCTATCACCCCATTTCTTCCGAGAGTAACTGACAAACGATAACGAAATAAAGGTCCCAAAAAATATCAGATCAAAAAGCGAACAGGTAGCAGCAGAAAACTAAAATTCAGCAGACCGGTGACGGGCATTAGCTCATAAGTTCTGGTACAGAGATCGCCAGTCTGTTTGCCATGCTTGGCAATTATGTCAAATCCTTCTTTATGAAAAAGTCAACATCAATTTATACGGGCGGTTATGTATGTATATATGTATTATCTGTATTCTGAAGTTTATATTTAATGTATATTTAACAGTGCATTATGATTAAATAGGTAATATAAAAATATTTTAAAACATAAGGAGTACCTACTTGCATCAACAACATGTCAAAATTAAAAGAAGTGATTGTGGACATCGAAAAAAATATTCCATCCGGATGAGTCATCTCACGCTCGAGTGAAATGCAATAACTGTTAGCCGGCTATTTTTAATAGACGGTTTAACTTATATGGAATCAACTGGAACAACTTTTGTTTTGTATTAAATTCTAGCTAAAACCTCGCTTTGCTGTGGCTCAGTCTGTTATTAAAATTACTAAAAAATAGTATATTTGCAACGGCAACGGAAAGAATATAATTTGTCAGACAGCAACAACGGTTCGATCCGCTTATATTCTCTTTGATCACCATGACAATCAATAAAGCAAATTATGTAATATTCTTAATGCGGTATTTTTTTAAATATTCATTGCTTATTATTCTTTAATTTTATTATTCGTCCGCAATTTAATTATTTTTCTTTAAATAAATGACCGGGTTTGCTTTTATAGCATTATCGAAGGTATCAAACCTTCAAAATGCTAGAAAATAGTTTATATATATATTTATAAATAAAAATAAATATCTTCACGCAATTCCCAATCCAGGGGTAGACAGAGGTCAAGTCTAGACAATTAAGTCCCTTTTACCCACCTTCCACCGAAGATATTTTCGGGACAACGTGACAGGTGGTGAGCCCGTCGCCGCCTTTATGTCCAAGCCAACGATGAAATTCGTACATAAGTTTTTTGAAAAACTCATTGGTACTGCCACCTGGGGATCGAACTCGGGTCTCTCGACTCGAAATTCCGACCACCCAACAACTCGGCTATCGTGACTTATTCTTATATTTATTATTTATTTATTTATTTTATATATTTATTTATCTTCACGCACAATCCCTGACGGGGTAGCCAAAGGGGGGGCACAATGCGGATTTAGACCTGGAAGAGGATACATAGATCAAGTGTTTTCTCTCCGCATGATCACGGAAAAACTTCTGGCTTCTAACCAGAGGATTTTCTGTGCTTTTGTGGATCTTGAGAAAGCATTTGATAAGGTTGTAAGGAAAAAAATGTGGGAACTGTTGCCGGGGTATGGAGTGGATGCGCCTCTGCTAAGGGTTGTGCAGTCGTTCTATTGTGACTGCAAAGCCTGTGTGCGGGAAGGGCATGACCCCATGTTTAACGTCCAAGCGGGCGTAAAACAGGGTTGTGTTATGTCCTCCTGGCTGTTCATACTATATCTCGACAGCTGTTTACAAAAGCTGAAAGATAGTTGTTTGGGTGTGAAATTGGGTGACATAAAAGTAAATTGTCTGCTGTATTCCGATGACGCAGTGCTTAAAGCACCGTCAGAGGCAGAACTGCAGGCATTAGTCACGTCTATGAAAGAAGAGTGTGAAAATAAAGGTCTCCGTTTGAATGCTAATAAAACTAAGGTTCTGGATTTGAAAGGGACGAAGAAAGAACGAAGTGTGAAATATGGGTAAATAAGGAATGTCTAGAACAGGTGAAAGAGATTGTGTACTTGGGCAGTGCTTTTAGCCGGGATGGAAGATGTGATATAGATGTGGACAGGCGTGTCGCTGCCGAAAACAAGGTCAACGGTGCCCTGACTGCGTTAGTCCAAAGGCAAGGCGAGACTTTGTTATATGGCAGCGAAACCTGGGTATGCCAGAAGAAGCATAAAAGCAGGTTGCAGTGGAGATGCGATCTCTTCGTAAAATGTGCGGCGTTTCCTTGGCCGACCGGAAGCGAAACAAAGAGATTCGCAACATGGTAGGTTTGAAAGATGACCCTATCACTAAAATTGATATGGGCGTGCTTCGATGGTTTGGGCACTTTGAACGAATGAATGAAGACCGAATGGTGAAGAAAATATTAGCGCGAAAGTTAATATTAAAAGGGGTCGAGGTAGGCCGAGACTAACTTTCGAAGACCATGTGGGTAAGTTGCTCGAAGAGGGGAGGGTCAAGAGTACTTGGATACGTCGACGTGCATGTATGAAGAAAATGATGAATCTGAAAGAGGCAAAAGAGAAATGTAAGGATCGTGTCACTCGGCGAGCTGTTCCCTCTGGCTACCCCGTCACGGATTGTGCGTGAAGATTAGAAAATAGTGTTTTGTAGAATTCGGAGGAAATCTTTCTTACTGTCTAAAAAAATACCTTCTCGTCCCAATACTGGGTAGACAGAGATCTAGAAGACAATTAAGTCCTTTCCACCCATTTTCCACTGAAGTATTTTTTTGGGAAAAACGTGGCAGATGGTGAACCCGTCGCCGTCTTAAGGTCCAAACCGACGATATACGTACGTTCTTAAAACAACCCATTAGTACGAGCCTACCACCTGGGGATCGAATTCGGGTCTCTTGACTCGAATTTCGATTACCCAACCACCCGGCTATCGTGACTTCAAACTACTAGAAAAGAATGTTAAAGTGTATTAGTGAAGGATAATTGTTGAATACTACGCGGAATTAATGCAACCTTTTGAAGATGCTGTGAGGGGAAAACAGGTGGGGAACATTAACCAAAGTAGGTTTTTGGTTAATGTTCCCCTTAAATAGGGAACACGTTGTGGAAGCTGAAATGCAAAAGTAAGCTTTAAAATCTTGGAACATCCCCCCCATAGTCCAGATTCACCCCAACCCTCTTTAGTATTCGGGAATAATTATTATTTTTCCCAAAAATTTAAGAGCTTTCTAGAGAAGATATTCAGAGCGCAATTTCGGTCTACTTTAACAACAAAGACAAAACATTTTTAGGAATAGATAAAATAATTCAGAGAACTTATACATGTATTCAGACCTATAAGTGTACCTTTTTTGTCACACCACCATATAACACAGCCTTATAGCATTTTTGCGTGTTTGTCTGAAAATGCTAACTTAATTCTTCTGACCTGTAGAAGCCGTATTAAAGTAGCTTTTCTATGAACGCCAATGCATACGTATCTAAGTAATCCACCGTCTGAGACGTATGGCAAACTCGGTACGTCTCAAACCTACGGAGAAAAACCGAAGTAGCTTTTGCGTATGCACTAACGAGAATCCTGTGAGAAATTGTTTAGCATAAGCTTCATTACGCATTAAAATTACGCTCGCTTGTGCCACTTTCCGTAAATTTCCGTTTTTTCTGTATCACAGAAGTTGGTAACTTTATACTTCGCATCATTAATTGTGTGATTATCATTGGGCACAGAATAATCACAAGTCCCATTTCTATTCTGAGTGATCGATGAACAAGTGTGCTAAAACAGTTAAAAGATCTAGTCTATTTATAGATATATAAATACTTCATTTTATTCCTCACCAGAGACACATTTCAGTAAATCTAATACATAAAATTTCCCTGTCACAATGTTAGTTACCGTACTCCTCTGAAACGGCTCGACCGATTCTCATGAAATTTTGTATGCATATTGGTTAGGCCTGAGAATCGGACCACATCTATTTTTCACCCCCCCCCTCCCCCTAAATGTTAAGGGTAGTCCACCCCTAATTTTTTTTAAAACAACGTTTGCTGGGTCAGCTAGTCTAATACATAAAATTCTCATATCACGGTGTTTGTAATTGAATTCCTCCGAAATGGCTCGATCGATTTCGCCAGAGATTATATATTCAATGTTACCATTATGCTGTAAGGTAAAATAACACAATTGTTGGCGCAGTTTTACGATATGGATAATTATTCAAAATATATATTTAAAATTTAAAATAAAACATTACGCTAATGTGTAAACTTTCTCAAAAAGTTTACACATTAACGTTAGTTTTCTCAAAATGTTTAAACTCTTTGAGAAAATAGAAATAAAATAATTTAAAAATAGCAATATTAGTGCTGTAAATACATAATACATTTAACTTTTCTAAATAGAATTAAAAAAGATAAATGAACATGAATGGTAGCCTTTTACTTACTTGACGAACATAAACTTAAACAAAAATGTTAAGTCAAAAGATGAAAATAAACAAAAATGTGAACGAAATATAATAAGTTTTACAGAAACTTATTATATTTCGAGTCACAAAACATTATTTCAATAAGTTAAAAATATTTCTTTTGAATACAAAAATATATTTTGGTTAATATCTATTTATAAAAGTAAACTAAAAATTAAACTGGTGTACAAGTCATGGATATCAAGCGCAAAGTTATTGCCACCTTTTTTTTTTCATAGAAAAGGAAGGCAAACCAGCAGGTAGCTCACGTGATGGTAAGTGATTACCGCCGCCCATGAACATCTGCAATACCAGAGGAATAAATACCTTACGTTATCTTTGTCGTTTTAAACATTTCCCTATTCTTCAGTCTAAACTTTTGTTTGTTCAAACGCTTATATTACCCGTCATTGATTATGCAGATGTGTGTAACCCAGATTTATCCCACGAGATGTGCCAGGTGTTTTAAATACATTTTCTGTCTGCGTAAGTACAACCGTGTCCCTATACAGATCTAAGCTTAACTGATTGACTTCCTTTCTCAATTATAAATGCCCATATTCCCCTACTTATCTCAAGAATAAATAGTAAATGTAGATTACATATATAACAAAACTTCCTAAATAAGGACGCACAGGGAGGAAAGATTGTCTGCGATCTACCTACAATCTCGGATTTAGTCTATCGATTATTCTTATTGACAGGGAGATTGTGGATCGATCTATAAATCGAAATCAATCTAAGATAATTTTTATCTTCGATTTAAGATACAATATCGGGACTGTGCCTTAGGTACCACGAATGTTAACAAAAGCCTACTAAAAACCCACCGTTTTAGAGGTAATATAAGTGTTGTGCGCGTATACGGGTAACTGACATAGTCCCCGATTAAAGCTTTTATCACGGAATTGATTAAACGTCAAGCTCAAGACGGATTTATTGTGAAAGTTAGGCTTCGTTGCGATTTCGACGTACGTTCGCACATTTTTAACGAATTAAAATTTTTTGTGAGATTTCTGCCGATGTTTTCAGTTCTAATAAAATGTCATAGATCATATGAATTTATGCTTCATGGCATCATATTAAAACAGGCATTTTAATCAATATCGTTATATCATAATTTTTCTGTTTATGATTTTAAGAATCTACACCATCTTGAGGTCTAGACAATTTAATAAATTCGACCCACCTTACACCGTAGCTTGTTTTGGGACAATGTGACAAATTAATAAATAATAAACTGAAATTATTACCATGACAACGCGTACGGCAGAAGTCGCTGTTTCGAATGCCGCCCGTGCCAGTTGATTTTTTAAATTTATCGTTCATTTAATAACATATTGTCCAGCATGACTTAAATGCTGTATAAAAATTGCATAACAAGTATTTGTAATAATAATGCTATTAATTTTTAATTTCAGATGTAAAAACTTTTGTTAAAATTATTTTTTGAATACAACAAGATATCTTATTCGGCAAATGTTTTATTTTATTGCCGTCACATGCGTAGTAATCCACTGTAAGAAGCATAGTTTGCTCGAGATATAGATACAGAAAATAGTTGAGTATGTCTTGTACCTTTATTAGGTGTTGCAAGCTATAATTTTGTTAACTATATCTGTAATGTCTATTGCTCCCGAGCATATATCATATAATATCTTCATACTCGCGCAATTCTACGGTTTCACAAGGGTAAAGTGTCTAACTTCGACAAAATGTCAAATAATCGTCACCGACATTATGTGTCTTAAAATTTAGGTGTTTTATCAAAGTCACGATATCAGAGTGATTTATCAGAGTGATTTATCAGAGTGTGTTTTATCAGAGTGATTGGGTGATCGGAATTCAAGTCGAGAGACCCGAGTTTGATCCCCGAGTACGTTAGTACCAATAGGTTTTTCAAAAACTTACGTACCGTATATCGTGGGTTTGGACATAAAGACGGCGACGGGCTCAACACCTGTCTGGTTGTACCAAAAAATGTCGTCGGTGGAAGGTGGGTCGAAAGAGCATTATTGTCTCTACTAGGTAGTATTGGGATTGGCGTAAAGAAATTCTTCTATTATCAAATTCTCTTCAAGTTTTTCTAAGGTATGATCATATATAACGTAGATCATACACACTGTGTATTCCAAATTGGGTTGCTGTACTGAAACAAATCATTTATTGGCGAAATATAATAGTTTTATACTATTTTTGAACAAGTTACGCTAAGCCTCATTTACTATGTAATCAAGATGTCACGAAAACGTTAATTTTGAATCCAATAATATACCAACGTTCCCAACCATAGCGACTGGTTATTTTTATCCCTGAAAATTGCCCGGGTCCTGTGAAATAAATCTGTAAATTAATGTCAATTAAGTTAATTTGATAAAATTAAGGTTAAAAGATTTTAATATAGACGCTGTTAATTTTCTTAGTCCGTCAGGGACGTAATTTGTCTGATATTTGTCACGTAATTGTATAAAAAATGTAAGAAAACTAATCTATTTTTTTATCTAAAAAAAACGGCTCTTCGGTTTATTATATTCACTAAATATTTCTTTGTTATAAAAAAACTCACAAATATTAACATAGAAGAAGAAATTTTTGATGACATGAAAGACAAAGATTTTTCATATTACATTTTATAACTTTAACAGAGGCGCGTGGTTATAAAAAAACGAGTTAATTTTATATAGCAATTAATTTTTTCTCTGCCTTCGCATTCAACCAGTACTGTGTGTGTCTACAGAGATCTAGATTATTAATTCCTTTTGGGCAACCTTTCGCCGAAGCCTATTTGGGTCAACGAGATAAGTGGTTAGCCTTATCGTCTTGATGTCCAAGCCATCGGGTACAATATACATACTTATTTTAATTGACAAATATTTATATATAAACATAAACTTCCATGACTCGAGTACAGACATTCACACACAAATGTTTCCTCCTCCCTCCTTTCTCTCATCATTTTGAAATCATCATAGGCACTAACTTATATTATTTAATATTATATCACTAGTTACTACTACAATCTTGTTAAATCGCACGATCTTGAAGAAAACTTCACGGGTCCGAAAAGTGAAACTTTGCGGTCACCAAACGTTTTCTTCAATAAATCAATTGTGGCACGAGCTGTGTGATATGTTGCGCCGTCTTGTTTCAACCACAGCTCTTGCTCATCATGATGAATTTATGAACGAAAAAGTCAGTAATCATGGGCTCTATAGGGGTCACCATTGACTGTAACGTTCTGACCAGCATTGTTTTTAAAGAAGTACGAACCATTGATTCCACCAGTCCATGAAGCATACAAAACAGTCAGTTTTTTTTATGTAACGGCGTCTCTACATACACTTGGGAATTATCATACGGCAGTTTTGTTTATTGACGTATGTATCCATTCAAATAAAAGTGAGCTTCATCATTAAACAAAATTAGCTAATGAAAATCGGGATATTACCGGATCTACGCCTTGCCAGGTAATCGTGGGGCTTCAATTGTTGCACGAGTTGAATTTTGTGACCACGCAAACCAAGATCATTCCGCAAAATCTTCCATAAAGTGGATGAACAAATGTCCAATCCCTGTGCACGATGGCGGATAGACTGATTCGGGTCTTCCTCTAGGCAATGGCTTCTATACGCACTGTACGACTATGTGGATGCGTATTATATTCGTATATCATTAAGTTTAAACGTGGTGCTAAAATTCCATACTTAATCGAATTAACTGGTCTGATGGACGATTTGTTGATTTATTGGCGTGTTGACCGTAAAATGGACGTAGTGCGAGATACGTATTTCGACCATGATTTTCAAAATAAATTTGCACAATTTGGAAGCGTTGTTCAGGCGTCAGTCCATTTATGTTGAAATGCCAAACCAAACTAAACTGAAATCACTTGACAGCTGACAAAATGAAGTCACGATAGCCGAGTGGTTGGGTGATCGGAATAGAGTTCGATCCCCAAGGCACGTAACAATGGGTTTTTTTCAAAAATCGATACGATTACGATTATACGATTTATATCGTTTGCTGGACATAAAGACGGCGACGGGCTCACCACCTATCACGTTGTCTCAAAAATATCTTCGGTGAAATGCGCGTCGAAAGGACTTAATTGTCTTTATTGGGAATTTATTTGGAATGGCCTTTTGGAATGACCTTTATTGGGAATGACGTGTTTTGTGTTGCGAAATTATTGTTTTATACCTCTATAAAAAACACCCGTCATATACCTGATAACATTACATTAAAACAGAGAACATTTTTTTAACAAAAATCTATTTTAAAATTTTAAATGAGTTGTCAGTTCATTGAACATATTTGAGTGAAACTACCTAGAGTAAGTTACTCGGAAGTGTCTGAATACAAAACAACGACTTTTAGAATTCTTGTCTGTTTGTGAGTTTGTTCGATCATCATTATCATCATTATTAGATCGACACTTAAACCACTAACTAGATTTTAATACAATAAAAATACAAGTCATCATGCAGTTGAAAGTTCAAGTTATAATGTACGACATACTCGTATTTGTTTGTGAATTACGCAAAATATATTTTTATCCCAAAGTTAGAAATATTTTATCACCCGCTTATAAACTGCAGTACATTTTATCCCAGAAGATTCCTGTATTCCATGTTGCACTATAGATGGATCTTGGCATCACGCAACCACTGAAAATATTACAGTGATATTCCCACCGAAGTTATTTGAAATTTACGGTACAACGCATGTAAAATGCAATATGGAGTATCGCAAACCTATTGGAGGACGGATCTGGATCAATTAAAATTTTCTAATATTCTGTTAAAAAAGTCACGATAACCGAGGTTGGGTGATCGGAATTACGAGTCAAGATACCCGAGTTCGATCCCCAGGCAGGCTCGTACCAATGGGTTTTTCAAAAACTTGTTTACGAATTATATCGTTGGCTTGGACATAAAGACGGCGACTTAATATTCTGTTACCATATTAAAAATGCCATGCGTTTTCTCCGGCCCTTGTCTGTACGTAAGAGTCTGGCAAACCGCTATGTAAACCATCAGTAAGTAGTGCTTATTAGAATATTTCGTTTAAATTAATAGGTAATAAGTTTAGCTAAGAAAGTTATATTGTGTGTGTTTTTTTAAACAAAATTATTATACAATAAGGTTGCAATCGAGCAATCGGTTCACCTAATGGTAAGCCATAATGTACGTAATACTAGGTAATACTAGGTAATACCACGTTGCTGTGTATACGTTACCGTTTAAGAAAGGAGGAAAAAAGAGGGAGATAGAGAAGAGAATTAAAGATAGAAGATAAAGATCTATTATTCAAGAACGTGAAAGTACCGCAACTTTCTACGAAACACTTTGACACAAAAGTCGTAAATTTATTTTCGGAGCCCTTTGAGATTTGCGGACAACATTTATATATCTTCAAAAATTATTACCGTCTTGGGATTCTTTTATCAAAATGTGAAGAAATAAATTGTTTCGTTAAGCGTTGAAAGTAAGACGCAGTTAAAACGGAGATGGGGCTCCAAAAATATTTTTAATCTATCCCTTTTTAGCTGTCTGGCTACGTGAAACATAAGAAAAAATTGCAACACCGTTAATTTTAATATGATATAAATAAAAAATAGCAAATGCAATATTTGTATACTTTTACTTGATTTTTAAGCGCTACTAAGTACCAATATTAAATTTAACCTACAGAGAGTACAGACCTATCTTTAATTTACAAATGCCTATCTAAAATCTATAATACTATTGGCTGTGCCCAGTCATAGGTTCAAAGAAGCGCCAATAAGCGCGTAAGCTGCGCTTACATGAGCAGATCTCATTCGTATAATTGTCAGAGTTTATTTATTTTCATTTAATTAATTTCATCCTACAATTCTTATGTTACGACTCTTATTTTTATACCCAATCAACAACAAAATGACTTAAAAAATAACATCAAAAAAGCAACAATGCCGAGAAATGCAATGCATTTAATTGCTCGCAGACGCTAGAAATTCATTTATTTGTATTTGTTAATCAATAATATAATACGTATAGCAATAATAATAAAAGAACGTTTTATAACTCCATTGTAAACTCATTTTCCTATTAACTACTCCACCTGGATGAGTCCGCCATTCGAATGCGACGGTGGGCTCGAACCTACGAAGCTCGTTTTGTTTAACAATAGCTTTGTCAACAAAACTTTTTTTTATTGAACCGCATTTAAAAAGACCATAAGAAGCAAAGAATACCTTTTTAGCCATACTTGTTACTTATTCATTTAAATGAAATATTCTAATATTATTCTAATCACTTCTCACTGATATAATTGAAATCTGCGCCAAGTTTTGATAAACTTATACTATTTTACATTACATTACAGTTTAGATAGGCTGTTATAGTTTTTAAAAGGTTTTATCATTTTAGTGTAGAAAAACGTAAGTACGAGTACGTAATGAATATGATAATACTTTGAGGGCACAATCTTTGGTAAAGCCGGTGGTCTTAATGAAGGATGGTGATGAATCAGTCGATGGAAACTATTAAATTCCCAGTTCATCTCATATCATCCAATACCAATGTACCAGGCTATGTCTGTCAAGAAATCATATATTATTGTTTAACTGTTAAAGTGCAGCGGCATCTATCATCAAATCAGCATCCTTATGTGATGACTCATCGCAGAAAAAGGTGAAATACTGAAAATTCTTATAAAATTTGAGGAGTTCTCATGGGATCATCATCATCAAATCCTGTCATGGTCCTAATGGGGCATCACTGGAAGTATACCCTTTCAAACAAGAAAAGAAAAAAGAAGGTAACACACATTTAAAAAACATACATCCGAATTGAGAACGGTGGACCACCAGAGACATTCACGGGTTAGATCGATTGTGAGAATTTCTCTCACGGCGGACGATACGGGCGTGATCGATGAACACCGCCTTCTGATATCCTGGGGGCTGACTGGAATTGACCCATTCGCAGAATTGATTAAAGGGATCATTGCAGTCGGTATACTAACCCCACATATCATTCACCTCTCCTTGTGCGTCTCCTTGTGTGTTTCGACCATAACGAGATTGTCTTGACATGGAATGATAATGACCACAAAAACTACCTAAGTAATATTCAAATTTTGCGACCATTGTGTGGAGCGCTTCATTACTTTCACATGGATTATAATAGACACGTTACATGTTAAAGAAACTACTTCTAAAAAATATTATAGAAGCAAAGCAAAACTTTCTTAGCTAAACTTGTTACTTTTTAAATTTAAATTAAATACTCTGTTAAGCACTATTTATTGAATACACTTTAATTTTATAAAAAAATAATATCCTTCAGAATTTACATATATATAAAATATTAACTCATTCTTTTCTACCTTTTTCATTTCAATTTCAATAACACTTTTCGGTGTTTGTAGTTAACTTGAAGGTACGCTATGTAATCCATGACTTCAGGACCTCGAATTCCTCAGTAACCTCGTGACCACGGGCACTGTCCTAAGCCGGAAAGTAAAAAAAGCTAAATAAACCTATAGCTAAATATAAATAATGATCATTTTAAATAGTAAGAATTAAAGTATGAAACACAGTGTTTTATATAAATATACAAGTGAATAACTTTACTATGACAGACATCATCATTTTCCCAGTACGGTATATCGAATACTTATTCAGTCATGCCATGTTTTACACTAATTGCATTGTTGCACCGGTTATACACGCGTTGTTCTATTGTAATCGGCCTCAGACGTTTAATCCTTACACAAACTTGTACTGAAATGACAACGCAACAGTATTTTGGTTTTAAATCTGTTACTTTATTTATGCCTGTTTTAGCATCGGCGACATATCGGCGTCATCATTTTCCGCCAGGAAATATTAATAAAGACAACTAATTTATTACCCAATTTTTATTTTATTTATTTATTTATTTATGGAAAACCAGCAGCTTATTTAATACATAATTTAACAAACAAAATAACAACTTAAAAGCCAATAACAGGTTTTCACTAATAGCAACTAAATAAAAAACAATGATTCGTCATTATAAACACTAAAGCACACATCTAATAAGAAAATGAAAAACAGTAAAATTCATATATGTAAATGAATAAAAAGCGAGACAAGGACAGAAAATAGAAAATATTACTTACACTAATTATTCATTCAAAAAAAAAAATTTGGCTTAATAATCGTCTTGCCGAGGCACAACTAGTATTGAACAGATCTAAATCATATTTTTTGCATAAATCATTAAAACTGTTACAAGTTCGCCACATAAATGTATTTTTCCTATAATTAGTTGATACAGTCGGTAAATAAATTAGAGTATTCTTTCTGAGATTCAAAGCAGGAGTTCTTAGTTAAATTTGTGAGAGAAGTTCAGGACAGTCTACGCTACTTGTAGCAATTTTAAGCAAGAATAATATATCAGCAATATCACGACGCTTAGCCAAAGGTAGCAGATGGTGTTGCTTGCATAAAGATAGGTAGTCTTCAGAACGATACCTTGTATGACTACGATAGCAGAGATAACGCAGGAATTGTTGTTGAACGTTCTCAATCCGTGAAACGTAGGTGTTGTACAACGGGTTCCAGATCTGCGAAGCATATTCAAGGGTACTGCGAACATAAGTGCAGTACAAAATTTTAAAGTGCAGTACAAATTTTTATTTTTTTAGACTAATTTATTACGCAAGAACCACCCTCTATTATGAAGTCGATCTATGGTTGATCTATATCCCTAAAAGTTAAAAATAACTAAAAAGAAGTTCTTTTAATTATCTAGTAAAGAAAATAATAAAAAAATATCTTCACGCCATTCCCAATTCAGGGGTAGCCAGAGGTCTAGCCTAGACAATTAAGTCCCTTCGACCCACCTTCCACCAAAGACATTTTTCGGCATAACGAGACAAGTGGTGTCTTTACGATATAAATCGTACATAAGTTTTTGAAAAAAAACCTGTTGGTACGAGCCGGTCACCTGGGAATCAAACTCGGGTCTCTTAACTGGAATTCCGGTCACCCAAGCACTCGGCCATCGTGACTTAAAATAATAAATTTAAGTAATTTTTTTCAAATTAAACTAATTATGTGCGGCTTCCGAGATGAGTTTATTGCAAAAGTTAAACGTTCTCTGCGGCTAGTGACTAAAGCCCTTTCCCTTAACTCGCATAATTGTCTACGTGATCGGAATAAAGGCTTCTGTCCCTCTTTAATCACATTTAAAGCTGTCCAATCTCTGTTTTCATACGTTGAATATTTATACTAAGTACATTAGAAACGCTGCATTGTCAAATTCATCGCAATAATACAAACTTATTTACTTAACGGTTTTAAAACCTTTTTACTGTACTGTAGTACATTGACCTCTCCTCTTAAGAAGGTAATAATGTAATTGTCAATTCTCATGTTCGCTCAACGGATATTGATTTGCAGTATAAAAAGTTAAGAGAAATTAAACTGCTTATGTAATATATATAATGGTAATGATAGCCGAGCTGAAGTTACAGGAGGCTTGTAGCAATGAGTTTTCGAATACTGTGTACAATTAGTATTGAAGAAGGTATTGATCGCCTTTTAACTCCTTGACGATCTAGATTGTAGTTGCTTCTTACCAGAAATATATTTACTTATAACAAAAATAATTCGAGTGCCACGATATTTTTTTAGTGTTTATTATTTTCTTACCCCCTTTATTTCTCTCCTCAGAATCTATTTTCAGTTTTTGTCGTCAATTACGCAGAGAAACACCGAGCATAGCCAAAGGGCTAATGTTCTCAGCTCAGTTTTTTTGTTGCTGCTGAGCAACTCTGAGCATCCTTATTCGGCCAGCATTAAAATACCATGTCTCGGTTCCACAGGTCATCAATGGCAACACGCACTGGTTGTAAGCTTTGGTCTTGAGATTCTGAGGTATTTTCGACGAAAAGATCGGCGTACTTTCCCGAACGCTGGCCAGCCGAGTTGAATTCGTCGATTGACCTCCGGATAGAAATTGGACATTCCTCGTCATTTTGATGATTTGAAATGAAAAAAAAATGGTTTCATAAAAATATTTAAAGATTATTCCAAAAATTTTCAGGGACCGTGTAAAAAACTTAAGCTTAATTTAATAACACTGGAAGCCGGAGCAAATTGTACAAGCGCACGGCATAAGTTAATTATACTAATGAACAAGCGAAGAAAGTTCGCCAAAAAATCGGCCCCAAGATCACTCCAAAATCTTTACTGCGATGTTCATGGCGTGGTTCATTAACTTCTAAAATAAAGGAAGGTTTACAATGCCCTTTTTTGTATACATAAATATAATATTAAAATTAATATAAAAATAAGTGATATGTCAATGTATTTTTTAGCGTTAGCAGATGTAATACAGTGCTACTCGTAGTATTACAGCTAAATATCAATGCAATATAATACCACCATATAATCAATGGCTTAAAAATAATAGCACCTTCTCTTGTAAATGGTAATGGCTACCGATAGACGGCGGAATAACCATCTCGAAAAATACAAGACTAAAATTAAGCAGATCGATGCCAAGCATGGCGATTATGGCAATGGTGATGGCTTGTGGTCTCTTCCTTAAATATTTCCTGCAGTGGACCTTTTACAGGCCGTTAAGTAAGTTAAGTTAAGTAAAATATTATTTAATTTTATAATAAAAAATCGACACTTATATGAAGCCTTGTCTGAGGTCAACTTATTCTCGGTACTTAATAGCGGCAACCATTGCAGCGAACACACCTCGCAACCCTTCGAAAAGCGAAACAAGGCATCTTCGCTTGAGGATGCCTTTGTTTTGAGGCGAAACACGTGTCGCGTTTTCGGTGGTGGTATATGTTACCTGGTTTGAGTGTAGTGGTGGTGGTGGTGCATACAGTGGAATTAGTGCATGCATCTGTGGGAGGGAGGGTGGTGCTCTTCTTCTCTTCGGACCAGGTAACATATACCTTTTTATATTTGTATGCGGAGGGTTGCGAAGTAATTTTTTCAATAACAACTTTACAATGAATTTCCGCAAAGTAACGCCTGAGTCAATTAACTACCATGCAATTATTCAATGTAATTGTGTTAATGTAATAGTGTGTTAAGCTGTTGGTGTTCCAATAAAATAAATAAATAAATAAATTCAAGATATCTTTCTACCCCAGTATGCGAAGTTGCGTGAAGATAGGGTAGCCAGATAGAACAGATCGTCAATTGTCATGATTATTATATACGTCTTTCGCTTCTTTCAAATTTATATATTAATATATTTGTCGCAGAATCAAGATAAGGCAACAATTTTGGTTACAACGCCATCTATTAAAAGTCTTCGGAAACGTCAAGTGGTGCGCTTGAGTGGGGTCGATACTGGAAGTGACAGGCGGATTTGACTACTATGTGTTGTCAATGTCATTTGACTTCTGATATAATGTGTCTTCAGAATATTCTCGGGGCTTCACTTACGAAACGGACGTCAGTGTGAACAGTCATTTTCCTGTATCGAACTTACTGCGTTTCCACCCATTTAGATCAGTTTTCTGATATGGCTCAAGACGGATCTAACAACGAGTTGCCTCATGTGGCCTACCCTACGCCGACATATTATTATTAAAAGGTTTAAAAGTGCTCTTCTTCTAGTAAATGCAGAGGCGTCGGATTATGATTAAATGCCAAAGAAATATTTTTAAAAATTTTGACTAACCGTCAGTTTAAAACTTAGGTAAAAATAAAAACTATAGAATCGATGTCGCTGTGGCAGTGAAGTTGATTCACTGGGTCATCACTGACTCTTATGCTTTCCTCACCTAGGCACCATCAATAAACCTACTTTAATTCTATGTCAATGCCATTATTCGTCGGGACCCGACAAGAGCCCGCTATTCTGATTTCAAGTAGGTACAATGTACGTGGGCAGAAGGCAAAAGGCTCGACGAAATTCTCTCGTTTACAATATGGGCGCTCTTTGGTTTGGCATGCAACTTGCGTTCGCGCGCTAGCATCTAACATCTTTCAACAACTGCAATGAAGGTGTGTTCGCTGCAATGGTTGCCGCTATTAAGTACCGAGAATAAGTTGACCTCAGACAAGGCTTCATATAAGTGTCGATTTTTTTATTATAAAATTAAATAATATTTTACTTAACTTAACTTACTTAACGGCCTGTAAAAGGTCCACTGCAGGAAATATTTGAGGGAAGAGACCACAAGCCATCACCATTGCCATAATCGCCATGCTTGGCATCGATCTGCTTAATTTTAGTCTTGTATTTTTCGAGATGGTTATTCCGCCGTCTATCGGTAGCCATTACCATTTACAAGAGAAGGTGCTATTATTTTTAAGCCATTGATTATATGGTGGTATTATATTGCATTGATATTTAGCTGTAATACTACGAGTAGCACTGTATTACATCTGCTAACGCTAAAAAATACATTGACATATCACTTATTTTTATATTAATTTTAATATTATATTTATGTATACAAAAAAGGGCATTGTAAACCTTCCTTTATTTTAGAAGTTAATGAACCACGCCATGAACATCGCAGTAAAGATTTTGGAGTGATCTTGGGGCCGATTTTTTGGCGAACTTTCTTCGCTTGTTCATTAGTATAATTAACTTATGCCGTGCGCTTGTACAATTTGCTCCGGCTTCCAGTGTTATTAAATTAAGCTTAAGTTTTTTACACGGTCCCTGAAAATTTTTGGAATAATCTTTAAATATTTTTATGAAACCATTTTTTTTTCATTTCAAATCATCAAAATGACGAGGAATGTCCAATTTCTATCCGGAGGTCAATCGACGAATTCAACTCGGCTGGCCAGCGTTCGGGAAAGTACGCCGATCTTTTCGTCGAAAATACCTCAGAATCTCAAGACCAAAGCTTACAACCAGTGCGTGTTGCCATTGATGACCTGTGGAACCGAGACATGGTATTTTAATGCTGGCCGAATAAGGATGCTCAGAGTTGCTCAGCAGCAACAAAAAAACTGAGCTGAGAACATTAGCCCTTTGGCTATGCTCGGTGTTTCTCTGCGTAATTGACGACAAAAACTGAAAATAGATTCTGAGGAGAGAAATAAAAGGGGGGTAAGAAAAATAATAAACACTAAAAAAATATCGTGGCACTCGAATTATTTTTGTTATAAGTAAATATATTTCTGGTAAGAAGCAACTACAATCTAGATCGTCAAGGAGTTAAAAGGCGATCAATACCTTCTTCAATACTAATTGTACACAGTATTCGAAAACTCATTGCTACAAGCCTCCTGTAACTTCAGCTCGGCTATCATTACCATTATATATATTACATAAGCAGTTTAATTTCTCTTAACTTTTTATACTGCAAATCAATATCCGTTGAGCGAACATGAGAATTGACAATTACATTATTACCTTCTTAAGAGGAGAGGTCAATGTACTACAGTACAGTAAAAAGGTTTTAAAACCGTTAAGTAAATAAGTTTGTATTATTGCGATGAATTTGACAATGCAGCGTTTCTAATGTACTTAGTATAAATATTCAACGTATGAAAACAGAGATTGGACAGCTTTAAATGTGATTAAAGAGGGACAGAAGCCTTTATTCCGATCACGTAGACAATTATGCGAGTTAAGGGAAAGGGCTTTAGTCACTAGCCGCAGAGAACGTTTAACTTTTGCAATAAACTCATCTCGGAAGCCGCACATAATTAGTTTAATTTGAAAAAAATTACTTAAATTTATTATTTTAAGTCACGATGGCCGAGTGCTTGGGTGACCGGAATTCCAGTTAAGAGACCCGAGTTTGATTCCCAGGTGACCGGCTCGTACCAACAGGTTTTTTTTCAAAAACTTATGTACGATTTATATCGTAAAGACACCACTTGTCTCGTTATGCCGAAAAATGTCTTTGGTGGAAGGTGGGTCGAAGGGACTTAATTGTCTAGGCTAGACCTCTGGCTACCCCTGAATTGGGAATGGCGTGAAGATATTTTTTTATTATTTTCTTTACTAGATAATTAAAAGAACTTCTTTTTAGTTATTTTTAACTTTTAGGGTAAACATAGATCAACCATAGATCGACTTCATAATAGAGGGTGGTTCTTGCGTAATAAATTAGTCTAAAAAAAAAAAATTTGTACTGCACTTTAAAATTTTGTACTGCACTTATGTTCGCAGTACCCTTGAATATGCTTCGCAGATCTGGAACCCGTTGTACAACACCTACGTTTCACGGATTGAGAACGTTCAACAACAATTCCTGCGTTATCTCTGCTATCGTAGTCATACAAGGTATCGTTCTGAAGACTACCTATCTTTATGCAAGCAACACCATCTGCTACCTTTGGCTAAGCGTCGTGATATTGCTGATATATTATTCTTGCTTAAAATTGCTACAAGTACCGTAGACTGTCCTGAACTTCTCTCACAAATTTCACTAAGAACTCCTGCTTTGAATCTCAGAAAGAATACTCTAATTTATTTACCGACTGTATCAACTAATTATAGGAAAAATACATTTATGTGGCGAACTTGTAACAGTTTTAATGATTTATGCAAAAAATATGATTTAGATCTGTTCAATACTAGTTGTGCCTCGGCAAGACGATTATTAAGCCAAATTTTTTTTTTGAATGAATAATTAGTGTAAGTAATATTTTCTATTTTCTGTCCTTGTCTCGCTTTTTATTCATTTACATATATGAATTTTACTGTTTTTCATTTTCTTATTAGATGTGTGCTTTAGTGTTTATAATGACGAATCATTGTTTTTTATTTAGTTGCTATTAGTGAAAACCTGTTATTGGCTTTTAAGTTGTTATTTTGTTTGTTAAATTATGTATTAAATAAGCTGTTGGTTTTCCATAAATAAATAAATAAATAAAAATTGGGTAATAAATTAGTTGTCTTTATTAATATTTCCTGGCGGAAAATGATGACGCCGATATGTCGCCGATGCTAAAACAGGCATAAATAAAGTAACAGATTTAAAACCAAAATACTGTTGCGTTGTCATTTCAGTACAAGTTTGTGTAAGGATTAAACGTCTGAGGCCGATTACAATAGAACACCGCGTGTATAACCGGTGCAACAATGCAATTAGTGTAAAACATGGCATGACTGAATAAGTATTCGATATACCGTACTGGGAAAATGATGATGTCTGTCATAGTAAAGTTATTCACTTGTATATTTATATAAAACACTGTGTTTCATACTTTAATTCTTACTATTTAAAATGATCATTATTTATATTTAGCTATAGGTTTATTTAGCTTTTTTTACTTTCCGGCTTAGGACAGTGCCCGTGGTCACGAGGTTACTGAGGAATTCGAAGTCCTGAAGTCATGGATTACATAGCGTACCTTCAAGTTAACTACAAACACCGAAAAGTGTTATTGAAATTGAAATGAAAAAGGTAGAAAAGAATGAGTTAATATTTTATATATATGTAAATTCTGAAGGATATTATTTTTATAAAATTAAAGTGTATTCAATAAATAGTGCTTAACAGAGTATTTAATTTAAATTTAAAAAGTAACAAGTTTAGCTAAGAAAGTTTTGCTTTGCTTCTATAATATTTTTTAGAAGTAGTTTCTTTAACATGTAACGTGTCTATTATAATCCATGTGAAAGTAATGAAGCGCTCCACACAATGGTCGCAAAATTTGAATATTACTTAGGTAGTTTTTGTGGTCATTATCATTCCATGTCAAGACAATCTCGTTATGGTCGAAACACACAAGGAGACGCACAAGGAGAGGTGAATGATATGTGGGGTTAGTATACCGACTGCAATGATCCCTTTAATCAATTCTGCGAATGGGTCAATTCCAGTCAGCCCCCAGGATATCAGAAGGCGGTGTTCATCGATCACGCCCGTATCGTCCGCCGTGAGAGAAATTCTCACAATCGATCTAACCCGTGAATGTCTCTGGTGGTCCACCGTTCTCAATTCGGATGTATGTTTTTTAAATGTGTGTTACCTTCTTTTTTCTTTTCTTGTTTGAAAGGGTATACTTCCAGTGATGCCCCATTAGGACCATGACAGGATTTGATGATGATGATCCCATGAGAACTCCTCAAATTTTATAAGAATTTTCAGTATTTCACCTTTTTCTGGGATGAGTCATCACATAAGGATGCTGATTTGATGATAGATGCCGCTGCACTTTAACAGTTAAACAATAATATATGATTTCTTGACAGACATAGCCTGGTACATTGGTATTGGATGATATGAGATGAACTGGGAATTTAATAGTTTCCATCGACTGATTCATCACCATCCTTCATTAAGACCACCGGCTTTACCAAAGATTGTGCCCTCAAAGTATTATCATATTCATTACGTACTCGTACTTACGTTTTTCTACACTAAAATGATAAAACCTTTTAAAAACTATAACAGCCTATCTAAACTGTAATGTAATGTAAAATAGTATAAGTTTATCAAAACTTGGCGCAGATTTCAATTATATCAGTGAGAAGTGATTAGAATAATATTAGAATATTTCATTTAAATGAATAAGTAACAAGTATGGCTAAAAAGGTATTCTTTGCTTCTTATGGTCTTTTTAAATGCGGTTCAATAAAAAAAAGTTTTGTTGACAAAGCTATTGTTAAACAAAACGAGCTTCGTAGGTTCGAGCCCACCGTCGCATTCGAATGGCGGACTCATCCAGGTGGAGTAGTTAATAGGAAAATGAGTTTACAATGGAGTTATAAAACGTTCTTTTATTATTATTGCTATACGTATTATATTATTGATTAACAAATACAAATAAATGAATTTCTAGCGTCTGCGAGCAATTAAATGCATTGCATTTCTCGGCATTGTTGCTTTTTTGATGTTATTTTTTAAGTCATTTTGTTGTTGATTGGGTATAAAAATAAGAGTCGTAACATAAGAATTGTAGGATGAAATTAATTAAATGAAAATAAATAAACTCTGACAATTATACGAATGAGATCTGCTCATGTAAGCGCAGCTTACGCGCTTATTGGCGCTTCTTTGAACCTATGACTGGGCACAGCCAATAGTATTATAGATTTTAGATAGGCATTTGTAAATTAAAGATAGGTCTGTACTCTCTGTAGGTTAAATTTAATATTGGTACTTAGTAGCGCTTAAAAATCAAGTAAAAGTATACAAATATTGCATTTGCTATTTTTTATTTATATCATATTAAAATTAACGGTGTTGCAATTTTTTCTTATGTTTCACGTAGCCAGACAGCTAAAAAGGGATAGATTAAAAATATTTTTGGAGCCCCATCTTCGTTTTAACTGCGTCTTACTTTCAACGCTTAACGAAACAATTTATTTCTTCACATTTTGATAAAAGAATCCCAAGACGGTAATAATTTTTGAAGATATATAAATGTTGTCCGCAAATCTCAAAGGGCTCCGAAAATAAATTTACGACTTTTGTGTCAAAGTGTTTCGTAGAAAGTTGCGGTACTTTCACGTTCTTGAATAATAGATCTTTATCTTCTATCTTTAATTCTCTTCTCTATCTCCCTCTTTTTTCCTCCTTTCTTAAACGGTAACGTATACACAGCAACGTGGTATTACCTAGTATTACCTAGTATTACGTACATTATGGCTTACCATTAGGTGAACCGATTGCTCGATTGCAACCTTATTGTATAATAATTTTGTTTAAAAAAACACACACAATATAACTTTCTTAGCTAAACTTATTACCTATTAATTTAAACGAAATATTCTAATAAGCACTACTTACTGATGGTTTACATAGCGGTTTGCCAGACTCTTACGTACAGACAAGGGCCGGAGAAAACGCATGGCATTTTTAATATGGTAACAGAATATTAAGTCGCCGTCTTTATGTCCAAGCCAACGATATAATTCGTAAACAAGTTTTTGAAAAACCCATTGGTACGAGCCTGCCTGGGGTATATATGGGGGATACCCTGTATCGAACTTACTGCGTTTCCACCCATTTAGATCAGTTTTCTGATATGGCTCAAGACGGATCTAACAACGAGTTGCCTCATGTGGCCTACCCTACGCCGACATATTATTATTAAAAGGTTTAAAAGTGCTCTTCTTCTAGTAAATGCAGAGGCGTCGAATTATGATTAAATGCCAAAGAAATATTTTTAAAAATTTTGACTAACCGTCAGTTTAAAACTTAGGTAAAAATAAAAACTATAGAATCGATGTCGCTGTGGCAGTGAAGTTGATTCACTGGGTCATCACTGACTCTTATGCTTTCCTCAGCTAGGCACCATCAATAAATCTACTTTAATTCTATGTCAATGCCATTATTCGTCGGGACCCGACAAGAGCCCGCTATTCTGATGTCAAGTAGGTACAATGTACGTGGGCAGAAGGCAAAAGGCTCGACGAAATTCTCTCGTTTACAATATGGGCGCTCTTTGGTTTGGCATGCAACTTGCGTTCGCGCGCTAGCATCTAACATCTTTCAACAACTGCAACACACCTTGTTCGCTGCAATGGTTGCCGCTATTAAGTACCGAGAATAAGTTGACCTCAGACAAGGCTTCATATAAGTGTCGATTTTTTTATTATAAAATTAAATAGAATGCGAAGTTGCGAAGTAATTTTTTCAATAACAACTTAAATTGCATGGTATTAGTGAATACCAAGTAAGTAAGCCAATTATAGGTTTGCTCAACATTTTTTAAAACTAAGGACAACTAACTTAAAGGATAAGGTTTTATATATGTTTATTATGAACATATTCACACACATATGGTTTACAAAATAACATTGATCTTACCAAATTTCATAAAATAGGTTCACTTATGTGCTTTAGCAGTTTATTTTTTAAGGTATAGTATGAGTCATTAAATTTGACAAGGCCAGGTATCTTCTTGTTGAGTCCATTGTAAGAAGAGCATACTCTGGCAAGGGGATGGTGCAATCCCAAATTGGTTCGACATAAATCTACTTGGAATGTCTTTGTAATCGGATATCTTGAATGAATTTCCTACGAACCACTTTTCACCGAAACTTATTTAGGACAACGTCACAGGTGGTATTATATTAGATTAGACGGGCTGATTTCCGCAACTCCACGTCAGAGCGCGTATTTTGCGTATAAGTCACAGGTGGTATACGTACCCATAAGATATTCATTGATTGATTACATAATATAACTTTTAAACGACTTAAAAAAAGGGGTTCTCAATTCGGTTTTTTATTTATTATCAGATAAACTTTACTTCCACTGTGATCCCATTCAAATGTGCATAAAATATTCCGTATATTAGTATAAATTTGTACATATTAATCATAAGTGTATACTTAGAGTAGCCAAAAACTTTATAGATACAAAATAGATGATCTCCGTATGGCGAAAAGCTCAAAACCCATCGCGTAAAAAATTCATTATGTACTTCACCGCTTCCTTACATTTTCGAGAGTACCAAAGTCTGCTTCGTTTATATTAAAGACCTCTATCTATTCGTTTTATCCAGCAAGAAACATGCTTTCACTCCGGTATCCCTTTATTCTCCAAAACTTACCCTCGTTTGCAACAGCTTAAAAAATTGTTTTTGCAATTTTCATCTTTTCATACTTTAACAAGTTTTTTGTAAATCTAATAATTTACATTTCTTTATCATTTTTTATTTTGTTATATATTTGAAAGTAAAAAAAAACGAACGTATCGTCGTGTAATGCGTGTAATACAGTAAAAATAATCGATTTTCAGACTTTTCTGGCATAATACAGACGGAATTAAGCGAAAGCTAATGAAGGTTAGCAAGTAAATCGTCAATGCAAGATAACGGGTATTTATCGACCACCGAGACGGAATTGTATCCCGTCAGCAAGACGGTATAAATAGGTATTGAAATCGGCACAAATACGCAACTTATCATCTGATTACTACATATGACGACCTCCATTGGCGAGTGGCGTACACACCAGTTTCCAAGGTGTCTCCAGCTCTGAGGTCCCGGGGTCGATTCCCGATCGGGTCAATGTAGAAAACACTTTTTCTACATTTTCTCGGGTCTGGGTGTTTGTGGTACCTTCATTGTTTCTGGTTCCATACTACAAGTGCTTAAGCGCTTACTTTGGGATCAGATCAATGTATGTGATGTTGTCCCTGTCTATGCATGTATTTATTAATTACCGTAATATATCGACGTTTGTTAACTGTGCCGGTACACGGGCGGGTAGGCAATGGAGGTCTGTCGTGTGTTAATGCTATTACATTTACTGTTCAGATTATATAAATTAAATATAAACATTATAATGTCTAAATTTTGTAATAAAGGCCCGCCATCGATGATATATAAATCATGGTTACATATTTCATCACCATTATGTGAAATTTGACGACCTCTGTGGTCGAGTGGCGAATACTCTGTGTTGAGTTCATAGTCGCACATTCATTATAATATTTTTTTTTGATATTGAGTTCATGAGATTTAAAAAATCAACTGATAATGAGAGGAATTCGAACCAGAAACCGTACCATGGCAACACCAACCCATCCGAGCCACCGTGCACTACACGCATCAGTTGGAATTTTTTATCTCTATTTCGTACGGCTCTTGGAGGCGTTGGCGATGCCTGCCTGACGTTATTCATACTTTTATCTCTGTACTCAAAATTATAGAGTTCTAATTTTTTTGATTAATAATTTCTCAGACATGCAGATTTCATCTCGATGTTTTTCTTCACCACCGGACTACTGGTTACTTAATATTGTTATAAACAATATGAGTGGTCCTGGCCCTGGGATCGAACCTGGGTCAATCGCGTATAAATCAAGCGCCCGGACCTGACTACCTCTTATACAGCTCTTTTTGTTTTATATCTTAATATTACTGCTATTTCTAACAATGTCAACAAATATTAACTTTCGAAATCGTAAATCAATTACCTCATCAACGAATAATGACATTAGTGGTGCCATTTTAATGAACTTGCAATACCTAGCCGATTATTCATAATGGAATTATCATTCGCTTTTTAATAACAATAATAATAATAAGCCCCCTAAAAAGTAACTTTAGGTCCGTCCGGCTGGCTGGGTTGCCGGGGCGCATCTACAGCCGGTGCTGCGTGTATGCGAATCATCCGCAGTGAGGGATTTAACAGGCGGGCCATCACCGACAAAAATACTACAGCCGATATCGTCGATCATATAACTGTTTCAGCAACTCATTCATCCCCATCAAGTATTCTTTCATCATCACTAACTTCAACAAATTTTACCCATAAATATAGGGACGTAACATATGGTGCACATATCTTATCGCTAGCAGATTGGAGATATAGACGCGAGGATACTACATAACACTAACAACTACTTAGACATACTGCACAAGTAAAATATCCCGAAATAAATACTTCAAAACAAAACATAGGAAATCAACGAAGGGCCACAGTTAACAATAATTTGTTACCCACAAACTTATACCGCTTGACACCATTGTCTAAAGATATTTTGCCCGAAACCCAGTCTGGCTTCCGGCCTAGTCAGGGCAGATGTGAGGCTATTTTCTCTATTCGCCAACTTTAAGAGAAAAGTCGAGAGCAAGGTCAACTATTGTTGGTATGTTTTGTTGACTTAGAAAAAGCCTTTGTAAGAATGATCCGACTCCTGCGTGATGACATGCGCTGTTGTGTTAACGCAAGGTGAGCAATCAGAGTTCTTATCAATGCGCTGCGGCGTTAAACAAGGCTGAGTTCTCGCCCCAACTCTGTTTGCTTTGTACTTTGCAGTTCTAGTCCGGGAGGCTTTGCAGAATTTGTCTGAGGGTATTCGTATTCGGTATCGTATCGAGGGTGGCGGGGTTTTCAATCTAGCCAGACTAAAAGCTCACACCAAAGTGTCTCACGTGACCATCACTGAGATGATGTATGCAGACGATTTATGTTTCGTGTTGGAATCCTCGGAGGGTCTACAAAGACTTATGTTAAGTCTCGGTGAGGCGTGTCGAAGATTTGGCCTGAAATCAGTGTAAAGAAATCCGAAGTAATGCCTCTGGATACACTGCACCGTTCGACTTTAAACTCGGTAACGCCTCGCTTAAGCTTGTAGACGAGTTCAAGTATCTGTACAACACTGTATCATCAAAGTGCCTCCTTGATGGTGAAATCACACGATGACAGCAGAATTGGAGCGGTTGCCTTTGGCAAACTTCGTCCCAAGGTATTTCGCTCACACGGCATAAAGTATAACTCTCTCTCTCTCTCTCTACGAAAGTAGCTGTGTACATGACAGTCGTTCAGCCCAAACTTCTTTGTGCCTCCTATAACTTTATGCTCCACGTATAAACGTGGATCCGTAAACCGTGAGCACTAAGGTATTAGAGTTTGAGGAAGTACGCATACACCAAACGATACCATACGCTCGATACCAAGCGAGACGCGTTCAAGGCTAGATCACTTGCAGCCATAACCCACAATTATGTCGGAGGGGTGCTGACTTGCGCTCAATGTACTCGCACATTCAGCACAAAAATCGGTTACTTCAGTCACATGCGAGCACACGAACGACGCTCGCAATATTTCAAGTCGCTGTGGCCAAAATCGGTCGGGATACTAATACCCATAAACACAGTTTTGACGACCTCCGTGGATGAGTGGCGTACACATCGATTTTCATGGTGTCGCCAGCTCTGAGGTCCAGGGTTTGATTCCCGATCGGGTCATAGCCTCTTTCTACTGGATTCAGCTTTATTAGTTCTATTTTTTTTATTCTGTTATTTTAGGACATTGTTACTTTAGATTCTATAGCGTTGGTAAATTTATAAGTTAGTAAATTAAAAACCAGGATTCCCAACATTTCTCCCCTAAATTTAAGAGATAAATAAGTCATATAGGATTTTTAGGGATCTAATATTTTTGGGAGCATTTTTAGGGATTTCTTGATGCCTTACATTTTTTTGTTTTGTTTTGATTAATAATAATGTTAAGTTTATTGTATATCAATATTTATGATTTAAGAGTGAGAACCAGAATAAAATGAACTTATATTGGATGTATTAAATAATGTATAAATTGTAATGTAATTAATAAAAATGTTAATAATATTTTTTAAAATTCATTAAATATAGTAAGAAATATTAAATAATATTATTTATAGATTTTTATTTGTTTATGTGTTCTCGTCTGGTAGGGTTTACTTATATACTTATCGAAAATTTTGAGAGTGGTAACTGTGATACGTCACATCCGCTCTGACGCTACACCGGGTTCTGGTACGATAAAAGAGGATGGACGGCAAGCATTAGAAGGATTTACACGATACGCCGTCTTGTTGCTCGGACGTGCGCCACGTGTTCGGTGGAGTGTCTTAGTTTAATTAGGGTATTTAGTGTTCTGAATCTGATAGCGATTATATTTCAGTAATTTTTTACTATATAGTCAAGTGATTAAGAACAAAAGTGATTTTATTCTCCTCGCCCGATTACTCACGCCTACTTAGTTCCAGTCTGGCCTTTAAGACCACAGAACTTCCTGATCAACAACATCTTCGGAGCTTTCATACTTATAAAAATAAAAATACAATCAAATATTTTAAAACCATATAGATAATAAATACTGATACATAAATATTACAAATACATATTTTAACCCAACCAGAAGAAAGCCCTCCATAGGGGAGACGGCCGAGGGTAAGTGTGACGGGAAGAGAAACCGGCGGACGATGCGATGCGGAGCGGTCTGACACGGAGTCCCAGTCGCCTCAGATGTTCAGAGAGGCTGACATTCGAAAAAACGACTATAGGAATAAATTCAGTCGACAAATCACCCTAAATGTCTGCCACCTCATGAGTCAGGTCAAGATATTTCGTCTTTTTGGATATGGGATGGTAAAGTCCACTTAAAATATCCTCGACTGTGCCCAGTCCATCAACACGATATCAGGCTATTATTTTTGGGGTATTTGTTATATTTTCTCGTCTGGTTATGTTTTTATACACATAAAAATAAAAACACATAAAATAAAATAAATAAAGTATTACAAAATATATACGTAATAAATCCTAATACATAAAAATAATATATAAATATTAAGACCCAACCAGACGGAAGCCGTCGACAGGGGAGACCAGACGGCCGAGGGTTAGAGTGACAGGGAGAGAAACCGGCGGACGATGCGGGCTGTATCGAGATGCACCGCCTTCTGCATTTGAGCTCGGAGCGGTCCGTCACGGAGTCCCAGTCGCCTCAGATGTTCAGAGAGGCTGACTAGGATTAACTCATTCGCAGAAACAACTATAGGGATAATTTCAGCGGGCATCCCATCCCACATGTCACCTCGTGAGCCAGATCCAGATATTTCGTCTTTTTGTCTGTTTCGGCTTGCTCGAGGTTCTCGTCATACGGGATGGTAATGTCCACCAAAAATATCCTTGACTGTGCCCGGTCCATCAACACGATATCAGGCTTATTTGCCAGAATCGTCCTGTCCGTGATGATGGGCCGATCCCAATAGAGCCTAGCGCGATCATTTTCGAGCACGGCCTCCGGAGAGTACCTATTACTATAGGTAAATGCCTTACTAGGCATTTTCCGTTCGACGAGACCGTACTTAAGGGCGAGCTCCTGATGTAAAATCCTGGCTACTAGGTTATGTCTATGCAGATACTCAGAGTTAGAAAGCATGGAACAACCGTAGATGACATGCCGAAGCGACTCCCCAGGATGGCGACAAGATCGACAGATGTCGACGGTGCCATCCTTTAGGATGTATCTCCGATAGTTGTTCGTCTTAATAACCTGATCCTGTATCGCACAGACAAAACCCTCGGTTTCCCCAAATAGGTCACCGAAACGTAACCAGTTAAGGCGACAGTATCTACGAACGGCTCATGTAGAGCCTTGTAGAATCTCCCATGGAGCTCTTTTTCCCTCCATACGGTCTCCCTGTCGGAAACGCTTTGTACTCCCGGGTCCTGCCATTGCTCGTCGGCCGATAGGATAGACGGGTAAGTTCTTTGTCACTCATAACGACGTCTGTGTAAAACGAATCATCCGATTTCGCCAGAAAGTAATTACGGAGGCTGCACACCTCGCGATTATGCATGGTAAGGGCGCTTAAAAAGCCCCGCCCTCCATGCTTCCGCGGTAGGTACAGTCAGGCTATTATTATTATTGTTATTATTATGTACTAATTATTATTCATTTATTATTAATACATTTTTATAATATTTTAATTTTAGTGGAATTTTCATGTAATTTTTATAATTTTAGGGGTTTCTATTTAAGCTTAGCGGAGAAATTTTTTAAGTTGGGAACACTTACAAAAAGAAAACTTTATTCTGTTTGATGTATGGAGGGCTAGGTAGTATAGGTATATCCTTCATAGTTTGTTGGAAGCTTATAATCGTTGAACTTTAAGTGACTACCGTTCACCATAAAACTAAGAAAGAAGAAGAAGAAGACTACCGTTTATCTGTAAATGTCACCGAGCAAAATAAAGATACTCTTTATTTTAAAGAAGACCGTCTTTATTCATTTCAATGAAAGCTGACTATCACAGATCAGTAATAAAAGCGCATTCTCAAAATTGTATGAAAGATTAAATAATTAATAGCGGCGTATTTAATTGTCCACAGAGTACATTTTATAACTGAGAATAATGTCGTTATAACGTAGCGAATATGTACTCTTTGATTGTTATAAAATAATAGTAAAACAAAATAGCGTTAACGTTATTTGTCACTTTATTTATAATAACGCGTTATAAATTATTTGCTATCGCTTATAACGTTACATTTACTTGTTTACGTTTTCTGAAACAATATTTACATTTACTGACATCTTTTACTCAAATGTTAATTTAAAAAATTCTAGGTTTTGTTCAATTTATACTAGAAGCATGCAAGAAAACGTGCCATATTTAATATCTATTAAAGCGTTAAAACCTGAATTTGACAATTTGGAAAAAATTCCTATAACCTCTGAAGATGTAAGTTGGAATTCATTTCACCTTTTACCATTTATATGCTGCGAAAAAAATATAGGAATCAACGAGATCAAAATTAAAACTGATGTTATTTTGTTTTTCTTTGATTTTAGTTTAGCATTGGCCGTGGCCTGAAAAACTCTATAGTAATACCGTTTTTAGCTATATCCAGAAGTCACTGTATAGTACGAAAGACAAATCACGCGTGGTTTCTGGAAGACTATAGTTCTCTTGGAATTGAAATAAATGGAGCTAAGTTAGGCAAGGGCAACAAAAAAAGACTTAAACATGAAGATGTGATTTTACTAGAGCCTTCTCAAGAATTTGTCTATAAATTCATAAATTCATTTGTTGAATCTAGTGAATCACCAAAAAAACGTATGAAGCTTGATACGACTAGTAATAATGATATTATAAGCAATGTAAAAATGAAGTTTGAGCATTCACAAAGTTGTGAAATCAAGCATATTGAAGACAAAATACAAAATGTTAAACAAATGCAAACAACTTCAATGATTTTAAAACAACAGTTACAATTGGAAATGAATAGAAAACTTGATCAACTAAAAAATGATTATACTTTGCAAATTGAAAACTTAAAAGGGGAAAAAAGTGCAGTTGAGGAACAAAAGGTACTTCTTTTAGAAGAAAGAGATGAACAACTTCAAACGGTTAAAGAGGAAATGGAAGAAAGAATTTCTAAGTTAATGGTACAAAAGTTTTTATTTAAAAATTAGTTTAAGGGCAAACAACAAACTTACTCATATTATAAATAAAACAAAGCAACATGGCAGGATAACTATCTCAAAACAAACCTCTACAATGTTACTGAATGTTTATGTAATAAATACATATTTTATTGATGTTAATTTGTAAATCAAATTAATAATAAAAATACATAATTAATGATATTTGAGGCTCAGAATATAGAAGTGAAATTTATTTTTTTCATTGTCTAATTTTGGCCTTTTCCCACATGCAGCTGCATTTTGTTTTAGATTTCCCTCTTGACATTAAAATTCTCATTAAAATTCTTTGTTAGCGAATTGTGGATTTCAATTCTAAACAAAATACTTCTTAAATGCATTTGCATAATTTTAGGCTGTGTGGTTATGGTGTAAGGATTTACCATCCCCTTTCCTGTGAGTGGCGAAAGATGGGACTATGGGAAAAGCCTTGAAAACACAAGTAGCTACCAACAAATGACAGGCTAATAATCTCGAATATACTAGACCAAAATGGATACGACCAGTGGCGGGCAACGGTGTCTATGGTGCTAGGTATCTGGTACTGCGATTGCTAATCCGCTTGCTAAGCGTCGCGATTATGGCTATCCTCCTGTAAGGGAGAAACCTATGTCCCAGTAGAGTCTAGGAACAGGCTCTATTTTATCATAATAATGAATTTTGGTCTGGAATTTTCAAGATTTTGTATTCAGGTTCCCAATTGTTTTTAACAATTGTGAAAGTACAGGAACAATGTCTTTTCACAGGAACAAATAAAAAAACACAATGAGGCAGAATCTGAATTACTATTAGAAAATAACTTACTGAAGGAAAAACTTCAAAAGGAACGGGAAGAGTTTCTTTCTGAACTGAATAGAGAAAGTACTTCTAAAAAAGATTTGCTTGATGGTCTGGAAGCAAAAATACGTGAACAAGAAGAAATCCGATTGAAGGAGAAAAAAGAATTGGAAGACATATTAAGACAAGAAACTGAAAGGCTGAAAGAAGCTAAAGACAAGGTATTCTACTAATATTATAATTGCAAAAGTTTGTGAGGGTGTATGGATGTTTGTTACTCTTTCACGCAAAAACTACTGAATGAATTTTAATGAAACTTTACAATAATATAACTTATATATCAGAATATCACATAAGCTACAATGAATGAAAACGGAGCAATTTGGCCATGTTATGGCCACTTCCTGTTAAAATCCACTGCTGCACATGGGCCTTTTCTTAGGATTTGCTATAATCGCCACACTTAGCAAGCGGATTGGCAATCGCTGTGCCTGACACTTTGTCCTTCAATGCTGCGATTCAATGTGCAATTTGATGAAAGAAAACTTATTTTGTGAATTGTGAAAAGCCTACTTTGTTATATTAAAATATCTTTTATATTGTGCAGGAATTAAAAGAATTAGAAGAACAAAAGAAATCAAGAGAGTTAGAACTACTTCAGGAATTAAATAAACTAAAAGACACCCTTGAGACAAAGACGGAGCAGACTGAGCAACAGAAAATTAAAATTGAACAAATACTAAACAATCAAGTGGAACAAATGAAAAAAGTTAGTTATGAAGAAAAAGTTAAAATGGAACAACTTGTGAGTCTACATTACATGTATTATTTAGATTAGATTGTTTATTAAATTTATTATTATTATTTAATAATTTTTCCAGTTACATGAAAGAGAAGAACTACAAAATAAGTTGGTTGAAGCTCAACTCAATGCTGATAAATCTTTTGTAGAATTACAGGTATTTTTTTATAATTTGATAACATAAATAAATACAAAATAAAAACATATCAACACCTGAAACATGTGGGCCTTGTGGTCAGGGCATTTGTTTCCTGTTTTATTTCATCATTCCATCAAATTTTAATTGCTAAATTTATCACATGCTGTCTCATGTGAAACATCTGCATGAATACCAGCATGTCTTAGAAATTATAATAATGAAATCCTCCAGCCAACAATTGGATCAGAATATTATTTTTTTTTAAATATAACCGTCTAATCTATTTAAAAAAAAATTAAGAGATGGCCCAACATTACTGGCTACTCAGAAAAAAATAGCAAAAAGAGACAACATAATTTGTTAGACAACATGGTCATTATGGGAATCTATAAAACTAATAACTTATCTTTCCCTATTTGTAAAATATTTAAAATTTCCCTTTCCTGGGGGAACTTTGGGATTTAAAGTATGTATAAATACTTTTGGGTAAAAATATAACTAGTTAAAATTTCAAGTCGATCCATCGTTAACCTTTCCGGTTTTAGTTATAATTATGACATGATTGTATAAAGTTCTGATATAATTATAATATAATTTTTTACCGCCTGTTTCAGACACGTGTAAAGGATAGAGAAACTGAACTTGCTGCGCTGGCTGCAGAAAGGATACAGAAACATTCGGAGCAGTCAACGGAAGTTATTAATTCGTTGCTGGAGCAACTAGAAAAAGTATTAATTCACTTATAATTTAATAAGTGAATCCTTTCATCAGCCCTGTTGCAACAGGGTTAAAAGTGTATACTGTTAAGGCACAGTTTATTATTACCAGCCACAGAGATAGATATTTATAGATATTTAATACTTCAAATAGTTCATTTAAAATGAAATCGACGTATAAATAAACCAACCCCCTAGATTAGACGGGCTGGTTTCCGCAACTCCAAGAATGAGAACACTCCCATGGGATTTGTAAGTGCCGTATAAGAGAAAGGCTTTGGAAATGTCATTGGCTACCGATTGATGACGGGATAGCCATCTCGAAAAATACCAGACGAACACTTTACGGACCGGTAACAGGCAGCAGAGTCTAAGGTCCGAAGTCTCTGATCCTGCGATCGCCAATACACTTACCAAGCGTGGCGATTATCCCTTACGGGAGAGGGCTAAAACATGTAGAGAACTTTTTAGAGAAAATTTTAGTTGAGAGAGGCCTATATTCAGCAGTGGACTCTTGATAGGCTGTAAAGAAGAAGATACTTGTAAATAAAAAATTTAAAAATCTACTGACAAGGGCGAGATTATTCATATAATAATTATATTTGATTTTCTTTATTGTTTTTCTTATCAGAGTATGGTAAAAACTGGCTAACAGTACACATGATGGTAAGTGGCTATTGAAGCCTTTGAACATCTGCCACCAACTTAAAATGAATAAGGTTGCAGGTGTGCATCCCCGACAGTTAAGAATTACATTGGTTCTTTATACCTTTCAAACTTAATAGTTACACTGCTACACTGCGGCAGATGTTTTTTTTTACTATAAGAATTCTTTTGAACATAGTAGTCTGCGTTTTATAGAAATCTATACAAAAAAGGTTAATTTATATTCCCAGTGGATTGCCCAGCTCACTGAAATCGGGCAGGCCGACCACCCACGAGCCACCCATAGATCACAGAAAATTATAAAATTAAATAGTTTTTTAGTTCAGTATTTACCAGGTGAGGCACGGTGGCTCGAAGGAAACAGCATCGCCACGGTATGGCGGAATTCGCGGTTTCGAATACCGTGCGTGTCAGTTGATTTATAAATTTCTCATTTATTCAATAGGATCATTTTTACCAAATATTGTATGTTATAGGTTAAAAGCCAACTACGATGTGTAGAAAATGAAAAGGAAATGTTGAAGGCTGTGAATGAAACAGGCGAATCCTCCACAAAAGGGAATACTGTAGCGGAATTCACAGATATAATGGAAAACGAATTACAATGCAGCATATGTGCGGAATTATTTGTTTCTGCAACTACTCTTAGCTGTTCGCATACATTCTGCAAATATTGTATCACAATGTGGAAAAAGAAGAAAAAGGATTGCCCAATTTGTAGGTATGCACAAGCACACTTTCAGAACATTGGATTATCTTGAAAACAAATCAATATTCCCGTAAAATAAATAAATAGTATATATACATTGATAGGGACAACATCACATACATTGCTCTGATCTCAAAGTAAGGAGCTCTAAAGCACTTGCGTTATGATATCAGAAACAATGAAGGTATCATAAGTACCCAGACCCGAGAAAATGTAGAAGAAGTGTTTTCTACATTGTCCCGACCGAAAATCGAACCCTGGACCTCAGAGCTGGCGACACCATGAAAACTGATGTGAACGCCACTCGTCTACGGAGGTCGTTAACAAAAATATTAGTAATGTTATATGCGTTTTCCGTCTAATAGACTAAAATAGATGTTACATTTATATTACTTGTACAATTTTGCAATAGAACTTGTTTAGCTATGCTGAACTTATATGCAAAAAATTAAGTTTATAATTCATTAGTATATAAGTTTAGTTCATGAGTATTATAGTATTGTGAGTATGTTGGCAATAAGTCCACACGGTTTTAAGGTGCTAATCAATATGTTACGACGATAATATAATACTTTTTGTAATTTTTCTCAGATCGCCCATAACTTCAGAATGCAAGAGCTTAGTTTTAGACTCCTTCATAGAAAAGATAGTTGAAAATTTGAGTGAAGAAATGAAAACAAAAAGACTGAATTTGCTGAAATCAAGAGAAGGTAGCTTTTTCCAATAGTACTACCTAAAAAATAGTGAACAATGCAGCTTCATAAAATTATAATTATATTATGAATGACATAATATGTAAAAGTATACAATAAATTATTTTAATAGAGTTTTATCATTTAACACTACTTGTAGATATATATTAAAGCTCTAACATACAATAATCTTAGTTTAAAAATTTTGTCTTATATATTTAAAATAGAGGTTCCATTGTACTTTTTGAAGTTCAAGATTTTCTTAATATTACTTGCAAATTTTAATCACATATTGAAGTGTGTCCTGAGAATTTTAAATAATATGAAGCTGTATTGTCTACAGAACTCGAGTCGGAACTATCCCGTCAACTCAACTCCGATATTGACTGGTATGCTTTTACTTACTATTTCCGTTTTTGTTCATTGCATCATGGTACAATGTTTTTTTTATATAGAAAAGGGAGGCAAACGAGCAGGTGGCTCACGTGATGGTAAGTGATTACCGCCGCCCATGAACACCCGCAATACGAGAGGCATAGCAGATGCGTTGCCTCCCTTAGAGTGCCCCCTCCTCCAGAATTGGGGGAGGGAGGCGTGTGGGCCACCGGTTACCTGCACTCACCAGACGAAACGCAGCAGTTTGTTAGACTTCTACTTTACGCCGGTATTCTGTGAGGTCGTGGTACTTCCCCGGTCGAGCCGGCCCATTCATGCAACAACAAAAGCTGATGCGTGGCTCTACCATTGTGTTTGTAAGAAAATAATAAAATAGTGTTATGGACGCCACATACAGATATTAATAAATAATAAATAAATAAACACATATGTAGATAAATAGGCAAAACATCCCATACATTGCTCCGATCCCAATGTAAGAAGCTAAAGCACTTGTGGTATGGGAATTGGAAACAACGTAAGCATCACAAACACCCAGACCCGAGAAAAAGTGGTTTTTCTACATTGAGCCGACCGGAAATCTAACCCGGGACCTCGAGATAGCCTTGAAAACTGGTGTTTACGCCACTTGTCCACGGAAGTCGTTAAATTTTATAAGGCGCCTCTTTTTGCGTCTGGGCTTAAAAAGAATTAATCTTCAAACTGAAATAAATCTAGTGTATTATAAAATTTATGTGTTTATATAATATATATAAAGTTTATTTATTTAGATTAGATTTTTTTGTATCCTCCGTGGTCGTGTAACGTACACACCGATTTTCAAGGTGGCTCTAGCAAAGGGGTAACGGGTTCGATTCCCGGACTGTAGATAACCACCTTTTCTATATTCTCTCGGGTCTGGGTGTTAGTATTACCACTGTTGTTTCTGATTTCATAACAAGAGCCTTACCTACTTAGGTTGTCAAAATTTATATTTTAAAGTTTTATGTATTCTCTCAATATTTTATACAATAAATTGTAACTAGATAGTATTTTGCCATTGCTACCACCTATAGACTACCTTGGCAAGATCCGAATACATTTTTGATAGCCTGACTTGTGCTGTGACTTCCTTGGGTGATTATGGCGAAATAGTCAGTGGAGGTGCGGTCTCTTCGTAAAATGTGCGGCGTTACGTTAAAACGTAACGAAGAGATTCGCAATATGGCAGGTTTGTAAGATGACCTTATCACTAAAATTGATAAGGGCAACCAGCGATTGTTTGGGCACGTTGAGCGAATGAGAGAATAAATGAGTGATGATTTAAATCAATTAGTGACAGTTCAAAACCAATCTATAAAACGCGTAAATATTAAACATTTTGTGATTATTTGTAGCGGAAGTAGCAGCTATGATGAATCCGACTTCGAATCGGACTCCGGCAACATCGAGGAGGGGGAGGAGGAGGAGGACGAATACGGGGACCTGTGAGTACCGAAGAGAATAATTATTTTTATACATGCTCTCAACAATGTTAACGCTTTTCCAAATTCAACTCTCTAACTTCTGTCTAATACGATTTCTCTTTCGCTCTTATATTTGTCTCTGTATAGCGGCCCCTGGAGAGCCGCTTCGAATGGATGGTAATGTACATGAACTATGTCAGATGATGGAAGAACGATGCATAGATTCCTGTGCGTGAACGTAACCAAGAGGAAAGGATGTGACACCACGGTTCATGGTCCCTACACGGCATACTGGTCGGGAGTCCACCAAAACCAGCCGAGGCTGTCAGGTAGTTGGTGTGATTTTTTCCCTTTCTTTTGAATGTGTAAGCCCAAGACTCCTCTGGATTAGGTAAAAAGTTAGACTCACCCGCTTGTTTATCCTTGGGGTCTATGCACCGACGGATCTGCGCGGAGGTGGGTCATTAAAAGCCCAACAAGAGAGAGAGGAATTTTGGAATAGCATGAGAGAGGTTTTCAAAAATGCGGAGAAAATTAACGGATCGTGATGTTAGGTGTCTAATGGGTGAGTTGGAGTAAAGCGTGATGTGGCCAAACACAACAATGTTTGGCCACAAAAGGATCAATTTGTATACAAGAGATGAGGGTGAGTCTAGAATTAGAATTACAAAATCAATCACACTGATTGATTTTGTAATTGTAGATGAAAGACTGAGGAAGAAAGTATAAAGACACTCGGGTATACCGCGGTGTAGGCCTTGACACAGCCCACTCCTTATGCGGGGTAGCTAAAAGAAGGAAGAAAGAACTAATGTGTGGATGGATAAAGATTTACAAAGGGCTGTGCAAGAAAAGAAGAATGCGTGGTTGGATGGGATAGCAACAAAAGCTAACCAAAAAGTTAAAAAGGCAACGGATAACGAGATAAGGAAGCGAGAACGAAGTATAAAAGATTGAAATCAGCTGCGAAAGATGTTGTGGTTAGAAAGAATGAAAAACGAAAGCATGAACTTGATAGGAGGCTCACTGCAGATTTCCAGTCAAACTTCAAGTTTTTCTGGAAATCCATCAAAACAGCCAGAGGAAAACCTTCTACCTCGAAGCTGAGTACAATTAGGAGTCAAGATGGGAGAATTATAAAAGGAGAAGAATATGTGTTAAAGAGATGGGAAGAGTATTTTGTTTGTTTGAAAGAGAGGAAGTGCAGGTAGAACACCCGGCACCTTCCATAGAAACTAATATAAATGCTTATGAAAGTGAGATAAGCATGGATGAAATAGTAAAAGCGTTGAAAAGTATGAGATTAGGTAAGGCTGCAGGGTATGATAGGATTACCGTCGACTGAGGATTGGACCGGGCATAGTAGCTAGTCAGCTGACCGGCTTTTCAATTTGAGCTGGCAAAATGGGCAAGTACCGGGAGACCGGTGAAAAGCCGTAATCGGGCCATTGTATAAGGGAAAAAGGTCGCGGGAGGACTGCATAAATTACCACGGTATAAGCCTTCTCAGCGACGTTGGCGATTTTGAACTGTATGCGAAAGTGTTGATTGAAAGAGGCGAATGAAACAGAAGAAAAATTATGGGATGTACAAACGGAATTCAGAAAGAGATTGGGGTGTACGAATCAGGTCTTTTCCTTGCGGTGCATAGCCGAAAAGTGTCTGACATGAAGGTCTATTGCACGTTCGTGGATTTAGAAAAGGCCTTATGATAGAGTGGTGATAAATAAATTGTGGTCAGCATTGTCCGTGAACGGTGTGTGCAGCATCCTTTATAGGGATTCTAGTCGAATGTTTGTGTAGCGTCACCGTGGCTGTTTAATCTGTTCATGAACAATTGCTTGACAGATTTAAAAGAGAGTAAAAGTGGGTTGATAATGAATGAGTTACTTGTCGAATGTTTTCTCCATGCTGTTGACCAAGTATTACTTGCTATAAGATGAATGTAAAGAAGATGAAAGTGATGGTGTTTGAAAGAGATTAATAATATCGTGATTGAAGATGAACAAATTGAACAGATGAATGAGTTTGTGTATCTGGGTTCAAAGTTTACAAGAGATGGAAAGAGTGACAGTGGTATTGAAAGAAGAGTGAATGCAGGAAACATGGAGCTTTGCACTCCTCTATAAGCAGTCGGAAGGTGTCTAACAAGGCTCGTTTGGCTGTGCATGAAGGGTTGTTGGTTCCGACACTCATGTACGGAAGTGAAAGTTGGGTATGGCACAAGAAACATGAAAGCAGAGTCAATGCAGTTGAGATGAGAGCGTTAAGAAGTATGAATAGCGAAACAAGTATATAAGGATCGTAGCAAGTGGAAAGAAGTGGGCTCTGCTTACCCCTACGGGAAAGAGGCGTGATTGTATATATGTATCCTGATGACCACTCACAAAAGGTGTTTCACTTATTACTTTAAATGTTCAATCTATGTAAACTCTTAGTGCTTTGTACATCGTACTTGTTAATAATTAATTTTGGTATATTCCCGAGATTGACTAGAAGTAATAGCTGTGTAGCAATAAGTTCTCCTTTTGTTGTCCATTTGTATGTATATTTATAGTGCTTTTTGTGTACTATTATTATTCTTATCATTATTACATGCCTTTTGTACTTATATATTTTATAAGGTTCATAAAGTTAAATAAATAAATAAATAAAATACTTTTTCTTCCTTCGGAATAAAATCTCACACTTAGCGCTGCTATCGTTACCAAGTCAAAAACTTCAGATTTATTCTTTTGCCATTTATCGAGATCCATCTGATTTATTTAGCTTTTCACATGTTTGATATTAACGATAACAACGGAACAGCATCTAAGAGTTTTGGAGATGTTCCCGACCGGTTACAAAAGCGAAGTATTTTACATTTGTTACAGCGGCGAACACGACTACTTTTGGCCAATACGCCGCCGCTTCCTCGGCGAATGGGATTCCGACAGTGGACCTGACGTCGGCTCCGATGATTCCGTCTCGTTTGCCGGTTCAGCCTCCGATCGTAACTCTGCCGGCGACGGTGGTGCGGCCGGCGAGCAGTCCGATCTCACCGCAAGTGTATCGGATAGTGGGGGTAAGCAAAGATTTAAATACATTACTTTTGTTACCGTGAAGTATTCCACTCATATTAACCTTAAGCAATATGCTTTTGTTGGTACATACTATATTTTACTTTTCCAAGTATTTCTAAGATGTTATATATCTATGAAACTATTTTCACTCATGATAAAAGATAAGAAGCAATAATATAATAACTTAGATAAATATTTAAGTGTGTTTTATTGCTTCTTATCTTCATAACTAGACTGAAAGGTCTAACATAGCGAGGCGGTGTCAGGTGCTACGATAACAAATCGCGAAAACCGTGACGTTTATCAAATCGTCCTCTTTATAAAATTATAAAAATGGGAGGGAAAGAACAAATGACGTGGTGCAGTGCACTTACAGGCCGCAACGGATGTGTAAAATTTGATTCAGTTGCATTGGAATTTTTGTAATACTTTATTTTACAGAGTCCTGAACAAGTCAGCGTGGTCATGTACTCGGGACCCCGGGTTCGTACTACGGTGGCTACGGCCGGTGTTTCCGATGCGGCGCCCGCGGCCACTGGGCCCCCGGCTGCCCCTTCAAGTAATATCTAAACAGTGCCATATGTAAATGTTAATATTGTCGTTCGCTTTTAACCTACGCATATATAGGTGTAAATATAATAAATTATACTTTTACTGTTTGTTATTCTTTTTATGATAACGGTATGCACTAACCAAATTTTGATCACATAATCAGAATACATAAAGAAACCGGTCTAAAGTTAGGTAAGCATATTCAAATAGAGTATATAAACTCAATTACGAAGCATTAATGAGTAATAAGCATAAATAAGTCTCGATAGCTGAGTGGTTGGGTGATTGGAATTCGAGTCGAGATATCCGAGTTCGATCTTTTTGTGGGCGTTGCTTAAGTCAAATTGATCTTAAACTAATACTTTGCTCGATTTAGCTTAAAGCCTTTGAACTTTGAACGTTGCTCGAATCGGTAATTTGCATGGCGTTACTTGAATCCTTTTACTTTGACCCAACATTTTTTTAACTTCGCTTGAAATCCTTGAACAATTTTATTAAAAAATCTGTCGTTCGTGCCTTAACTTCCTATTTTGTAATGTGTTTCATGTCGATTGAGATGATTTGATTGTTATACATTAAATTAAATAAAATAAATAAATAAATATTTTCACGCAATTCCCAATACAGGGGTAGACAGAGGTCAAGTCTAGACAATTAAGTCCCTTTGACCCACCTTCCACCGAAGATATTTTCGGGACAACGTGACAGGTGGTGAGCCCGTCGCCGCCTTCATGTCCAAGCCAACGATGAAATTAGTACATAAGTTTTTTTTTTTGAAAAACTCATTGGTACTGCCACCTGGGGATCGAACTCAGGTCTCACGACTCGAAATTCCGACCACCCAACAACTCGGCTATCGTGACTTCTATATATATTCTATACATTAAATTGAATTTGTAATTAAAACATTTAATTATTGGTATAGTTGAATTTAAATTCTGTCATGAAGCCAATACCAATATATTCGAACGAATTAAAATTTGACTCTTGATGCTATTTTTATGAGTCAGCGGTTTCATTCTGCGATAGGCAGAATCAAATGTGTTTTCTTTGCATATGTGATTGGTGAAGTAGTATTTTGTTGTTATTTCTGTCATAGTTACTTGAAAAATTAAACAGTATGAATAATGAAAAAAAATATTATTTTTGCTAAAATGCTCTACTAAGTCATTTGCATGCAATTCTCATTGCGCCTATTGGATTCATTATGGCTCCCTGAATACGAAAAACAAATTGGCAGACACTTTTCTTACTCATTTTTAGCTGTATTTTTTTTAATTCATATATGTTTTGAAAATCGTCCCTACAGATTGCTTATATACTATGTAATATTAATTATTTTTCATAATATTCAGTACACGCAGAATTTTTAACTTGTAGCATGGCGCGAGCGTAGAGTTGAAAAAAAATCAAATTGTCTGCTTTTGGAATATCATAGGCTTTAAGATGGCTGCCTCATCGGTTTTCTTGGTTTTTATGATAAGTCTGAACATAATGTTCACTCTTGGACTAATGTCCAAGAGGCAGACATGAGCACATAATATAGCACACCATATTTTTTTACATTTTCAAAGCGCTGTCAATTGACAACGCAGCGCCATGGTGGCAAACGCATATTAACAATACATTAATAACATGGTAGACATGTACTAATTATATCGAAATTTTTTCACCAGTTGCCTAACAATAATCCCTGGACAGGAAGTAGTAGCGTATTCGTCTATATTTATATCTGGGCTCAAGAAAATTTACCCTCCTACGAAATAAACATCAAAATAAAGATTTACTGCTCCGACCATTGTTTGCCTTACCTTTAAGTTGCGCAGTGGCACTCGCAGCCAACTTTTCACATGCTGAGGTATATTCGATAATCTTCTTCCGCCGTTTGCGTGTGGCACTTGTTGAAAGCGGATATTCGTCCCACTTAATCCTCACAAAAAAACTTTAATCTGAGAAGTTTACGTGAAACAATTTATTTTTTGAAAATATTTATTGATTCATCAACCTAGTGCTCATAGTAGCGATTAATTTATGTCAAGACTTTTACTAATATCTTTAAATTAAACTATTTAACGTTACTCAATCTAAAGTAACGGTACAACAGACATAAAATAAAATGGACTACACCTGAAACTCGTTTATTGGGCGATGTGTGCAATAGAACTTTAATTTTTTTTAATTTTATTTGAACTTATAGAACTTTTTAACAATAGTAGAGCCACGCATCAGCTTTTGTTGTTGCATGAATGGGCCGGCTCGACCAGGGAAGTACCACGACCTCACAGAATACCGGCGTAAAGTAGAAGTCTAACAAACTTCTGCGTTTCGTCTGGTGAGTGCAGGTAACCGGAGGCCCACACACCCCCCTTCCCCAATTCTGGGGGGTGGGGGGCACCAAGGCCGGCAACGCATCTGCTATGCCTCTGGTATTGCGGGTGTTCATGGGCGGCAGTGGCACTTACCATCACGTAAGCCACCTGCTCGTTTGCCTCCCTTTTCTATATAAAAAAAATAGAACTCAAGTTTGATAAGTGTCTGACAACAATGAACGCCCAACAAGCTACAAAGAAGGATACGGTAATTAAAAAACGTTATAATATTTTTTCTATTTTTATTTCCACAACAACAATTTTAATATTGATTATTTTTTTTAATATTTATTATTAAGCCTTATTATAATACGTCTAAATATAAATGTACGAGACAATAAAATGTGCACAATAAATTGTAACCAATCTATTTCCAAACATGTGCCGACTCACATATATGCAATACAATATGCATTTTAGTATATATTATGAACGCTTTTTACATTAACTAATATCATATATAATGATACTGTTTATAAAATGTTATTTTTATTAAAGAAAGTCCACACTATACATTTTGATTACTTCGAAATGTCTGAAATTTTTGTTTACGAAAAATAACTAACTATCCACTGACAAATTAAAACATCCACTAGTGTATCACCAACTACAAGTTTTTCCGTCCATTCCAGATCTTTATCCGTTGTCGCAGATCTTAAAATGCGGCAGCGAACCCATTCTTTTTTGTACATCATGGACTTATGGATTATCAATTATATGAATGTGGTCAGTGTGGTTATATATATATATATATATATATATATATATATATATATACTTCACGCACTTCCCAATACAGGGGTAGACAGTGGTCGAGTCTAGACAATTAAGTCCCTTCTACCCACCTTCCACCGAAGATAATTTTCTACTAATTAACTTTAACCGAAAAGCCATACCAAGAATTTAAATGGCATCCCTCACAGCCCGTAATTATTACTGGCTCTCTTTACCTCTGTAGCTATGTACAATAACAGTAGCTGCACTGCTATTTGTGACATGATATATGTGTGTAGGTACATACATATATCATTCACCTGTATAGGTAAAACTAATTCATGCAATAAAACTTATTTTCGTTTTTTTCTAGACTTTATTTTCATTATGCTCCAGTCAAGTTACGAGCAGCAAAATGTCAACAATAATTTTTAGCATATACTGAGACACTTCAAACGAAAATAAATTTAAAAAACTTGTAATTTCAAAATAAAAAAATCACAAATGTTAGTTTTAATAACATTTTATTTGTGTTATGTATGTGCCTGTATTTTTATAAATCTAAAAGGAACTGTAATTTGTCCTGCTGGATTATTTAAAATAATGACACAACACAAGACAATAAAGATATGAATCATGTTTAATCCATTTCTATTTTAATGCTACTTCTTGAGCTCCTTGTTCATTTTCAAATCAATTCTATTTCGACCACAATTGCGTTGTAAAGGATTTAAAATATTTTTAAATAGATTTATTCTACAATGGCCATTTTGTAATTGGTTGTTATATATTAGTGACCTCTATTTATTTATGCAAATAAAAGTACACACGATACTGTCTCAAGTGAATATTAAAACTACACAACATTCAGAATTATTTAAACGTAATCTTATCACAAACTATGTGCGTTGGGGTTGGGCAAACTGCCCAATTCCACGACATTTGAAGTATGAGTAAACAAAATAGTTATGCTTTATACATGTTTAAAAAAACTCAAAAATATCTTTATATGTACATACCTGTAGTGAATTTAGGGTGGAAGAGTATCCTTCACAAGGAATCGATTGCCTATGATATAGATACTTATACTTTTCCAACCCATATTTAGTATAACTTACTAACATAAATAAACATCTTCACGGATAGCCGCAATGTCCAAGCCAACGATAAATACGTTCATAAGTTTTTTGGAAAAAAAACCCATTGGTACGAGCCTGCTATCTGGGGATCGAACTCGAGTCCCGTGACTCGAAATTTCGACCACCCAACCACTAAGCTGTCGTGACTCTTTTCTGATTTTAATATTTTATATTATTGCATTCTTGTTTTATTAAAATGAAGGAAATATTATTTTCTGAATATTTTAATGAAATATGAAAATAGAACACATTTATGGATCTTGACACACAATTGAAAATGTTTTCTTTCGACTGTTTATTGCCCAGAATAGCTGTAGACCGTGACTTTGTCCGTGTAGCAGAGTTGGTAGTGACCCTACCTTCGAAGCTAAGGGTACAAATTTTTGTAGACATGGGTATGATAAATGAATATGTATATAAGTATATTATACCATTAGCTTGAACTCTAAGACGGCGATAAGCTCACAACCTGCCACGTTGTCCCAAAAAGCTTTGAAAATCATTTTATTGTCTAGATGCTTACCCCAGTATGAGATATTTTATGGGAAATTTTTCTATTCTATTTCTATTTTTTATGAGAGAAGGTGGCAAGTGTTTACCGACGCTGTAGGTGCGTTGCCAAAAAGGAATCGAAAATATGGAAGAAAAATATTCTACCACACAGTGTACTACAGTTATATTGAATTAAGTTTTGGAAGTTTCCTTTTAATGGTTATATATTTATACAGATGAGTTCATTACTCAATACTCTAAATAAAAATATTCAGAACATTGGGTGACCATTTTCTTCGGTAACACGCGGCCGGACTATCGCAGTAAAGAAAACTTTTGAATGTGTGCGTGCAACCACGCAGACAACTAACGATACCTAATCATTGCCTGCGTCGTACGCTAAGCGCAGTCTTACCTTAAAGCCAGGTCCTACTTTAAACATCGCGTAGGTGGTTTTGTGTATTGGCTAAAGAAACACTCGCGCATGAGGCTATAAAAAACATAATTCAAAGAAATGAATACAGAGTTGAACCCCAACGCACAAACTTTTAAATTTTCTAATTAGATAATTATCTACACCGGCGTTACCGAGATCTATTTTAAATCATGTTACGGAATAAATAAATTAGCATGTGTTCAAAATATAGTACATGTAGTATAGTTTTACACATAAGTCGTAGCAATAAGCAATATTATTATTCACCCATAACAGAATAGTATTATATAAATATTTTAAAGCGAAAGATAAATTACTTTACTTCTAGTAACTTTTATAATTCATTACATTCACTAACTATTCAAAGCACTATTTTAATCATTCTTCTTGTCGCCAGATTCTTTTTGGTCATTTTCAGAAATAGCTAAAGTTCCATTTTGAGCCTCTTTCTTCTGTTGCTCCATTTCACCAGAAAAGCCAAATTCATTCACACGCTTATGGTCAACTTTGTAGATCCAACGTTGGTATAAGAAAATAAAGAATACAATATCTGAAAACAAGAATAATAAAATTATTGTACTATGAAAAAATGTGATACAATAAATTTTTGGTACATTAGTTTTTAACTTACCATCTCTAAAACAGCCTATGCGATACATAGTTGGCATTTTAATAACGAACGCAAATATATCGTCTATAAATGTATTAAGAAATTTATAGGTCATCATACGCCAAGGCAAATGCGCCACAGACTTTAATTTATAATTAATGAATAGCTGAGGCGTCATCATAATAAATCCAAAAGTTAGTAAGTAACCATACATCATGTTAAGAACAAATGAGTACCACCCCTTATGCTCTAGATACAAGAGAGAATATACACCATATCCAATTAACAGAGGAAAGCAAGCCCAGCTCAGATACCTAAAAGCTAACGTGTCATACTCTCTGGTGCTTGATTCCACATAAGAACCTTTATCTTTAAATGTTAAAGTTGGTATTCCAAATATCCGTTTTTCTCTGTTAAGCTTAACATCCATCACTTTATTTATTTTCCAAATTTCTATCATTAATCCAATGAAGCATGAAATTCTAACCATGACATTAGTTTCATTGTCAAGTACATAAAGTAGTACCACCGTTGATTGGAACACATTAAAGAATACTGATCTCACTGACAGTCCTTCTAAAGATTGCCTGTTATTCCAAAATTGAATGTCATTCTTGAAAGCTAGTAACTCAAATATTGAATGAAGTACTGAAACAGATACAGTTAATGCAAGCAAATATGGTGAGGTATCTAAAAGTAATTCTTTTACAGTGTCTTGTTCCTCGTCTTGTTCTTCAGCACCTAATGCTGAAAACACACTCAATTTATCCCTCATTGCTTGGGCAGTATACAACTGCCATTTAAAAAGACTTAATGGCTGGAAAGTCAACTGTAATAGGAATTTTGTAGTAGTTTTATTAATAGGAACATAATCACGCATCATGTTCCAGTAATCATTCAAGAATACTGCTGGTTTATATGTTTTACCATCTGGTAAAAAATAAATAAATTCATCCAGAGGCGGTGGTACACTACCTTGCATCCAGTTAGTCTGATCTGTGACCAGATTGATAGTTAAATTTGGATGCCAATGAGACACTATCTCTTCCTTTAATGTCTCAGCTTTTTTTATTTCTTCATCTGATTTTTCTGTTTGTCCAGTCAGTAAGTTATGTGTTTTAAGATATCGCAACTTTTTGTATTTATTTAACATTTTCTTGCCATATGTTATATAGGAACCGGCATAATTCTTTATATCCTTTGGATTTGGTGATTTCCCTGATTGTACTATGTATGTGTGAAGATAAATAGAGCCATTATTTAAAAGTGTTTTTGGAGGAACAATTTCTGTAGAATATGTATAAGTACCGTCTCCATTAGGTCCACCATACCAATCACCATATATCAGATCAGTTTGCTTCCAAATAAATTGTGAATCATCAAAGTTTTCTAGAAATTCTTTCTCAGATATGTAACAGTACATATCTAATATTGTTCCATTAGGAAACATGTTAACTGCTGGTACACGAGGTGCTCCTGAAGAGTTTTGTACATCGGACTTAGGAGGTGAGGACTGACGGAACATGGATGTAATGAAATAAACAACTAAAGCTCTTATAATAAGAGATTTGGTAATGGCAAAGAATGACTCCATTTTTGTTGGTTGCATGCGACGGCGTTGCTCATCAACTTGCGCGTTAAACTGAAAAATATAAAGGTCTTTAGAAGTGTATCTATACTATCTATACCTATTTATTTATTTATACTTTATTATTAACACCTTAATTTAAAAATAGTACCAAAAGGCGGACTAAATGACATATAGCATTGTCTATCAGTCAACCTTACCTAAAGAAGAGAAATTCTGTGGTAGGTGGAAAAACAATCGGGGTATATATCTAGTTAGAATAAGATTAAGTTAGAATTTAGATGACATTTGATCAAAATATACATAAATACACAAAGAATTATATAGTATACACATACATGCGTACATACATAAATATATACATATATCAAATAAAAATCAAATATCTTCACGCAATTCCCAATACAGGGGTCTAGTCTAGACATTTAAGTCCCTTCGACCCACCTTCCACTGAAGATATTTTCAGGACAACGTGACAGGTGGTGAGCCCGTCGCCGAATGATAATATATGAATTTAAATTTATTTTAATATGTGTATAAATATATTAAAATTAACTAATTATAAGTCAGACGAACAATACAGAAATTAGATTATTTGCAAAATAATGTAGAGTTAAATGCTTCCTGGGCAACCTTTTAAAGGAAAGTTTATAGGGACGACACCATCAGGAAGAGCGTTCCAGATGAGTATAGCCTTAACTGTAAAGAAGAACTGAAGAAGCCCGTACTATGCTGTGGGATATGAAGCTTGTGTTTGTTTTGTGAACGAGCTTCTGGATATAGAGTAGAATGTAGACACTTCTATACTTATTTGTATTTATACCTGACTGAAGAAGTAAAAATTACATTGTTTATTTATTTTTTTACATAATTTCATATGGTATTCAGCTGTGGATGTCATGCAGCTGATATAGAAATAAAAGATAGAATAGAATACAAGCTATTTATAGTCTAGATTCGAGAAGCATCTCTTTAAAGAAAAATGTATGGAAAAATTATATTATAGCAGTCAAAATGAAATGAACAAACAAGGAACAAACAAGAAACAACAACATAACGTCTTTTTAGAGTGAGTAACATGTTCATGAGCAATGTATACACTTCTATAACAACCTGTAAATGAGCAACACCTGCCTTTTAACAGGTTTACCGCCTATTACTAGGTACTAGGGTAATAATTTATCCCAGGTAATATATATTCGTCAACAGCTTCGAGCGTAGTGTTAACAACAACCGGCATTGGTCTGACATGGACTTTAGACAAAATCTTAGTTTTATTTATCTTTATTATCATTATGAAGGTTATCATTGAACATGGTGCTAAGCTCCTCTAGTGATCCTGCCAATAAGACTATGTAGTCGACAAACCGAAGGTGTGTGGTGTATTCGCCATTGATGTTAATACCGTCCATAACCTTGATTTGGTTTAGATCCTAAATTAGTTTTTATTGGTAAGAAAGAATGATACACAAGTATAATTAGTCTATACACACTAACCATTCTGGACATTAAGTCGAATATAGCTTATACAAATGAATATATATTATATAGTTAACAAAAATAAAAATGGTTCTTTGGTATTAGTTGTATGTAAATAATTTGTTAGCTAACCTACTCCAAGTTTGTAAATATATGATATTATATCACATAAATGTTTTGGAACAGTTTAAAACTCGTTTGAGTTAGGCAATGAATTGGATAAAAGGCAATAATTAGACACAAACATTTTTCACTGTTTACAACAACATCATTTACATTATATAATATATTAAATATAATACAATAATAAAATAAGTTAGAAAGAATATTCCATCTATGCATTAAAATAATACAACAGTCAGGCTCACTACTACTAAGTTCTATGGGGCTATGGGGGATTAAGGAAGGTAATATTAGTTATTATTCAATTAACCGTTTAAAAATGATATTATAAATATAGATATGTCATATGCTCACATAACCACCGAAAAAAACGTTCCGAAACCAATTGTTCGAGCAATTGGTGCTATTGCTTGAAATGTTTTAATATACATTTTTTTACAAATATAAATTGTTAAAGTTACTTCAACTTGTGTATGAATGCTATTAAATAAAACAAATTTAAATTTTTCTCATTTTTTACTATTTTGCCACCACTGTCACCCAATTGGCAAAGAGAAACAAAATGAGTCAGCATATTACAAATGATACAAATTCTACCGAGCATTAAACATTCAACTTAATATGCTCTATTTTTAAACATGTTTGACGAGTTGGAAGATAAAAAGTATTAATTGGTATTAATAAGCTTTAATTTTTATTTGGTTTTTTATATGGTAGCTTCAAAGTTTACAAACAAAGACATTAAACATATAAGATGTACGAAATAATTTTTATAATAACAATACTGGTAAACGAGTGGCGTACACACTGGTTTTCATGGTGTCGCCAGCTGTGAGGTTCGATTCCCGGTCAGGTTAATGTCGATAACACTTTTTCTACATTTTCTCGGATTTGGGTGTTTGTGGTACCTTCGTTGTTTCTGGTTCCATAACACAAGTGCTTAAGCTACTTACAATAGGAACAAAGCAATGTATGAGATGTTGTCCTCATCAATGTATGTACTTACTTATTATTAGCATTACTAGCAGCTTAACCCGGCGTTGCTCGTGTTAAAATACATCGCATGTTTACTGGTATAAAAATATCTAAGGGTAAATTTTTTAAAGTAGATTTCTTTTTTCGATATTGAGAGAGTTATTTGACTATTAAACATACGGTGTATATAGAGAATATTTAATAAAGTCAACTAATTACCCCAATTGAAATAGTATAAGAAAAAGCTTAGTAAATGAAAAATTTGTTTTTGTTTACAAAATTATTCACATATTATTCATTTACATATTATATAATTATTTTTATTTTATTATTATAATTTTTTGGTTTGAATTTATTTTTACAATACAATGCCTATACACTACATGTAGTTTCGTTGTTCGGCCTGTAAATAAACAATTTTCGAGGTTGTCCTACTCGTGAGCATGCAACGTCTTGGCCTTGTGCAAAAGATGGTTCCTTTAAGTCAACTTTACAGTATTGTAGTGTTTGTGGTACATATGTAAGTAGTCGCTGCGCGACGCAATCACAATTGTATACCACAGTATTACACTAGCTTCCGTAAAGTGCAGTTGTTTAATTTATTGTTATCAACCACCTACACGACAAAGTGTAGTGTAGTGAAAAATACAAATGTATAAATCACCACGATAAAGCCTTCTCGCACACCGCCGGGCGAACAATCGACTATTTGGCGTCGTCAGACGTGGAATTGCTGGGTCACCCGCCATGTAGCCCCGACCTCGCACACTGCGATTTTTATTTATTCCCGAAAATAAAAGAAAACTTGGAGGAAAACATTTTATGAACGCCAAGAAAGCAGAGGCCGAATTTCAGAAGGCCATTGAAGAGACCACTAAGGACAAAGTGCTTTTCTCGGTGGTTCTAACGAATGCAGCAATGTATTGATGTGAATGGACAATATTTTGAAAAGATATAATAAAAAATAATAACTTGCTAGGTTGCTCAGTTTTTGATTTTCTAAGAACTTTTAGTGTCACCCTCATACAACATACATACATACATACAAACATTATGCCTATTTAAGTCCACTGCAGGTCATAGGCCTCTCCCATAGGGAGGATTTGCTAGACTCGCTACGCTTGGCAAGAAGGTGGGTGATCGCAGTACCAGACCACTCTCACCTCAGACGCTGCTGCCCATCTTCGGATTGATTATTTTGGTCTGATATTTTTAGAAATGGTTATCTCGCCATCTCTCAGTTGCCATAACAATATTCAAGACCTTTTCTATACTGAAATTTTCTCTCTGCTTTTAGTTGTGGTACTCTTAATTATTAGGCATTTGTTAATATTCCAGCCACATGCTCATTACTCATAGACTTTTTCTATGCCTTAAAGTCGCCTTGATTGATGCCAAATTCTTCTTACCCATTTAAGAAAGAAGAAAGAAAACAAGAAACATTTATTGCACATAATGCACCATGAACATAGTAAATTAAAGAGAAAATTAAAAATGAAACAAAAATTAACAAACTTAGACACAAAATTAAATTAATGACAATACCTATAAATAAAATATAAAAATGACATGAAAAAAAAACACATGTTTATCATTGTCACATGAGTTGAGGTGTGATGGGCAAAAAGACCGACACATATTTGTGTTAAGATAATTTCTAATTTGATATAATATCTATATTCTATAAAAAAAGTTTCTAGCTATGTTAAGTATATGGTTTTCGAACCTTGAGCTGTTATCCATTAGAAGGACAAGGTTGAGAGCTGTATTCATGCATTCTACTTGTTCCACTTTAATAATTATGTGTATATGATGCTTAGTATTTTTTTTTTCTTTGTTTAGTTGTCCCGAGAATTATATTTATTAATATAACACTGAGAATTATAAAGTTGTTATTGAAAAAATTACTTCGCAACCCTCCGCACGCAAATATAAAAAGGTATATGTTACCTGGTCCGAAGAGAAGAAGAGCACCACCCTCCCTCCCAGTGAATGCACCTGTGGGAGGGAGGGTGGTGCTCTTCTTCTCTTCGGACCAGGTAACATATACCTTTTTATATTTGCGTGCGGAGGGTTGCGAAGTAATTTTTTCAATAACAACTTTACAATGAATTTCCGCAAAGTAACGCCTGAGTCAATTAACTGACTGAGAATTTTATAATTATTATAGATGTAATTATGTTCATAAATAAAAGTTGTTTATTTTGTTATTGTGATCATATATTGACGAAACTTTCTTCAACTGAAGTAAATTTTTCAAATGAATGAGCATTGGTTGTAATATAATAATATAATCTTCAAGTAAGGGTAACTTGTTAATTACATTGAAATTTTTAGATCTGTTAATTTTACCGAATTGTGTAATTTTTATCGTTTTTTGTGAGAAAATGTACATACATTTCAAATTACATAAAAACAAAGGCATTAAACTAGAATATAAATTACTTGCCAAAACTGGACAAGGAATTCAATAATCTGTATCACAATAGACTGTTTATGTGAATATTTGACAACCAAAATTTTAAAAAGTAGCTAAACTAAAAAAAAACTTAAGTATGACAGTTGAACATGAAAACAAGCTGAGCTTGCCATAAATATTGACAGCATATGGGTTGAAAAGATGAAACTGTCTGATCCTATACCTTAGTATTTTTTTTATTATGGTTGTGAGATTGTTATTTTTCTTCATCTCTTAAATCCTTTCCAAAAATAATAATGAACCACTTCTTTATAAAAACACTAAATTTAATTTCAAAATCCGATGAAGAACTTAATAAAACATACAGTTCAGTTTTGTAAAATAATTTTCGATTGTTTCAAAAATTTTATCACAGAGTGCAGAGAAGTTCACATGCACATTCTGATCAAATGAGTATCACAGAATAAACAATTATCAGTCATGTTATCATATAAGGTTCAAAGTGAAATAACTAACAACTATATAAATACCTAAAAATACACAATTTTTATGCTTGCAATGTTCAATTTTAATGAAAATTAAGAAAATCTTTTATGTGTAATGCCAATCGTTTGGTAGTTCAAAGGAAATGTATTGTTCTTGATAGAAGAGGTTTAGTACCTATTCATAACAATCACTTCATTAATGCACCATTTTCTAGTAAAAAGAAAAAAATAATAATGATAGCATAGTATGATATAACTAATATGACAGGAAAATAATGGAATAAATAAGGTTAACACACAATTTTGATTATGTATGATAGTCATGTTATAGGTTTGTAGTTGAAACATCTCAAATTCATCCAGTCAAATTATCTATGCAAAATCATATTTCCAATTCACGATTATGTGGAAGAGTCACATCATTAATTTCAGCAATCGTGTTGATCAAGATCCAGGTGACACGAATTTCATTCAATCATAGACGCGCGTGACAAACATACAAGTTTCCATGTTCATAATATTAGAATTAGAAGTCATGGAAACATCATATTTGCATGTATTGTTTAGATTACATAGCGTAAAATATTATATTACTTACATCTATCTCTCCATTATTTGATTCCTGCTCTTGCATAGTGTTATCACTGGCAACCAGCTTATTCTCTTCATTATCACTGGGCGATGTCTCCTCGCTCACATTAGCCATTTTAATAGAATAAGAACAAGTTTTTATTTCTTTAGGAAGTAACAATCATTAAAATTTTAATGAAAAAAAATTAAAATTTTATCTTCTGCTTTCTTTAAAATCCCAAAGACAAAACCGTAATAGTTATATTCCAGAGAGAGGACAGTTCCATTACAGTGACTTTTTTTATAAGACCATAGATAATACATATATAACTGATAAGACTATGGTGTTACCTCTTATGTGGCCCCTAAAAAAACCTTCTAATTAGTGCCAAATAAATTATTAGGTGTCACTACTTTGACAGATTTGCTAAATTATTACAAATATAAACAAAATATTTTTAAAGAGTGCTATCTACATCCCTCTATTTATTAGAAAAAACATCACATATCTAAAATTTTCATTAAATAAATCTTTAAACGTCTAAAATTATGTCTAAATTTTGGCATTAAAAGTATTGGGATAGAAAAACTTAAAACACCCCATCGGTGTGGTCTGCATTAAAATTACTTATGCTATTTGAGAAAAATTGTTTAAATACATATAGAACTTTTTTATATATTTTTCATATTATTGTACTAATTTGTTAAATTCCTGAAAGGTCTATGGAGCTGATATTAAAATATGTTTCATAAATTTTGACTTTCGAACTTTCGAAAATTCCCTTGACTTTGTGTTTCTTCTTTGTATGATAAACATTTCATGCGTTATTTATGATATTTTGGTAAAATATTTTGTTGTTATACAGATCGAAAAATCAAATTTTGTCTGCAAATTCAACATAACATACGTTAGGTTTGAAGTAAAACTAAAATAACTGCTTAAAAATATCATAATATGCATAAAAATATAAAATGAACATATAAACATTCTCTTTTATTCTGCCCAAATACTACAATTGACTGTACTAAATCGTATAAATCTATGTTGTTGCAAAATTAAATAACTAACTCTACACTTGCCGGAATTATTTTGCAATAAAATAAATGTAGTGTAGAGATAGTTATTTAATTTTGCCACAACATATATATGTAAAGATCAAAGAGAATACAATCACTACGTTATAATAAAGACAAGCAAGGTAGCTAAACTTAATTATTTTCGGGGCTAAAGGTCAAGTGGCGCTAGTTGTCAAACAGTATGCTCTGGAATGGATAGAGTGGGCAGTATATTATTATACTCTGTTATATTCTCTTTGGCCAGAGAGTATTTCATAATAGAATCTATGGCCAAACAAAAATAGCCATAGGTTATAACATAACTAAAGAATATATAATACCATCAGTGTTGCTAGGACAAAGTAACAATTTTCTTTGTCCAAATCTAATTAACGAAACCATAAGGTAAAATTTTAGTTAGGAAGTAGTCGTATAATTTTGATTTGTAACCGAACTTCAAAAAAGAAGTTTCTGTATATGTTTGTTTTGTCTGTATTTTACATGTGTCCTTAACTTCGTTAATTGTGGTACCTAATTTATTATTAAATAATCAGGGTGTTCCTAAAATACATACAGGATTGTAACACAGCAGTCAAAGAATTAATTACAAATGTCTATACGGTAAAATTTTATTATTATAACTTTCGTGAGGCATTATTAATCAAATAATTTATTTATTTACATTATTAATGTATTATTTGATTATACGGTAAAAGTTATTAACTTTAAGTATCGCAAGATGTGGTCTGTAGTGGTATTCATTACCGCCATAAAATCTTCAAAAATATTTTACACTACTTCGCCGCCGACTCACCACCGCCACTCCTACACCGGTGTCCGTGCCGATTTGTGTCGTGACGTCACACTCAATCGCTTGTGTTTTTGTTTCCGCCGCACCCCGCACTGCGTGCCGCTGCAGCGATCCGCTCGGTGAAAACCACGCACAATTTCGCTATAAGCGGCGTCTCGTGGTGTGCTTCAAACTTTTTTATAACATAAATCTTACCGCTCACCGCCCCTTGCTAAGCTGTCACTACCAGCGACAAACTTCGTGAACGGGCTGTTACTGCTAACGATACACACGTAAATAAGTTTCGAAAAAACTGCGTAATAATTAATTGTTTAATTCTACTTTTTAATGTTAAGCGCCGAAGAGTGTGCAGATAAAAATAATTACACAAATTTAAAATTTCATAGAGACCGTAATAATACTAACATCATCGTAATATGATTCTTTAAAAAGATTTTTCTCCTAAAAAATTTCTAAGTATAATTACGCCATTGTTGCACCAAATGTGATACGAATAAATATAATAGTTGGCCCTTCAAACGTTGTTTTGCTTGTTGTTGACTTTAAAAAATAGGGGTTGGCGATAGGATGAAAATAAAGGGTTGTATGTATTTTTGAATGCTGTATCAAAAAAAAATTAAAAACAAAAAAATTTTGTCTAAAAAATAAGGGGTGAAAAAAATTCACCCGTTTACATTTAGGGGTATGAAAAATAGATGTTGACCAATTCTCAGACCTACCCAGTATGGACACAAAATTTCACGAAAATCGGTCGAGCTATTTTGTAGGAGTTTGGCAACAAAAACAGCAACACGAGAATTTTATATATTAGAGAAATATCGGTATCACAGAAACCCAGTGTTGCCAATTAAGCGATTTTGTCGCTAGAAGTGACGACTTTTTTTTTGTCTTAGCGACAAAAAATAGGATTTGACGACAAAAATGTTTTATCTGACGATTTTCAGTACAAATGAAAACATTTGTTTTTAGGGTTTGTCATAAATACATTTTTTGTTAACTCGGCACATAATTATCAAGTGCTAAGACATTTATCTATAGATACTCTTGGCAATGTATAATTTTGTGTACGCAATCGGTCAAAATTCCAGCAACTTATCGGAATTAACCAAAGTTATTCTTTTATAACCAAATCTGCAACATCAGCTTTGAGCGCCATTCAATCCTCTATTTCAACTGCTGCTGCTTTGAATGAGAATGAATAATTACTGAAAAGTAATTTGAGTTATTAAGTGGCGATAATGAACAACTGATATATTTGTTTTATGTATTGCTTTATCTATATATATTTTTCTGTATTTCTGACAAATTGTCATTGAAACAACAATTTATGTGATTGTTACAATGATGGTAATACTTTCAAATAAACTATATATATTTAAATTATAATTAAATTATAAGCACTATCCGTTAGGGCCCTCCCAGAACAAAATTCTTAGTCCGCTTCTTATAGAAGCGACTTTTTATATTGAGTCTAGCGACTCATATTTATAGTTGGCAACATTCTGAAACGTATGTAATAACTAAGCCTATATTCTGTGGTTATATTCAAAGTTTATCTAGAAACGTGTACCCTTTGAGAAAATTCGTTTACATTGAAAATATATACTTATTTTATGAAGTGTAATCAAACGCCACCTAGTGCTTATCTATGGAAACTTGGTTATACTATAGACTATTTGGTCATACTACGGCGTAAATTATTAAATTTAAATCTTTATTACATTTTTAAAAGTACAAAGTGGCCTTTCCAATTCACTCGTATGGACCTACATATTCTGAGTAAATTTAAATAATCACTAAAGTTATTCATTAACCAATATTACAAAAAATAAATAAATATCTTCACGCAATTCCTAATACAGTGGTAGACAGAGGTCTAGTCTAGGCAATTAAGTCCCTTTGACCCACCATCCACCAAAGATATTTTCGGGACAACGTGACAGGTGGAGAGCCCGTCGCCGTCTTTATGTCCAAGCCAACGATATAATTCGAACTGTTTCTGAAACACCCATTGGTACGAGCCTGCGACCTGGGGATAGAACTCGGGGTCTCTCGACTCGAAATTCTGACCACCCAACCACTCGACTATCGTGACTTTTTCTTATATTTACTATATTATCACAACTGATGATTATTACTGATGATTATTATATTATTACAATATTACAATAATTACAAAAAAGAGTAAAACACAATTTCATATTTATCTGTTTATTTCAAACACAAAATTGATAGACTTGACAGTTAATCGTACCCAAAAATGCTTTCGGAAATCAATTAGAATATTTAGATTCCCAAACCAGAATGTAGTTATTTCAGATAACATTAAACAAAACATTACCAATAGCGATTCACTTATAAAGTTAATACTAGAATCTACACATAATACTCAGATTCTGTGTCAATCATGTTACACATTCCACACTGGTTTCAATCACAGTTTTTATTTTCTATTGTCCTAGAAAATTTGATAACAAAATTGTTACTTTTGATATTAATCCTCTAGCAAGTGTAAACTGCTGCATGATTCTCTGTCTATCTATACTAATGAAGGCCATACAGTTTTACTTGTGCTTGCTTAACATACCTTTTTTGAAAAGATTTATGCTGTTATCTTTTCACTTGCATACATCATCTAGCATTGTTCCAGGCGACCTTTGTACAAACTGACATAACAAGGTATTATTAAAAGACAGCACAAGAAACATTTCAGTTTAATAACAGTCCACCTAACACCATTTTTATATTGAGTCTAGCGACTCATATTTATAGTTGGCAACATTCTGAAACGTATGTAATAACTAAGCCTATATTCTGTGGTTATATTCAAAGTTTATCTAGAAACGTGTACCCTTTGAGAAAATTCGTTTACATTGAAAATATATACTTATTTTATGAAGTGTAATCAAACGCCACCTAGTGCTTATCTATGGAAACTTGGTTATACTATAGACTATTTGGTCATACTACGGCGTAAATTATTAAATTTAAATCTTTATTACATTTTTAAAAGTACAAAGTGGCCTTTCCAATTCACTCGTATGGACCTACATATTCTGAGTAAATTTAAATAATCACTAAAGTTATTCATTAACCAATATTACAAAAAATAAATAAATATCTTCACGCAATTCCTAATACAGTGGTAGACAGAGGTCTAGTCTAGGCAATTAAGTCCCTTTGACCCACCATCCACCAAAGATATTTTCGGGACAACGTGACAGGTGGAGAGCCCGTCGCCGTCTTTATGTCCAAGCCAACGATATAATTCGAACTGTTTCTGAAACACCCATTGGTACGAGCCTGCGACCTGGGGATAGAACTCGGGGTCTCTCGACTCGAAATTCTGACCACCCAACCACTCGACTATCGTGACTTTTTCTTATATTTACTATATTATCACAACTGATGATTATTACTGATGATTATTATATTATTACAATATTACAATAATTACAAAAAAGAGTAAAACACAATTTCATATTTATCTGTTTATTTCAAACACAAAATTGATAGACTTGACAGTTAATCGTACCCAAAAATGCTTTCGGAAATCAATTAGAATATTTAGATTCCCAAACCAGAATGTAGTTATTTCAGATAACATTAAACAAAACATTACCAATAGCGATTCACTTATAAAGTTAATACTAGAATCTACACATAATACTCAGATTCTGTGTCAATCATGTTACACATTCCACACTGGTTTCAATCACAGTTTTTATTTTCTATTGTCCTAGAAAATTTGATAACAAAATTGTTAGTTTCGATATTAATCCTCTAGCAAGTGTAAACTGCTGCATGATTCTCTGTCTATCTATACTAATGAAGGCCATACAGTTTTACTTGTGCTTGCTTAACATACCTTTTTTGAAAAGATTTATGCTGTTATCTTTTCACTTGCATACATCATCTAGCATTGTTCCAGGCGACCTTTGTACAAACTGACATAACAAGGTATTATTAAAAGACAGCACAAGAAACATTTCAGTTTAATAACAGTCCACCTAACACCATTTTTATATTGAAAATTATATTCAATATTTCATCGAAATCACCTTGTTTGAAATTTATTGTTTAACACATACCTTACTAACACCAAAGCTAAATTAAAATGTAATAAATAACAACATGAAACAAGTGTATAAAACTGGAACTATGTTTAATACATTGATAATTAATGCTATGTGTACTGTTATTATAACCTATGCGCCCTGAAAACTTAATCTAATTTACATTAATCTTGCATTTCTTCAGGTAATTCATGTGGATTGAGGATTCCTGGTACAGAAAGTTGTACTCTTCGCTTTTCTTCTTGAGCTTGACGAAGAGCGAATAGGCGCTCCTCTAAATACAAATCGCTGTCATCTTCACCAGTGTATTCCTGAGAGTGTAATATATAGCATATAATGATCTTGCTTGTATTGTATATAAAAGTTAAAAGTAAAGCACCATCCATTATGGTATATATTACTAAAATATAAATATCTTCACGCCTTTCCCAATACAGAGGTAGACAGAGGTCTAGACAATTAAGACCTTACAATCCACCTTCCACTAAATATATTTTTGGGACAATGTGACTGCCAATCGCAGTCTTTTATGTCCAAGCAAACAATATAAATCATACATAAATTTTTGTACGATTGATACTGGGGATACCTGGGTATAGAACTCGGGTCTCTTGACTCGAATTTAGATCACTAAACCACTCGGCTATGGTGTATTCCTAATTTATTATTGTTTATTTGGATGTTTATATATAGCAAAAACAATATACAATAATAATAATAATTATATGCATAAATATATAATATATAAAAAGTATCTTTCATGCCATTCCCAATTCTGAGTTAGACAGAGGTCCAGACAATTAAGTCCCTTTGACTCATGTCATTTTTTTTGGTCACTGTGGGAGGTGGTGAACCTGTGGCCGTCTTTATGTCCAACCCAACAACATAAATCATACAAGTGTTGAAAAAACCTATAGATACGAGTCTACCCATGTATGTATCAATTATTATTTAAAAAAACATAACCTTAGTACAAACATCCATATTCATTGAACAAAATATTTGCCCTTAGAGGGGATTCGAAACCTGCAACCCGTAGCTTTGAAGGTTCACTACCAACACGGTTATTGGATCGTCAAATATAGTTAAATTCATTTAAATCATATTTCAAGTAGAAAGACAAAAATACCTGATTATGCCCAGCGTAGCAATGAATTTATATACCTATAGAAAAGAACACTGGCACTACATAAAACATGCTGTTTGTTTGCTTTATACCTTATAGCGGGCCCATTATAGTTGGCCAGACATAGCCCTAGGATAGACATAGGAATTAATGAAAACATGTGATAAAAACTATCCTACCATAGCAATGCCAATAAAACTCACATTTAAATATGACATCGGTTATAAAGTTTCGGGAGTTCATTGTAAGCAACAACGTGATACGAGAATTATAGATAAAAGATAAATACTTACTCTGATTTGCACTAGGAAATCTCTTAAGTGATCTTTGAAAGCTGGAATATCTTGGTCTAGATTAAACAATCCTTGTACAGTTATTTTTATCTGATTATCTGACAAATGCGGGAATGCAGTCTTCAATAAATTCGCCACATATTCCTGAAAGATTTTGTTTCCTTTTACAATTTCATGTTCTTACTAATAATCAAATATATATACTTATACAACCACATATACATATGTATACTTTGCATCCATCAAGTATTTTACACAAATCAAGTTTTCAATCCATCAGGGCTCAAGGATAAGAAAAAGGTGGAACATATGATAAGAATCTTAGATCATCAGTACTAAAATATAAAAAAAAATTGGTATGTTCAAAACCTCATTGTCACATAAGTGACATAGGCATAGGTAAATGATTAAGAATAAGTCCATATACATGGGCTGCAAAAGTTTACTGTAAGACATAGGCCTGATTTGTAGGGAGGATTTGCTATAATCGCTACGCTTGGCAAGTGGATTGGCAATCTCAGACCAGACACCTTGAACCAAATATGCAGTGGTAAGTCTTGCCACATGACTTGTTGTTTACCTCCAACATTTTATATGTTGCTTATTATTTTTTATATTGCTTAAACAAGTTTTAATTTAGTCACCGCCATACTAAAACAAAATTAAGAAATGACCTGACCATGACTTGATAAGTGTCATAGAAGCAACCCGGTATAATAATTTTTTCCATTCTAGTCTTTTCAAAACCATTAGAGAAGGCCATACTGCACAGCAGCAAAATACCTAGCTTCCCTCCCACTGCAAGCAATTTAAGTGGGCAAAGGTTTGAATAAAAAAGCCAAGCGAATGTTTGTAGTGGTTAATATACCCAGATATAGATAAAAACGAATTAACAGCGATTTAATTTAGTTGTTTTTTTAAATATAAGGTATTGAGCCACAAATTTGTTATCAAACATTGACAATTATCTAACTTTAAACTTTCTCTAGTAACACTCAACTACAATTTCCTCTAGTACATTTCTTTTGTTTTCACGGCGATCTTTTTCTATACTGATTTAAATTCAGTTAATTTTGCTTTTGGAACACTTAGCAAGCTCTTGAAAGAAGCTCTTTTATTTGAACAATTTCCGCTTAAACTGGTTGAGTTGGAGGAAACCCAAGTGTACATTTAGGACAACTTGACTTTCAATGCTGTAGAGCAGCAGGGTCTTTAGGAGTTTAATTATAATTAACTTTATATATAATTTTATTATAATAAAAATATTTTTTAATTACTATTGTAATAATTTTAAAATTTTTTTAATACCTGTATATAAAGAACATTATCAGGAGTGGGTCCAAGTGGCACTGTGACACGGCCTGCTTCTACCAAGGAGAAAATATATGCCAAAATGGTGGCATGCATTGTAAGTCCAGCACCATGTGATGTGTCTGTAACTACGCTGAACACATGCTCTAAAATATCACATAAATAAGTCTGGTAGAAGCTTTGTGCTGCTTGAGGATGCTGTTCTACATTTTGGAGTAACCTGAATAATATCTGAAGTCCAGTATCAGCAACATTCCTCATGGTATGCTTAAATGCCCAAATAATGGAATCCAAAACCAATTTAAATTGTGCAGGAGGTATACTCAGGAATGCTTTAAAGCAATGAGTATTAACAGCTTGCAGAAGCAAAAAGAACTCTGTTCTGTGTTCTGGATACTCTTCAAAGTCCTTGTTTATCATTTCAAGGGTACACTCAAACACTGCATCAAAAATTTTTGGTACTTCTGATGTTATATGTCCTCCTAGTTTGTACACAATTGCAGCCATACATGAAAGCACCTCAGGCTCTCGAGCTTCTGGAACTGCTGTCCTCTGATAATCTAAAAGGACAGCATCAAGAAGAGGAGGAATGAAATTTTCCAATACCATACCATTATCAGTAGACCTTGACACCCAACCAGCAATCAATTTGAGTGTTTCTTTCTTTATAATTCTCATATTCTTAATAAGGGGTTGTTTTGTAACAGCTACACCATTTAAGGTAATGGCTTGACTAATGTTTTCTGACATAACTTTATAAACATTAAGCATGTCCAAATATATTCTTCCCAATTGTACAACATAAGGGTGCCCTAATGCACGACAAGCACGTACATTAGTTTTAAGAATACTAACAAGCTGTTTAACAGCTTCAGCATCTTTCAAAATGTCAACATTATGTGATGCCTGAGATATTATATCATCCCAGACTTGATTAGGAAGCACCATGTATCTCTCAATTAGCTGCTCCTGAGCTACTTGGTCAACCTGAGCACTTATCATGTATCCAACAGCTTCATAAACAGTCTGCACTTGTAAAGGCTGTAAATCACAAATAATAGAACTGATTGTACTTAATATTTCTTCTATAAATGGACATGCTTCTCCAACTTGAGTGGTAACAAAATGACGACGACATTTTAAAGCAATTTTTATGAAAGTATCACATGCCATATCCTGCACTCCATCATGGGTCTCATGCATGAATTCAAAAAGTTTATTTACAACAGTTTTTAAGAATTTCCAATGGGCTCTTAGGAACCTAGGATATTGCCCTACCACATACATAATGTTGCTGGCAATAATGGCTTTATTATCTTTGCCCTTCTTCTGTTCACATAAGCCCAAAAGTTCTTTTATGACAACAACTAAAAAACGTTTCTCATCCTCTTCCATCATAGCGCCTGAAATGGAACCAATTGCCCAGCAAAGTGTATTAAGATTTTTCCAAGACCATTCAGCTCCATTCACTTGATTTTGTAGTTTATCTGTCATAATACGTTCAGTATCCTGGTAATCTAAATGAGTAAGATAAACCAATGTTTCTCTCATGTTTTTATACAAATTTATTGAATCTGTATCCTTCATAAATTCTCTGACAACTTCACCATTTTCATTTTCTACAACAAGCACTTCTTCAGGTCTTGCCATTCGAGAAATCATTATGTATCGTACACTGCTAAGAACATCAGCATATAGAGCTTTCCTGCCCATACTTTTTCCAAGACTGTATAAACCAGCTGAATGAGAACATGGTGCAATCTTGTACAAATCAGTAGCTAAGGCATTCCAAAACTCTAAACAAATTTTAAAAATCTCAACTTCTTCGACTTCAGAGATCAAAACAAGATAGCGAAGAGCATTCATCAGTGTATTGTTTAAGCCCCTTCTTTCTATAAGTTGGCCATGTTCTTTTAAATAAGTACATAGGAACAAAGCCAAATTTTGTATGAAAACTTGTTCTTGATCTCTTCCTGCAGCATAAGCTTCACGGATATTTGTAGTGAATGGCAACATTACTTCAAGTTGTTCCATAGTTTGCACAAGAAGTGCCACAAACTGCTCTTCGTAATTACTAACAGTTACACCGGCAATCTCAGTCAAACAACTCAAAGTCACATTGCGGAACATAGGGACATTCAAAAACTTAAAAATAAGAGTGCTTATCAATTTCATTTCAAATATATAACCAAGAGGAATCCAATTCAAAAATCTCAAAAGGGTGTGTAGAGTAGCATCAACCAATGGTGCATTTTGTGAATTTTCAAGAACAAACTGACAAAGTTGAAAGATTTGACTGAATTCTGAGCACATAGTATCTTTCAAATGTTTTGCTTTAGTTTGAGTAAGTTGTCCTGTACTAAAGACAAACACTTCTTCACTGAGTAATTTTAATATGACCATGTTATTCTGACAAAGGCTCTCATTTGTTTTAGATGCTCCAACTATGTCACTGATAAATGTTTCCCAATTGTGTGGCCATTCTCTTTTTAACACTTGTATCAAAATCATATTAAGCTTTTTTAAATAAACTTTATTATTTTCCATTGTTGCTGGATCTGAAGAGTTTTTAATTATCAAACCCACAATATACTTCTTTATTCCTTCACACTGATTTCTGGGTAATACTTTCCATCGTGTTTGTATAACTTGTTCCAATATTTGTAATGCATAGTATTTTGTTTCTTGATTCTGGGAATATTCAAGTATTGTATCAACACGGGTCCAAGCATCTGGATGTTCCTTGTGTGCTGTTAGAATATCCTGAGCGATACGCTGTTGCTCTCCAACAGAAGAATATAAACATCCGACAATATTATCAAGTAAATTGATATCTAACTTTTGATTGAAATCCAAGAGCTTAGAGGCTTGTTGCTCTAAAGTTGCCATTTTATTATGATTTTATATGTAATATTATTTTTAATCTCCCTTATTGAAATCTAAAATTGATTGATTTATTTACTTTCATTCCAAATAACATCACACACTGAAAGAAATATAAAAATTACGTATGTATTCAAAAGTAGCAAAACAAGCCCTAACCTCTAAATCGATGAAAAAGTGAATTTATAATTATGAATTGCACTTATGAATAAAACTACGAAAATAATGATAGACAAGTTAATTGAAAATATAGAAAAGACATTGTTTTTCTAGTAAAACATAATAAATCGAGCACACACCCCGTACGAACTATCTATGACGTTTTTGACGAAATGTACGGTATGTGTTTTTGTAAAAAGCATATTATAAGCGAAATGATACATTGAACAGGGTATCATATTGACTTATTTTATATAATTTTCGTTATATACCTCACCCTCAAATATCTTTAGCGGCTTGTTATATCAATTGCACTTCAATACACACTAATCCGTTGTTTTCGTGAAGCTTGAAATGAAAAGCAACATACATGTTGTAATTGTCTATGCACAACATATTTGTTATCTATGTTTATATTAAAAACATCGGTAACATACATATATAGATAGAAACGGAAAACATTACATTCATTGCTCTGATTTCAAACGAAGGTCCGATTGGTGAATTAGCCGAGAATATCATCCACTTGTTTAAATTTGATTAAAATACTTTTAAAATTTCTAATATTTATTAGAAATTTTAATGGTATTTTAATCAAATTACCTTTAATATTTTTATGTAAACTGAATAAAACAAAATGATACTTAGGAATGCAATTTTATTTAAATTAAAGACAAAAACGTTGAAAAACGAAACGTCATACTAACCGAATGAACGAATCGTTTCACATTTTTTTATGCGAAATAAAAAACTAGAAACATCAAACTTGGTATAATTTTGGAAAAATAATATAATTTTTTTTCTATGTATAATATTTTTTGTGGATCTTACCAACCCTGGTTATAGCAAATAGTTATTTCGTCTTTTCTGTATGCCCAGATATTTTACTTAGTCGAGTAAACATTTTGTCGTGTGAAGAAAAGTTATTTCGTTTAACTGTAAGCATAAATAAAGCAAGGTATATGTTACCTGGTCCAAAGAGAAGAAGAGAGGGAGGGAGGGTGGTGCTCTTCTTCTCTTCGGACCAGGTAACATATACCTTTTTATATTTGCATGCGGAGGGTTGCGAAGTAATTTTTTCAATAACAACTTTACAATGAATTTCCGCAAAGTAACGCCTGAGTCAATTAACCATTTTTGTGTGGTCACTTCGTACCAGACATTATATTTATTGTTCAGTATTACACGACATCCAACTCTGTCAAGACCTGTTTAGTTTCAATAAAAAAAAAACTTCACACCATTCCCAATACAGGGGTAGATAGAGGTCCTTCTTAAGTAAGTCTTTCAAACCCACTTTCCACCGAAGACATTTTTTGTGACAACGTGATAGAGGGTAGGAGGATATAATTCGTACTTAAGTTTTTCAAAAAACTTATTGGTGCGAGCCTGCCTGGGGATCGAACTCGGGTCTCTTGACTCTAATCCCGATCACCCATCCACTCGGCTATCGTGACATATATATTCCATATCAACAAGGGTTAAGGCGTCCCCACAAGGCGACACACACCAGCTCGTTGGTGAGGAATGCAACGAGCAAAGCGGCGATGGGGACCGCCACCCGTCACGCACAGCTCGACACGGCAGAATGTTGAGGTTAGAGTGCAGAGTTGCCACGTGGAATGTTAGAGATGAGAGAGCATGAGGCATGAGAGATAAGACGAATGAGCTGATTGAAATAATAATAGAAAGAGAATTTGATATCGTGTGTTTGTCGGAGACCACACGGATGGGCAGTGGCATCGAAGAGCTCTCTGGTGTGGCGTTGGCTCTAATCCGGAGTGCCGGAGAGCGAGAGCGCCTGCCAGGAGGTGGGTGCTGCTGTCGTCTAGGTTGGTCGATGCTATGACTGAATATGAAATTGTGAACTCAAAGCTTCTCTGGTTTCGCCTTAAATTGGGACTGACTGACGAAGCTATTCCTTTTGGCTGTCTATGCACCGGTGGCTTCATCGTCCAGGGATGAGCTGGAGGAGTTTATCGTCGAAATAAATAGTGGGAGACTATTAGAGAGGTTGTAGATTTGGTAAAAGGAAACGAAAGAATTGCTGTAAATGGTGATTTCAATGGATGGGTTGGTACCGCTCGACCAGTATATGAGTCAGTACTTCTTTTTCGTTTTTCGATTTATTCCGACTGCGAAAACAGGTGATGGATATGCGAGTGTTCAGGGGTGCTGACCCGGGAACGGATGACTATCTAGTGATTACTAGATTAAGGGGTCTGTTCGCGGACTGGCTAATACAACTAAGGTTCTGGTATTTGAAAGGGTCGAAGAAAGAACGAAGTGTGAAATATGGGTTAATCAGGAATGTCTACAACATGAGAATGAAATTGTATACTTGGGGCGCGCGTTTAGCCGGGATGGAAGATGTGATTGAGTTGTGAACAGGCGTGAGGCTGCCGGAAACAAATTCAACGGTGCCCTGACTGCGTTTATCAAAAGACAAGGCATAATGAAAAGTGCACGTCTTGCAATATATAATGTAGTACTGGTACCGACTTTGTTATATGGCAGCGGAACCTGGGTGTGCCAGAGGAAGCATAAAAGCAAGTTGAATGCAGTGGAGATGCGGAGTCTTTGTAAAATGTGCGGCGTTACCTAGGCTGACTGAAAACGTAACGAAGAGATTCGCAATATGGCAGTTTTGAAAGATGACCTTATCACAAATATTCATTAGGGCGTGTTTCGATGGTTTGGGCACGTTGAGCGAATGAGTGAAGACCGAATGGTGAAGAAAATATACAGCGCAAAAGTTGACATTGAAAGTTGTCGTAGTAGGCATGTATAAAGAAAATGATGAATCTTAAAGAAGCGAAAGATGTATGTAAGGATCGTAACAGTTTGCGATCTGTTCTCTCTACCTACCCCGTCGGGGACGGCGCGTGAAGATAGAAAATATTTTTTATATATGTATAGTTTTAGGGTAAATAGTAAATATGTCCATTTATATTGCGATCACATTTAAAAAATTTGTTCTCTTTATGCCGATGGTTGCCTGGAAGAGATCGCTATGCTCGCTGCATTGAAGAAGACATCGAAGACCGCCAAATTGTACCTGCTACCTAAGATTCCTGTTTCTTTTGTTTTTTATATTTTTATTTGTGGTGTACAATAAAAGTATTATCATTAATTTATTACAATATTATTTCCACTAGGCGAGTTTTGTCCCGTTGTTGTCTTAATAATTTCGGAATAGCCTCTTGGTTTGACCAATGGTTTAATGGTCTAGAATTAAGCTAAATAATACGATTTTCTATTTGAAGACCTTATATTTGTATCAATAATACTTTCCAATGTATTCATTTAAACAAGTAGTATACGCATTGATTTAGATAGAGTATCCATAAGAAATATATAAGCCACAGCTGAAAATTAGGAATCATTAGTATTCAGTTCTTAAATCGATTCAAATTGCAACCCGATAAATGATTTACAATTCAATCTTTTCACTCTTAGTAAATGTCTACAAATGACGAGGCAATACGTTATGACTAGTAACATAGATAATACGTATAGACAAATGGGAACCATAACGTAGTGATTATATAGTCTTTGCGGCAACATACTCTTTGACAATATCTATTAGATCTATACCGCACAAAGTATTAAATATTTTGTATTATTTAGTGTTGATTTCGAACAGCAATTGTATATTTTACGTATTACTAAGTTTAAATACCATCAAAAGTAAGAAATTTTTACTTCATCATACTTGGGCACAGAAAAACTGCACTTAATAAAAGTAAATAATATTTATTTTTTTTTTTTCAGATTAACAATAAACACTTAATCCAGCTCTAGTAAAATGAATAGAAAAAGGAATGTAAGCTACATTAAACCAGAGGACCCTCATTTTCTAAAAATGTTGAAAAAAGAAGCAGGTTTTGATGAGAAAAACCACAAGTTTGATAAACTCGAAAATAATGATGAAGATTTTGTTGATGATGAAGATAATGAAAAGCCACAAGTAGTAGTTCTTAAAGCTGGAGATTTGACAGCTGAGGAAGCTGAAGCTGAAAGCCAGAGATTAGAGAAAGAAAAAAATGAAATAAAAGCCAATCTAAGCCAAAGAGTAATTTTTCAAGCAAAATTAAAGCCAACAATGTTACCTGACAGTAAAAGCCAAAAGAGAAAAAATAAATCTAGACAGAAAAATTGTAATCAACTTTTATCATTTGCTGGCGAAGAGCTTGAATGATTATGTAGTCTTGGTTTTAAAAAATATAATTTATTAATTTGTGTCTCAATATACTATAATAAAATAAGTTTTGATGGATAAATATGACCCCCTTCAAAGTGAAAACGTAATAAAATATTATTACATACTTTTTTTTATTTTCTATTTATTTCCTGTTATCTGAAAGAAATTTACAAAAAATATTTATTTCACTTTAACGGCACTGATTATAATTGCATACATGATGCTGACACACTGCAGTATTGTAGACATTTTGGCCGCTACATATTAACATATCTTCTTACAATACATGTAGATAGTAATGCAGGGACAACAGAGTCCACTGCAGTTGTCACAGCGTCCACCACAACACATGTTGAATATTGAAGAGTATGAGAGGATCCAAAAAGAAAGTAAAGAGTTGATTAAGTAGAAATGTTTTTTTTAGTATTTTTTAGGTGTATTGCTCAAAGGATTTTGTTTTACTATATGTAGGTTGTAATTATAAAAGGTACATTATAATTAGTTACAGTGTACATAATATTTTACAATTGTAAAACATTCATAGACTACAATCATTATATATTTGATGGTAAATTTTTGCAATTTTCTTCATAAGTACGTTTTTTTTTTTGCTTTACTCTGGAACCATTATATGTGAGAGTTTCATGTCTTTGGCTTTGTTGTGAGATTTCAGCTTCATTTTCATACTCCACCAACTTACGCAATAAAAACTTCCTTTCATCTTTTACTATAAGGATATTTTCTTGAATTTTTGCTACTTCATCGCATAATGCTGCATTTTCCTACAAATTATAAGACACTAATAAATAAATAATAATGCATTAGGATAAAGATCCTGTCCAGCAGCATAAGACACATTTTAATTTTATGAATTTTGCATCTGGCAGGCCTTCATTTGAAGTAACTTTAAAATTGGTAGATTCGTCTACTTCAAAGTTGTTTAGTGTGTACAAAACACTTACCTATTTTGCCACCAAATAGATAATAACCGTTGTGTTCCAGTTTATAAGGATAATAATGTGCATTATCTTAGTATTCAGAGAAAAGTTTCTAAAAGTGGTTTACAGACATGCATATTTACATACATTACATGACATATGGACTGCAGTAGCCACTTCTGTCAGGTTTTACAGCTCCCCTTAAAAAAATACTAAAACTTACTATAATCAGGCTTTTTATCCGTTTTTTCATGTATTTATACTTTTTACGATAACGTTTACTGCGATCTTCATTTTGACTATTCATTTCACACGAAAATTTTACGTAATTTCATACGATTATAATAATATGTTGTGCAATCTAATTCTTCAAATATACTGCTCAGTCCTCTCCGTTGTGGATCGTGGTTTTGATATAGTGTTACACAAAAGAATATAATCACTACGTTTTAAAAACCCGGGAAACATCAAAACAGCCAATCATCAAAAAAACTTAAATATATTTTACTCTTTAAATTTAAAATAACTACTAAGAACCTTTGGAGCACAGTAAACAATTAAAGATTTTTATAATCAAGATTCTAAAATATAATTTTACCACAACACATGGAATTAAATATGGGGATTTATATGTAATTCGCTCTAAACAAATTGTTAATGATTCCGATCACAGAGTATATTATGTATGTCAATTCAGTTAATTTAAAGCCACAGATTTATTTAGTTTTTTTTGTTATGGCTACTCCAAAACTTCTGCCAATACTGTTTTATTTTTTTGATTTTATTTTCCTTATATTTTACTTTTTTCCTTAATATTATCAATATTCTTAAATTAAAGAGACATTTAAAAAAATCAACCGGCACAGGCGTTACCTTTTTAAATTCTATAAAAAAATCGACGTCTGTCAACAATGATAAAATAAAAAGTAAATGTCTTGACGCCATTCCCAATACAGGGAAATACATTTAGACAGCGGTCTAGACAATTAAGTCCTTTCGACCCACCTTCCACAGAAGATATTTTTGGAACAACATGACAGGTGGTGAGCCCAATGTCGTCCAAGCCAACGATGTAAATCGTACATAGGTTTCTTAAAAAACCCATTGGTACGAACCTTCCACCTGGGGATCGAACTCGGGACTCCTGATTCGAATTCCGATCACCCACCAATTGGCTATCGTGATCTCAAAAATGATGTATTGTTACTATTAATTTTTTTTAATATTAATTATAAAAGCAAAAGTCAGTTTGTTTGTTTCACGTTTACGTCAGAACCGTTCAGCCGATATTAATGAATTTTTGTTATAAATATAGATACATTATTTTTAAAAATAAATTAATGGGTCGCCAAGAAACTTGTGATCTCCCATTTTTTAAATATTTAATATTTATTTCATGAAATACACTATTACCAAAAATTACTCTTTTGTGATTTATACGCATTTAAAGTAATCAATATAATTGGGCAATGGAACTAAAGAATATTTTCAGATAAATAGACCTTTGCATATCCTAGGAGACGAAATAACAAAAAAAAAACTCTATGGCTGTTTTGTTTTTCGGAAGAAATAAAAAAACTACGTTTAAAAAACTTTGGAGTCGGTTAAACTAAAAAGAATCAAATAACTTAACAGGTATTCAATCTTATACACCTTTTATGCAAACCTAATACTTTTAATATTAATTAAGTACTATTATTTGTATGTGCTACCTATTGATAGTGTTGAGGAGTCTAACCAGGAGTATTAAGAAAAATGCTGGAAAGTTTAAATACACGTCTAATGCTTACTCAACGGTTACACAGAGAGAACAGAAAGTCAAATTAATTACATACAAATTCAAAAATGAATCTTATTGCTAATAACTATTGTAAGGCGCTTAATACATGCGCAAGATTAAAAATATGCCTGAACAGATAGTTCTCAATTTTATGGGACCAAATAGCAACAAAAAAATCACGTATATCAGATCATAAATCTCAGCGTAATCGATGTACGTACATAAAAAAATATAACAATCGAATTGAGGTCCTCCACCTTTTTGAAGTCGGGTAAAGAGTTGTACGTTATATTATCTATCAAAGACACAAAACCTTTTAGTTATATAGGTATTATCTATACTATAACCATTACCCAAAGAGAGATCATAATGGACTGTTACTACCCGGTTAAATGATAGAGCCAGAATCATAAATAGATAGATAGACAGATAGATAATATCAAAGAGCATATAATTACTACGTTATTTGATATAATGTAATTTAATAATGTCAAATATATCCGAATTTAAGCTTTTTTTTCCAATAGACAGTATTAAAAAAGTTTGTAGTATATTTGAAGAACAATTGCGCAATGACAAAGAACCCGACTTAGCGATGTTTTCTATTATAATCGGAGCAGTAGAAAATAACCTAACAAATGTTAAAAATAGCGAAAAGGATGTTAATTTGGCTTCAAATAAATTTGTTAAAATGAAATTCCCATCTATTGAATGGGATGAAGTTAAATCTCTGTACGAGCGATTTGTATCTCTTATGCGTGCGGGTGTTGATACGAAATTATTAAGTGGTGAATTTGCGACTCGGGACTTAGTGAAACGTGTGGCAGATGTGGTGTGGAATTCGTTAACTCGAAGTTACTATAAAGACCGTGCTCATCTTCAATCTGTATACAGTTTTTTGACCGGCAATAAACTTGATTGTTTTGGCGTAGCATTTGCAGTTACAGCAGGATGTCAAATTTTAGGCAAAAGAGACGTGCATCTTGCATTGTCTGAAGATCATGCATGGGTTGTATTTGGAAAAAATGGAACAGACACTGCTGAGGTAGCTAACATTTGTTATGATTACAGAATGTATAAAACTAATTTATTTTTATTATGACATTGCATTGCCAGTGCTTAGTAAGTTGCTTTGTTACTTTTTGTTGTTATTTGGTTGGCCCAAGTTAGTCTTTAATCTCAGTGCAGTCTGTGGTTTTTATAGAAGTTTTTGGTAAGCAGTATTTCTCCTCTCAAGATAACAGGTGGAAAGGCATATGGTAAATGTTAGCATTAAATATTTTTGAACACTAAGTGTTATCTAACAATTTTTTAGGCTCTGATCTACTTTTATAAACGTTTCATATTTTATTTACTTCTATGGATGAGTTTTTGTCACTTAAAAGATAAGAGTCATGAGCGTTTGAAATCTTCACTATTTAGCAAGTCTATTTATATTCACGATAACCGCGTGGTTGGGTGGTCGGAATTTCGACTCACGAGACCCGAGTTCAACGAGCTCACCACCTGTCACATTGTCCCGAAAATATCTTCGGTGGAAGGTGGGTCGAAGGTACTTAAGTGACTAGGCTAGACCTCTGTCTACCCCTGTATTGGGAATTGCGTGAAGATTTTTATTTATTATTTTGATTTATATTCAATACAGTTTTACTAAGTAACTAGGTAGTAAACAGGCAAAAAATAGTTAACATAATAGTATGCAGTAACTCATTTGATCTAAGCCTTTCTTTACCTTAGTTGGCACTCCTCAATGAGCATTTTTCCACCACAGTGCGTTTTTCGCGGAATTTTCTGCCACGCACTTCCACTTTATGGAATGTGCTGCCGTCAGCGGTTTTTCCGGACCGATACAACTTAGGGACCTTCAAGAAAAGAGCCTACACCTTTCTCAAAGGCCGGCAACACATCTGCTATTTCTCCTGTATTGCAGATGTTCATTGGTGGCGGTAATCAAATTACCGTCATGTTTGCCACCTACTTGTTTGCCTGCCTTTTCTGTAAAAAAAAATACCAACTGAGCCGATTGTCTTTACTTTATATGTCACAAAGTCAAATACAATATTTGAGTCGAAGATAGAGGTTAGCTTTTAATGTGTCCATGTGCAAAAATTAAATTCTGTCAATCTTAATAAATTTACTTCAGTATCAGTGTATTGGATTTTGTGGGTTTAGGTTTATATTAGTAAATATTGGTTACTTATTTTATGTTTCATGTAGTTTTATAATTATGAGTTGTTACTGATGATGATTCCCTCTCACAAATCACCCTCTGCTATGTTCTAGGATAATTACATAAGGCCACGGCATGAACTTGACTAGAAAGACCACTTAGATACTTAAATCAAGGCCCTTTTCATGTTCATGTTTCTTGGATCAAAACTGACCCATAGGCTGGACTGTCTAAAAGAGTTTTAAGATTTGCTCAATTGCTTCATAAGAATAAGGTTACTGGCATTGTATGCATCAAAATAATTGGAGGGAACAAAATTTCTGTTTAGTATGACAACTATAGAAGCAAACTTTTTTATTGAAAGCCCATTTTTAAAAGCAAACAATTTCTCTGCAGAAGTTCCAAAATTTTTAGTTTCTCAAATAGGTGTTTTTCATCACATTCACCTAGATTGGTTCCTAGAAGAACTACTTTCTAGAATACAGTGTCCGCCTAATTGTGGCCCAGTAATGAGAGCATACAGAATTCATGTTAAAAACTGTAAGTATTAGTCCATTAGTTAAGGTATCTTTTGCAGACATTGTAGTTCCTAGTTATTCTGATAACCTTACTATTTCTTTGGAACAGAAGGTTATCTTTCCATGTCCCCATATGGGAAATCCCCCCAGACAAACAATTCCCAGATCTGGCAGAAGTAAATTTTATGATACATCTATTCATTTGGCTATAATGACGACACCACCATCATCTCAACCTAATGGCTGCTCTCTCAGAGGAAAGAGCCCCACTCCTTGGGCTGCCCAAAGTGACAACTTTGCTAAGCTCATTACTTGTTCATTAATTAACATAATATCAAAATTCAGTTATGCCTTAACGAACAATATCATGCCTTTACTGGAACAATTGCTAGAAACTGTCATTAAAAAATCATATATACCCAGATTCTGCAGTGGAGTTGAAGGAAAATTTGTCGAGAATTTTTTTATATCCTGAACTTCTATGCACGCTGAATGCCCAAAATTTCCTCAGTTAATATTCTTACATTTTATAAACACAATATTGATCCCTGAATACATCCCTGAATATCAGTAGAATCAAATCATTATTCCTATTCTTAAACCAAGCAAAGATCCTAAACTTTCAACATCATATCACCCTATCCTCCTCGGTTCTCTGTGTATGTAGCATTTGATAAAAAAAATCGCTTAGAGTGGATTCTAGAGCATAGAGGTTACTATCTAAAAATCAGTTTGGTTTCAGGAGAGATGGGTATCATGGTGGCCTCTTGTTATGATAATGTCCATTCCAATTCCAATACTCAGGCAGAAAATGCTTCAACTGAGTATCCCTGAGAGACTGGTTAACATTATGTTGAACTTATAATAGTCTCTATATGGTCCTTCATATCCATGATAGAGAGACTATCCGCCTAGAGAAATGTGGAAAGGTTTTATAGCCTATACACCTCTGACTTAGATAGACCAGTAACTCCATTTTGCAAAATCCTGCAATATGCTGATGACAGTTCTTTTCTCCATTACATTTTCGGAGGCCACCAATAGCCTGAAAACCGCCCATGATCATCAAGACATTCATTTAAATGGCTTGATGATCATGGGCTGTCTCTCTTAGTCCCTAAATGTAATGCAGTAGTATTCTCCAGAAAACATCATAATCCCAACCAACCTATTTCTGTTTCTGATGAAGTTAAGTTTTGGGTCTTATATATAGATTCTAAGCTTTCTGGTACCTATCATTTAAATTACATAAGTAACAAATGTGAATAAAGTGAGATGCTTAGAACCTCATTTACATCTTAGGAGGCAGTACCTAGCTGACCAACTTTTTATAATGTCTTTCAATATTCTAATCATCCCTTTCTTAAGATCGTCCACTCTCTGTCACATCTAGTCAATTCTTCTAGTTATTGGAAACATAAGGATCTTCCTCCTCTTCTTAAATCCTACAACAAAGTATATTATCTTTCTTCTTCTGTGGTAAAAGTTGAAAGGCATCCCATGTTTCAAATAGAGATTTATACCTTAATTTATTTAATTTGTTCTCCTCAATTTAGGTTTAGACAACAACACACATGCAGCTCATAATTTCAGTAGAATCATCAAGAAATATTTAAAAGATTTGTTAACATTCTTCACGGATGCTTCAAAATTTTTATGTAGTGAGCATGGGGGAGCGTCTGTATGGATGCCTAGATATAAGATAGTCCTAAGTTTCAAATGTCCATATCAATTCTCCATATGTAGTGGCAAAGCCATAGCAATCCTAGAAGCCATCTCTTATATTGAATCTCACAACCTTAAATAAACCCATTGTATTCTCTGATTTAAACAGCTGCCTAAAGGATACAGTAAAGTTTCCATTCTACTCAAAAGATAATTTCATTATCACTCTAATGATTAGGCAAGCTCTATACAAACTATATTGTGCATGAATAGAAGTTGTGCTAGCTTAGTTACCAAGTCACTGTAGAATCCGTGGAAATGAGGTGGCAGATTCTTTTGCTAAAGATACAGTTAATTCTGGTTGTATTACTTATAATAAATGCTTTGCATGTGATCTACACCTCTACACTAGGAAGGATATGATTATTGTTTATTGATATTATGCATTCATGGGACACCCTTTGGCAATATGTTTGATTAGAGCGAATAAATGCTATGGTTGTATTCAAACAACAATACCAGACAAGCCATGTTTCTCTAAATATTGTTACATTGATAAGGCTACTATACCAACTTTCATAAGATTGAGGGTAGGCCATGCATATTCCCCAGTATTCCTAGCTAAACTTCACATCTGTAATCATTGTTTTTGTGAATGTGGGTTGGATGAAGGCACACTAGAACATTTATTTATTTATTGAATGCCCTTTATTAACCCACCTACAATTGCACATCCGGTAAATGTTACTTATCTCCTAACACTTGTTTTTACCTCATTTAAAAATCATCTTTGTGAAAGTTATCTTATAATCTGTTAATTGATATTTATTACTACCAAATATAAATTCACTCTGATATGACTAAGGCATGTATGACTCTAACAATTGTTTTTTTGTCTTCATATTTTCAGATACTCCACTGAAAGCTGAATCTTACAATTTTGTCATATTCTATCATCTGCAACCTCAATTTCAATTTCCTAAAAGTATTTTGTAACTGACGAAATCACTGGTATCTAACAGTGGAGCTATATTTATAAAAAAACATTTGAGTAATCTGATAAACTTTTCTAACATTTGGGGACACCAATCCATGCAAAGGCGTGTCTCTGCCCGACTCGGTTCATATATACCTACCTAACAGACCATAGTGTATATCATCCTACCATCATGTATCCATGTTTCCACAATGAATAATTATCATGAAATACTTTTAAATTTTTGAAAATTTCCTGTGATTTTATACTCATGTACCACTATATGTATATAGAGGTGGTATTGAGGGTTGCAGTTATTTAAATTTGTTTTTTAGTTTCCACAGGGGATAATTATCATGAAATGCTCTTGAATTAGATTTTTTACTCATGTACCAGTATATGAATATAGTGGTGGTTTTGAGGGTTGCGGTCTTTTAAATTCGTTTCTTAGTTTCCACAGGGAATAATTACCAAGTTTGTTTGCTCATAAGGACAATGGGTGGTGGTGCAATGTTTGGTTTTCTTTAGTAATCTGTTTTACTTCTATAGCTAATCTATTATATTCTTTTCAGTCTGTTACAAAGTCTATATAATTGATAAATCTTTGATGTCTTTTTTTCTCTTAATTATATTGCAATAAACCTAGTTTTCTTATTTATTTTGGAATTTATATGCAAAGCCAGCTTAGTTCCTGTATTTTTTTAGTCAAATGTCTAAAGTTCCAACATAACACATGCCAGTTCTCAGCTTTAAAAAAAAAGAACTATAAAATGTATTATACCATATTGGTCATAGAGATTTTTTTTTTATAGGAAAAGGGAGGCATACGAGCAGGTGGCTCACGTGATGGTAAGTGATTACCGCCGCCCATGAACACCCGCAATACAAGAGGCTTAGCAGATCCGTTGCCTCCCTTAGAGTGCCCCTCTCCCCCATAATTGGGGGAGGAGGGTGTGTGGGCCACCAGTTACCTGCACTCACCGGACGAAACGCGGAAGTTTGTTAGACTTCTACTTTACGCCGGTATTCTGTGAGGTCGTGGTACTTCCCCAGTCGAGCTGGCCCATTCATGCAACAACAGAAGTTGATGCATGGTATGCCATATTGGTCATAAAGAGAGGATGTGAAACAAATAGCATAAATATTTGAGAGAAAGCCACGCTTTGATTTAAAGATATAATAAAAAGAAATTGCTATTTTTTCAGAAGCACTAGTTGGGATACTAAAATGTTTTTCATCAATAAGTGACAAATTTTGAATGTGCCATTATGTTTGTCTGTCTTAAAAAGGTAACATGGCATGGAAAAGGTAACGAAGACAAAAGAGGAAGATCAGTTGGAGATGGTATTTCAGCACGCTCATGGTTGTATGTCGCTGGAAAACCAGTGGTGTGCACACGCATGATGGAAATGGCGGCATTAGTATCATCAATCAATCCTACTTTAACTCCTACAATAGATGTACATGAAGTGGCACAAATGCAACACAGACTTCTTTGGCTTTTGTATGATAGCGGTAAATAGTAAATTATAATCATTTAGTAGTTTGTACTGTAGTGACACTTAGAAGGATTTATCAATTAAGTAGAAAGAGAAGAAAACAGTAGAGCTGGGTACAATTTAAGGTCTTAATTATTTTAGATAGTGAAGTGGTATCAATAGATCTAGTGAGACGAATTTGAGCGATCGAATGTTTTGGCGTCGTTTTGCAGGTGCTTAGTAAAACGTCTTAGGAGTAGAAGAGCCGTACGCATTTTTTACATTTCCTAAGCATAATTAGAGTTCTGTGGGTTCTACTCAATTTGTTTTGACATTTTTGAGAAATAAATATAATGTATATTGATATGAGTTATATTATTGATTTACTACCGAATTTACACGGATTTTCTCATAGATTTCAGTTATCCGGTGTGACAGTTCATCTAATGGTAACTGTCTACTGCAACCTATAACAATTACAAATCATTAAAAAAACAGTTGCGTATGCATTGTCCTTGAGGATCAGGATTGAATGCCTCAATACCTGTGATTACACAGGCTCTCTATACCTTTCAAATCGGAACACAATAATAGTACACTACTTGACGGATGAAATAGTTCACGTTGTGGTCCGGACTCGGACGACTTCTTGCCAGAGAAGGAGTCTGCCATAACTAAATAATTAAAAACGACTAATCTGTCGTCCAATTGGTGTCGGTACCGACTAGATTCGGACCTGTCGGGGTCCCTCACCAGGGTCAGTGGGATGAGTTAGCGACTTCTTGGAATAACGATCGGAAGTGAGTTTAGCCGTTTTTAATTATGTTTTTAATTATGTCTCCCCCATAGGTAATAGAAAAAAAGTTCAAAAGATTTCAATCCTAATACTGCGTATGGTGGCTTCTTCATATTATATAAGAAAAAAAAGAATTAAACTCATTACTTTTTAGGTCACTTGGACGCATATCCCATGGCATTAGGAAATTTGGGCGATTTGGATGAGTACATGAGAATTTCAAATTATACAGAAGAAAAAGATGATGCATTGTTAGAGGAGAATAATAAAAAATTAAGACCAGATTCTGCAGCCTTATATGTTCAAGCTATTAGATCTTCACGTACACATTATGAAGACAGACATGTGTATCCATACACGTTCCAGGGAGGATTTTATCATCGCCATAAAATGTATAAGGAGGCTTTTCATGCTTGGGCATGCGCTGGAGATGTTATTAGGCAGTTAGTATTTTTACATTTCAATATGATCTTATTTTTGAATACCACATAAATATATTATTAACATTGAGAGAATATAATAAGTGTTATACAAATAACACTTATTATATTTTGTGATACTCACACTTGTTTAATCAAAGGCCGAAAAATAATTTTCAAACTTTTCTGTACAATTTTATTTATATCGTATTGTATGGTTTACCTATCTCCGTAGGGATGTATTCGCCATTCCCAATACTGGGGCAGACAGAGGTCCAGATAGTTAAGTCCCTTCGATCCACCTTTGACCGAAGTCTTTTTTGGGACAATGTGAGTGTCGCTTTATTTATGCCCAAGACAACTATGATAATGTTCAATTATTAAATGTCAGGCGTGGCGATTATGGCAAATGTTTTTTTTTACCATGGAAGTTTGTCATTGGATTATACCAGGTATGTATATATGTTTCCAATCCAAGAATGTGGTCAAAGCATTTGTAGCATATATGTCGATATACACATAACATGAGTTATTTTAAGTGTTTTTCGGAATGCCCTTACAAAATTGCCACTTTTCTAAATTCAAGATGGTGGACATAGAATTTATGAAAACAACAATCTTGGTAAAAGTAGAACACTTTTAAAATAAATATATAAGATTACTTGTACATCGCAATTATATATTTGTAGGTATTTATCATCAATATCAATATGAATGTTAAAAAATATTTTTCGCCTGTCTAAAGGCTGTAACATACAAAGAAATTATTATAGATGTAACACGAACATGTGCTCGCTCTTTCAGAAACAAGATATGTAGACATATACACACAAAAGATGAATAACATACACTTGGTTTTATTATGTTAATTTTATGACAATAATCAAGTCAATAGTTAAGTCACGATAGCCGAATGGTTGGATGGTCGGAATTTCGAGTCAAGAGACACGAGTTCGATCCCCAGGTGGCAGGCTCGTACCAATAGGTTTTGCAAAAACTTATGTACGAATCGTATCGTTGACTTGGACATATAGACGGCGACGGGCTCACCACCTATCACGTTGTCCCGAAAATATCTTCGGTGGAAGATGGGTCGAAGGGACTTAATTGTCTAGACTAGAATTGGGAATTGCGTGAAGATATTTTATAATTTTTTTTAAGTTCACTTTTATATTTTTATAATAGGTTCTAATAATAAACTAAATAATGAGGGAATATGGCTATAGAAGAAAGAGATCGCCTGTCACAGTTATATATAAAAAAATCTGAACAATGTGTCCGTTGTTAGTGAACCGAACTAAATTTCTTTTTTTTTATTTTTATTTACTTTTGTACACGACATAAAGCACTATTTATTATTAGTTATTAGCTAAACGGTACAAATTCCATAATTTTGACTAATGTGATAATACAATATTGGTAGCACAAAAACTTTAAGACTATTTTTTTTTCAGTTATAATTACTCACGAGATGATGAAGAAATATATAAAGAATTTGCAGAAATTGCAAATGAAGTAATTCCGCAACTTATGAAGGCTGAAAGTTCTGGGCATTCAGCGAGATCAATTTTAAAAGATCCTGAATGCTTTGCATCTCTGCTCAGGTGAGTTTAAAATACTATTTATATAATGAGATATGACTTTTTCGACGCCTTGATCTTTCTTCCACATTTTACACACAAATATATATACATATATATATATATATATATATATATATATATATATATATATATATATATATATATATATATATATATATATATATATATATATATATATATATATATATATATATATATATATATATATATATATATATATATATATATATTTAATTAATTAGTTTTGGGTTAATTTAAGATTAAGGTTCGAAGCAGACTTCAGCATCTTATTTTGACGTAGATCATAAAAAGAGGTATCCAAAAACATACTAAACTCATTTGTTTGGATTCGATCGTATTAACATTCAATAGAAATTTGGTTATTACAAAAATACTAGACTCTTACGCACACTGTCGTCACAAACGTAACGGCCTGCACTGTAGTGTACTCCTGGACATAGGCCTCTTCCGTGGGAAGGTTTGCAATAATAGCCACGCTCGGCAGCGGATTGGCGATTGCAGTTCAACACATTTTACACCTTGGACTCTGCTGACCGTGAACAGTTTGCTTATTTTAATCTGATGTTCTATTGAGATTGTTATCCCGCCATTTGTCAGTAGCCATTGACATAGTCAAGGCTTTTCTCTTAGTCGTCTCTTACGTGACACGCAAGAAGAAAAGGGTGTACTTCAGCCACCACGGCGTTACTATATGTTATTAGGTATGTGTATTTATTATGTGGTTATTTTATTACATTATAATTAGGATATTTTATTTAATATCAGGAGGATTTCTAATATGTGAAATTTTTGTAATAATTATCTGTGCCAATTTAAAAGTCACTTTAACGTATTTTAGGTTTTATGACGGAATATGCAAATGGGAGGAAGGTAGCCAAACACCAATTTTACATATAGGGTGGGCAAAACCACTTGTTAGTACAATATCTAAATTTGACGCAGAAGTCAGAGCTCAGGTGCATATAATATGCAATCCTGATGGCGAAGAGGCTGCTAAAAAAAATAAAATAGAAAACACTGAAGGCAATACAAAAATTGACAATGATATATGGAACAACAATTCGGATAGTGCAGAAATGAGCGTTAGGGATCAACTGACCGCGGCTGTAAACAGTAGGCCTCGAGTTACTTTGTACAGCCACAAAATGGCCGCATTGAAACCTTTGTTGTTGGCTGAGAGATTAAATACACATGCTTTACAGTTGCAATTAACAGCACAGAGTCAGTTACAAAGACCTCAAGCGCCCACTAAACGAAGAGAAGAAGACGATAATTTAACTGCACCGCCTACGGCGCGAGCCAAACGAGCTCGACGAGAACGTTGAGAAAGATAGAAAATTGATAAGGAATTCTATAGCCTATGAACAATGTTAGTATTATAAGATTATACTTACAAATTAATGGAATTTGAAAGCTTTATCTGGTGACGTGTTGAGAACGTGCCTTTTCTGAGCGTACGCGTACATATAATTAATAGTTTTATATTGTTACTTTTTTTTTTAATGAAGATATCACAAACACCTAGACCGAGGAACGGTTCTGGGTGTTTGTGATATCATATGTTTGTGATATAATGTATGTGACATTCATTGTTTCTGATTCCATAACACAAGTGCTTTAGCTACTTGTTTTGGGATCAGAGCAATGTATGTGATGTTGTCACTATCTATGTATTTATTTATTTAGTTATTACTATTAAACGACTCTATTCACTTCTGTTTAAAGACAGTTCCCAGGTAGTTTAACCCAGACTTCAAATTTGTTTCTGCATTCTTTTAAATTTGTGATACAACAAATTCAATAGGTACGGAAAAACTGATTTAGGAAGAGACTTTTCTTTTGGAAAAGGGATATACCCTTTTCTGTCAACAATATCTTTTTTATGCAACCATATCTATGGTAAAGGTCAAGTGTTTTGAGTTGAGTGGAAAGGACATTAAATGAATACTAAAGGTTTTTGCAATTTTTATGATGTCCAAAGAAAGATGACTGAGATACGAATTATAGCCAACACACATTTTTCTTAAAGGAGACTTAAAAAGTGTCTTTTGTTTTAGTTTTACTTTTCAATTCTATTTTTTGCATCATCACACCATGCACCATGAGATGTGGTAGTCCTAACCCATAAATCATAAATAAGTTATATAGATCTCTTTTAGATTATTGAATAAGCTAGAACAAAAGAAAGTTATTGAAAACGTTGTGGAGTTATATCCACTATCTAAGTCTCCAATAGATGATGAAATATATGTCTCGATAATGTTATTTTATCATTAGAACTACACAGGTGAGAAAATATTTTATCAAATTTATATAGTACAAACTTCAAAGTACCAACAAAAAATGAGTTATATTAATCGGACTACATTTCAAAAAGTTCTTCAAGTCAACATGCATATTCCTTCTGCATGTTTTTCATTATTTAATAAAGCAAATTATTTTATTAATACCTAGTATTTGTTAATACCAACACAATGTATATACGTGATAAAAGCATTTAAAGATGTGTCATGCCAGTATTTAGTCATTGAACTATATCATTAATATAGCAATTTAATTTTATTTGTAAAACTTTTCACATTCCCTATTAAATTTAATGCGAAATAGTAACGAAGTATAACACGTAATAATATGTATGACATTAATAACATTCAAGTGATGTTCGTAAATAACTGTGATGTTAAATAATATAATTATACTTTTCTATTTCTAAAAAAATTGTCATTAAATTTTCTTTTATTAAAAAGTAAATATTCTTTAAAGCTCTTAAGTAGTTTTTATTCTAAATAGGTTTTTTTTTATTTCCCTTACAAATTGCAGCACAGTTTTGAACATAAATAACGCAATTATGTACGTCCTTCTACTAATAATAGTACATGGTTCTATTATCTTGTTAATGGTATTAATATTGTCATACAGAATTATTTTACGGTATTAAGAAATAAACGAGTTTAACTATTTTATGGTATTTTAATAATTGAACCTTAGTTTAGTCCTGATTACAAATCAGCGTTGCCGAAGATTTACTTGCTCTAGATTTTCTCAATTAGGAATTTAGATATAATGGAGCTTAGACACATATGCAACTCATTAAAGTCTCCACATGACAAGCTGTAATAATAGGCGCATTTTTGGAAATTCAACAAACACATTGCCGCATCAAATTAAATTTACTTAGTACGTAGTATAGCAGATATGTCATATAACTTTTGTCGGATATTTTTCGGGATGTTATCCCGAGAAGTCTTTAAGTAAAACATCATTTGGAGTTTTATTGGTGTAATTTGGCTGAATTTATACATATTGATCATATATATTGAGTTTAGAGCTTGGGTTACCAATAAAGTTATCTACCCAATTCGTATTTTTTTTGTATTTGTTGTATAAGTATTGATCATTTATACTTGGGGATTAATGCATTTTGTTAATTATTAAAACCTATAAAATCCTACTATATAATAAATGCTAGTTTCGGAGGACGGATATATGTTTGTCTATTCTTTCACGCTAACATTACGAAATAGATTTTCAGAATTTTCGAATTTTTCAGAATTTTCAAATCGGGACCGCCAAAGCGTAAGTAAATACTTTTTTTCTTCAAAAATAATCCAAAGAAAATACTAGTGTGTAACAGGGCAATAGAACAGCAAAACAGCGAGGTAAGCCCTACTCTTTACGCTTACCGATATTTGACATTGCTGTCTTCGTCAATTGCAGCGCCTGTAAATATAAAAAAGCAATACTACAAATCTATTATTGCTCATAACCTTTGACAAGTAGAAATACAATACGTTGCGGTTACCAAACAGAGCTGGTTGAGACTCAGAAATCTCCAAGCAGGGGACATCTTTTCATCGAGACAAAACAGACGACATTCGTAACTGTCAAAAGATGACTTCCTTTAATTCAAACAAGAAGTTATTGCTTAGGTCCTGGAAAACAGACCCTGATAATAAGGATACGATAAAAATGGAAATACGAGGATCAAAAAGTAGTGAGAACGACATACTACTTGGTAAGAAAAATATCTTGGATTCTTTTTTGTTTTTTCTGAATGTAGTCATTTGTTAGTTCGTGTCGACACCTGTTTTCTAAAATGGAGGAAAACGATGTGCGAGCCGTTATTAAATACCTCTGCTTAAAAAAGTTAACGACGTAAAAGATTCATTGCGATTTGGAGGTAACATTAGGAATGTGCTCCGCCGTATTCCACTGTTGCAAGGTGGGCTTCTCAATTTCGAGTAGGGAGAACGAGCAAGGAAGATGAAAATCGTTGCGGCCGTCTATCGATGTCAGTCACGTAAGAAAATGTTGCGAAATTTGAGAAAATTGTATTGAGCGATCGAAGAGTTACGATCCGATACTTAATTCAAGAAACGGGCATTTTATATGGAAGTATTCAATGCATATTGAAACAATCTTTAAATATGAGAAAAGTCTTTGCAAGATGGGTGCCGAGAATGTTAACCGACAGTTAGAAATAAAAACGACTGACATCTCCTAAATTTTGTTGGACAAGTTTCAAGAAGATTCTGAAAACTTTTTGTCTCGTTTCGTAACAATGGACGAAACATGGGTCCATCATTTTGATCCCGAGACAAAACAGCAATCTTCGCAATGGAAACGACCATCTTCACCGACCCCGAAGAAGTGTGCCGTGGCATCGGCTGGCAAGGTTATGACCTCAATATTTTGGGACTCAGAAAGGATATTGTTGATTGATTACTTAGAGCGTGGACCACTATTACAGGCCAATAATATGCAGCTTTAATTCCCAAGTTGAGGAATGCCATCAAAGAGCAAAGGAGAAACTCAGTGCTGCTTCATCACGGCTCTCATTAGGTCTCAGGTCGGCAGTAACGATGGCTGCCATTCAAGCTTGGAATGAGTTGACGATTTTTATCTGTTCCCCAAATTGAAAGAATACTTAAGGGGAAACTTGTACGAAGACGATAACGAGGTGATGAATGCCGTGGAGAGCTTTTTGCAGGACCAAGACAAAACTTTTTTTTAAAAGGGATTGAAGCCTTGGAAAAGCGTTGGACTCGGTGTGTAGAGAGACTCGGAGACTATGTAGGAAAATAAATTATTAAGTTATCTATTCATTATGTAATCCATCTCATTCGTGAGAATGAGACTTTACTTTTTGATCCCTCGTAGAGAATCGTAATCGACTAATCATTGTAGAGTTAACAAATATCTCTCGAAAACACGATACCGAGTTCCGTAAAGAAATATAATAAAAATAATTCACATCTAGATATAAATGATTGCTTTACTTCAATATATCAAGTAAGTAGTAGGGTAGTCGTAATGAAAACAGTTTGCTCCTGGTATTATTAATTTTAAAAACACAGACATCAGCAGGCGACTCATGTAACAATGTTAATTATTATTTAACCATTAGTCCAACCTCGCAACCTAAAACTTCTATACTTGTAAAAGCTCATTCATGTTCTCGTTAAGTAAGTCATTGCCGATCTCCATCCAATTACTTTTAGTGATAGCTTATAATATCTTGGCATAATAGTTGATCGTATCTAGAGTTCGTAAATTGATATATATCTTTAAAATTCTTCAACGTCTTCTCTTCATCAACGTTATCTTCGTACGGAATGTGTATTCTGCACTATGGCAGTTTATCATTACCTATGACATTTATTTCATGTTGGGGTGGGGAGACAAAATTAAATTTAAAGCCGCGGGAAGTTTCACAAAGAGCGGTTTAAAGTAGTTTCCAACTACTTACTTATACACCAGTTGTGGGGTTCTAACCATTACACACCTTTTTATTCTTCATATAATATTATTAAATGATCGTAAGACACCGTTTACTGAAATGATAAAACGCCGCAAAGAAAAAATTTGTGATCCTCCGATGGTCAACTACTCCTTTTCCAAAAGATTTTTTCACTGACATTTATATAATATGTCGTACTACAACGGCAAAGCTATTCGTTCCTTTCCGTTAAATAAAACATAGTGTGATACCGAAGAACTCCTGCTGACGTTGAACTATTTCAAATACTGAGTAGGTTGATTCTATATTGCTACACGCATATCCTATGCCTGCATTCATACATACAAACACACACACATGCAGACGCACACGCACGCATGCACGCACGCACGCACACGCCGTAACTCAATGAATACTAGATGATAAACAATCACGCATTTCATTCCAGTACTACCAGCCTTCATTTCATTTAATCACAGACACATCTGTTACAAATCAGGGGAGTAAGGAAAGGATGTGTGTACAATATAGTATATTCAAACATAATTTGATAATCACAAAATCAACGTGTCACAATAACCGAGGGGTTGGGTGATCGAAATTTCGAGTCAAGAGACCCGAGTTCGATCCCCAGGTGGCAGGCACGAGTACCAATGAGTTTTTCAAAAACTTATGTACGAATTATATCGTTGGCTTGGACATAAAGATGGCGACAGGCTCACCACCTGTCACGTTTTCCCGAAAATATCTTCGGTGGAAGGTGGGTCAAAAGGACTTAATTGTCTAGACTAGACCTCTGTCTACCCATGTATTGGGAATTGCGTAAAGATATTTATTATTTTTACAAAATCAACAAGTAGTTTTAAAAATATCGCGATACGATTAACTTGATCGGATTGACATTAAGCGCTTGCCATAAGTTTGGTTTATATTCTAATCCTTTCTGCTTTTATTGTTTGCTGCTATCGTACAAGTGAAACCGCTATATTAAGTAATACTCTTCAATAATAAATAGTATGCATACTAATTATTACCTGATCTAATAACAAAGAAAGTTTTTGATACTTATAAAATGTTTATGTTAATTAATATATACTTTACTCTCAAATGTATGAGTTTAACATTTTGTGCGCCCTTAACCTCAAACAGTTGCCTCCGACAGGTCTGAAACTAGTTATTTGGTTAATGTTTATCTCCTGATCCATTTTTTTCGGGCGACGAATTAAACTTTTTTTATTATACCATCGATTTTATGAGTCATACAAGTTATTCGGGATCAAAGGTCAAAATTTTAGGCTTTTTTTAAATTTTTCTCGAAAACGGTAAGTTACAAAAATGTTCCTTAAGATTTTTTTTTACAAAGAGTTACTATTCCTGAGATATCGCGATTCTAAGTCCCATTATGCATTTTATCCACGTATATACATAATCAGGCACTTAAGTATAAATACCAATTTGTGGCTCTTATATATATATATATATATATATATATATATATATATATATATATACGTACATAATGCATCCTACTAGTAACAAAACTCTGATTGATTTTCTATAATTCTACTGAGACTGATATCTTCGGTGGAAAGTGGGTCGAAGTGACTTGTCTAGACTAGACCTTTGTCTACCCCTGTATTGGGAATGGCGTAATCTATAGCACTATCCATAATCATAATGTGTTTCTAGTAAAAAAGTAAAGGATTGTTGCACTAAACTGCCCAAGTTACCTGTGATTAATGTTTTGTAGGTACTTCTAAGTTTTAATTTTATGCGTTAGTTTAGTAGTTAATAAGTAAATATTGTTAAAATTGAAGAAGTGTGAGTATTTATGACCTGAATAAAATATATAATATTTCAGAATAATGCAATATATTTGCTTAAAACGTAAACAACATTGTGTCGCTTATGTGTTTATGATTAGTCTGGGCATGCTTTTGACTTCGGTGTCAATTAAAACCTATAAAGTTGGGATTATTACAAAGTAGGCAGCAAAAGTCATATATTGTGGTATTTTCGTGGTTCATCCAGTTATAATTTTTTTTTATGTGAACAATATGGTATATTAATAGATTCTATATTCACCATATAGTAACATGAGGGTCGAAGACAGAACAATATACTCTCCTGTAAGACGTTGCTGGCTTCAATGCCTTAATAATTGCAGTACATTCTGCTTATAATATTTTCTATGTAATGGAAATCTGCTTATAATATTTACCATGAATTGGAAAACATTTAGTAAATAGAGTAATAAATGCAAAGAAAATACAAAATTTACAATAATTTGTAATTTATTTTAATTATATATATATATATATATATATATATATATATATATATATATATATATATATATATATATATATATATATATATATATATTTATTATATAGTAAATTTTACGTTCCCCTGTACACATGCGACTTATATATGCCAGATAAACAAAATATATTAATGTGTGTTCCTTTATGTATTGCATTACTAGGAACAGAGATGTTTTTTAATTTATCTTCAAAGACAGAGAGAGAGTACTGGTACTGGATGGTAATTTTTCCATCCCTTGTACCAGTTTTGTTACACCAAAGCAATATAAAAAAATGTGTTATGTAAAAAATATTGATAAATGATATATTCAGATATATAACTTTTGACATGTGAATATAAGTACATATACATATTTTTAAATGTATAAGTACATATACATGTTATTTAATTCATTTTAAGCCTCCTTTATTATGGATTCTATACTTCATCAATAAAATAAAATTATAATATAAAAAAAAACTCAGACCAAACTGACACCAATTACTTTTTTATTTCCAATTTTTTCCCTAACCTCGGTTTCTTAATCCTGTTTGGTTCTATGTTTTCTTTTTCGGATGAATTATTGCTGTCAATCGTCCGTCGCCGTCCTTCTCGTCTAACTCTAGATTCATAGTCGATCTGTTGTACTGCAGAAAGTACGCCATGCGGTCTGTAATTCACAACGTTGACATAAGTACATATTAAACTTCTATTAGCAGAAGAGCAATGGTAGAAAAAACAATTTTGACAAAAAATTAAGTTAGTTGGTCTAAAATTAAGGCATTTGAACAGAAGTTCAAATGCCTTATATTTGGTAAAAGAGTATAATTATAATAAAACTACTTGAAGATATAAAATCTTCACGCATTTTCTTTATACTGGGGTAGGCAGGAGTCTAGACATCAAAGTTCTTGCGACTCATTTTTTACCAAAACTTATTTGGGAGAACATGACAGTTAGTAAGCTTATCATCGTCAGCAACTAATTTGGTTATATGTAATCATTAGAAAAAAATATTTTCTTTACTCTTATAGTTAATTACTAATAAATTATGAGGATTAATAATTAATTATTGTAAATGCGAAAATATGTTTGTTTGTTTGGCAAGCTTTCACCTCTTAACCATTGTTCCTCTGTAATCACCTATGATAGAAAGCTATGTAATCAGCAAATGACATAGGCTTTCTATTTTTAGTTTAAAAAAACTTACTATAATATATATATACTATGCTATATAAATTAACTTCCAAATTTTTTCAATAGGGATTTCCTATGTACCAAAAATTAGGCCTATGAAAGTCATATTTTGACTTTCTCAGCCACATCTTTATATGTTCGAAAATAATGGTTACTGACCTCTATCCTTTTGTCACTTAACATTCAACAAGTACAATAATTTTAAATTATACAAATGAAGGCAAAACAAAGTTCAAATAAGTAGACAATATTGGGCAGCTCACTATTCAATTAAGTATAGCAACAGCTGTTTCTATTTGAGAAATAATCATACAATAACCTTATTTACTTTCTAGTGATGACAATTATTTTAAGACTTCGACTGTGTTCAGCATATGTTCAGCAGCGGACTTTTGATAGGCTGTAAAGAAGTTTTAAATTATAGGCATACCAAGGAAACCCTGTTAAAAAAGTGCACTAAATACAGTATCTAACCAGTGGCTTGGAAATGTGCATATTATGCAGATTACAACATTTGGGCTCGGAAAGGTGTATCTTAGAGAAAGAAAAAGTATTGAACCCTTTTTTATGGATGGATGAATATGATCTACAATTTTTGTCTTACCTTACTTTATGATACAGTTACTGGCTCACATTGTCCCAAAAATGTCTTTGGTTTCCAGGTATGTCAAAATGACTAAATTGTTTCGGCATCTGTCTACCCCAGTATAGGGAATGGCGCGAAGAATTTTTTTTAAATGTTTATTTTGAATCTTTTTGTGCAGAAAACCCTAAGTTAATTTTGTAGTAATACATTGAGAGCAACAATCTAAGAAGGCCCACACCTAAAAAGTGGGAGAAATTGGTGGTCTTGATGATAATAATAAGAGATGCAACCATCAGGATTTCATAAGAAAAGAACTTAAAAACCTCAAAATTTTGAAATTTTTTTTTGAGGCATATTTATAATTTGAACAAAAAAGACTTCAGAATTGGTTTAGTTACGATGGTAGTTATAATATAACAAATATTAAAACAAGATGAAACTAAATTGAAAAGAGGTCCTTTTTCTGAAGTCAGGTAAAAATAACAATTCAATGTTACTTATCCACTTAGTCTGGTCTGTCAGTTCATCTTTGTCAAAATAGTTGTGGTCTTTGTCAAAATAGTCACAATAGTTGTGGTCTCAGTCAAGAATTTAAACAGAATAGATGAATGGTATATCTTTGAGAAAAGCATCAAGAATAACATTTTGAGAATATAACTAAATTGTAATATTGACTTACATATTGCTAGGACTATGAACATCTGCTGTTACTTCAAGCTTATCACTGCAGTAAATATCTTGATCACTATCTGAATCATTGATTACAAGGCAAAGAACATCTGATTTGTTAGTAGTACTGTCCCCTTGATTTGTAATATTATGAATTTCAACCTTAGTTTTCCCATTTAGTTCATAATTTTTTCCACTATTTGCAAAGAAGTCTTGACTTGTTAAATTAATAGCTTTGTCTGGAAGTGCAATTTTTTCACATGAATTATTTTCATTCCTAACTTCCATGATGGTCCCATCATTGAATATTTTATCTGTTTGTGTGGCAATTGAATGCTTGTTAAATACTGTTATAGAATCCTGGTCAGTACTTGAAAATGAAATTGATGTTGAAATTTCCTTAGTGTTAATTGTAATTGACACATCATGTAGCCTCTCACTTTTTAAATAGTCATTATAATTACATAGACATAAATAACAAGATTTAAAGAGATAATCCTTTTTAATAAACAATACATTTTTTCTTATATTATTCTGCTTGCTACCTTCATTTCCCTGGTTTGTCACAGAGTCACATATGTCTGCATTGTCATCTAATTTATTAATTGGATCTTTTTCATTAGCTTGTAATACAGCTAACCATGCTAATTTGTCCTTATCAACAACTTCACATGAAGAATCATCAATCACATTAACACCACCATGCTGAACAGTATTATAACTTTCACTTAATACATTATAATTAACTGTTGCTTTATTTCCTTGTTCTTTATTACATGATTTAGTTGAATAACTATTTACTAGTTTTTGTAGTGATAGATTTTGAATTTCTTTTGTATAGTTTTTGGATTTTAAGTTAACTTTTTTAACATTGCTTTTAATTTTTAACTTTTTATTGCATAAAGTTTTAGATGCAACATCTTTACTTGCAATATGTGAACCATTTTTCTTCACTGTGAATGTACTGTTTACATTGATATCTGAAAATGGTTTTCTTACAGGACTTGTAATATTTTCATTATTCTCAAGCCATTTTTGTACTAGATTAATTCTTGTATTCATTGTTAAAGGACCAAAGCTATCATCACCAGCAAAATATGATGGCCTTTGATTCTCTTTATCTTCTTTGTTTGAGAATTGAGAGCTCTTTCTTTTATTATAATACTTATAGGTGGCTTCAATACATTCTGGAAAAACTTCTTTCTCAAGTCTTATCTTTTCTGAATATCTGTACCTTTTATAAACTGTAAATATTGAAAACATGGTTTTGAAAACGTTTATTTAATATATTGCATAAATTCAATACAATATTCAGCAAAGTCGGTATTTAAAAGAGAAATATTCTTCAATAAAAAATTACCATCTATTTTAAATGTGTCTTGAAATGCAAATAGAAGATTAGAAGCATTTTGAACACGTTGAATTTGAGGAATATCAGTAACTGCCTCAGAACTTTCAGAATTAATACAGGTCAAGCATTCATCTGCGATTTCTATGCATTTTTGACATAAGGTATGTCCGCATGAAAACCGCATTCGAACACCAAGCAACTTATCACTAAAACAATCAAGCTTTATTGCAAAACTACTAACAGCTTAAGTAATAATTAGAAAGTTTTAGCTAAAATGTTACCAAGTGACACATCGATTGTTGTCCGCAATGCTTTTTATGTGTATCACAGCTTTGTCAATATTAAAATGACCTGGCATATCCCAAAATTTGTTATAATCAAGTTAATTCAATTAGCATGATATTGAATAATCAAACTAAATTAAGAAAAAACTGAACAACAACTGCACAAGCTTCTGTGTCATTGAATAAAAACAGTCGCCAGAACGCTAAATACGTAACATCCATAGATACTACGTATATAACTGAGGTAGATATGCAACTCTCGTATTCAATTTTTATGTAGCATCATATACAACGCTTTAATCAATAGATGGCGTTAATTATGAATTACACATGCACAAATTTTTGCATGTTTAATTTATACATAATTTTATTTTGTTGGGTAGGTATGAAATAAATATAAATAAATAAATATCTTCACGCAATTCCCAATACAGGGGTAGACAGAGGTCTAGTTTAGACAATTAAGTCCCTTCGATCCACCTTCCACCAAAGATATTTTCGGGACAACGTGACAGGTGGTGAGCACAACTGTGACAAACAATTGTCTTGAAAAGCTCCGATTTATTATTTTTATTTAATTAGTACCACTCGGCTATCGTGACTATGTAAGTCACGATAGCCGAGTGGTTGGGTGGTCGGAATTTCGAGTCAATAGACCCGAGTTCGATGCCCAGTTGGTAGGCTCGTACCAATGGGTTTTTCAAAAACTTATGTACGAATATCGTTGGCTTGGACATAAAGGCGGCGACGGGCTCACCACCTGTCACGTTGTCCCGAAAATATCTTCGGTGAAAGGTGGGTCGAAGGGACTTAATTGTCTAGACTCGGCCTCTGTCTACCCCTGTATTGGGAATTGCGTGAAGATATATTTTTTTTTATTTAATTAGTATTTAGGGTTTAATTTATTAGACTTGTGATATAAATCAGTGATAAATAAATGCCTGTATAGATTAATAAATAAATAAATAAAAATATGTGTGACTAATTTATGTGTATTGCAAATAAAAACCTGCATGAATTACCCTTCAGTATTACTAGGTGTACTTACAAACTACTACTTATTAACAAATAAAAGCAATATTTACATTATTTATTACACTCATCACAATGGAAACTATCACTGTTGATAACAAGCAGAAGGAACTAGAACTGGGCTGGATGAAAGAGACATTGGTCACATCTAATCCATCTCAAACCTATAAAAGTATTTTCTTTAAACAGCATTCACTCTATTTTAATCTCAGAAACTTGATTAGAGCCCTCTGTCCAGTCTTTATCATATTCCTAAATTTATACTTATACGTAGTGACAGGACTGACAAATGAGGAGGTGGTGTTGGTAATTATGGCTTCTCCGTCATCCTAAACTGCTTCCTCTGAGTTTTTGTTTTTATATAATCGACATCAAGGGTACCAAGGCTAACCTGGAGGTTATTTATTGGCCACCTGCAGTGGATTATTTCCCTTCTCTTGAGACTGCTCTTGATTATTTCGGGTCAGAGTGCACACACTTTATGATAATGGGTGATTGAAATCAGATTTATTTATTACAGATTCATTAAAAAATAATTCTCGTTCTGAAAAACTTCGGTCAGTCATACAACCAGTCGATCTATCCATCCTTCCTCAAATAAATATTGATAATCTAAAAAGTTACGCACTCTAATTTACTTATCCCCTTTAGTTGTTGCAACTACGATTAACGATAAGGTCTCCTTTCTAAACAATGCTGTTTTAAATGTCTATCGGTACGTCGAATATTTTTAGAGTGGCAACTATGACACGTTACATCCGCTCTGACGCAACACCGGGTTCTGGTGCGATAAAAGTGAGGACGGCGGTCATGCTTCACGGACGTGCGCCTCATGTTCGGTGGAGTGCCTTAGTGTATTGTGCGTAATAGAGTGTTCTGAATCTGATTTCGATTATATTTCAATGATTTGATATATTATAATCAAGTGATGAAGAACAAATATGATTTTGTTCTCCTCGCCCGATTACTTACGCCTACTTAGTCCCTATCTGGCCTTTGGGACCATGGTACTTCCTAACCACAACATCTCAAGAGAGCCTTTATATCTATAACACACACGCCCCGGTACGGCCAATAGGAGTTAAGTATCCTCCGGCTCCTTGGATGACCAGCGGCGTTCGGATGGCAATCACTAGACGGGATCGGGCTTTCCGAAAGTTTAAAAGGGATCATACAAATTAAAACTGAGCTAATTTCAAACTGCTTCGCAATAAATGCAATCAGATTACGAGTACGAAGTGCTAAACTCCTAATTTATGTACTCCTTATTCATGATAACATTACAAATTATTTGACCGCTGATGTGTGGTAGTTGCTTTGAACGCTCGGTACAATGAAGCCTATTTCATCGGGCTGTGGTCCATCTCTCACTTTGGAAGATTTAAATCGTCATTTTACCAACACCTTTTTTGGGCCGTATAGTTCGATCTCAAACAATAACTTCTATTGGTTTGATGCAATGTCTTTCTATTCCCGATTTCAATTCTCTCCTGTAACTGTGGATGAGTTGTGGGCTGTGCTGAGGTAAGCTGTAAAAGACTATAGAATCTTTGGTCCTTGGTCAGTACCCATCTTTATGGAAAAAAGCACTTGTGCAACCACTTCCTAAAATCTCTAAACCTGTATTACCTAATATACTTAATAATATATTTATTCGTATAAAAATAATAATTTTCGTCCTATTTCCATATTACCATAGCTCTCCAAAGTTCTGAAAACCTGTGTTCATAAGCAAGTCTCTATATTTGAAATAAAATATAACCTGCTGGATGTTTATCAATCGGGGTTTCGTTCTGATCACAGTACTAAAAATGCACTAATTAAAATCACTGATGAGATTAGAATAGCTATGGATGCGCAAAAATTTACAGATTTTTCAAATGCTTTTAACACAGTTGATCACAATATCCATATTCCCCTTTTGACTTATCTCAGATTTTGACCACAGCTTTGGAATGATTTTCATCCTATCTTGCGGCTGTCAGCAGTCAGTTCGCATTGAACAACAGTGCTCTGATTGGGTTGACATCGAAACTGGCGAATCCGCAAGGCAGGGTAGTTTATCCTATTATGTTTTCTTTATTTATAAACTCGATCTGTTCTGTTCTCAATTGCTTGTGACATCTGTATGCTGATGACCAGCGGCTTTACGTGCATTAAAGTCTTAAAGAACTTGGTGCTGGAATTAAAATTCTTAACGCTAACCTTAACGCCATTAGAGATTGGTCATAAAGATATAGTGTGGAGTTATGGTTGTTGGTAGCAAAAAATTCCTTAATAGGGTGAATTATAGCCATATATTCCATACCATATCACCTGTTCTTTATAAGGTAGTGTGATCTCATTTTGTAGTCCTATTATAATCACGATAGCCGAGTGGTTGGGTGGTCGGAATTTCGAGTCAAGAGACCCAAGTTCGATCCTCAAGTGGCCGTACCAATGGGTTTTTCTAAAATATATGTACGAATTATATCGTTGGCTTGGACATAAAGACGGCGATGGGCTCAACACCTGTCACGTTGTCCCGAAAATATCTTCGGTGGGTTGAAGGGACTTAAAAGTCTAGACTAGATCTCTGTCTATACCTGTATTAGGAATTGCGTGAAGATATATATATGTTTGTTTTATTAATGGGGAACTCACGTAACTAAAATCAACCGTAAAGTTAGTGCCATCTTGCGTTCCCTTCATCGTTTTTAAAAATTTCTTGCCTATCAAAACTAAGATTTTGCTTGTTCATTTACTTATTCTGCCCACCTGCACAACATGATGTCTACACCTGTATTGGGAATGACGTGAAGATATTAAATTAAATTATTTATATTTTAAAGCATTCCCATACAGGGATAGTGATATAATATCTAGACTATGCACTCCTTTCAATCAACATTTCATTAAAGTTTATTATGACACAACGAGGCAGGTGATGGGTCTGCCAAAAACAACTCATTTGTACCAGTCTTCCCCGTGTGGATGGAACTCTGCTCTCCTGATTCGAAAACCAATCAACCAACCATTCGAATAAAGTGGCGGCATCTGATTTCTGAGATCTGATCTGTGGCTATGCTGGCGCGCTTGCGCATCGTCTCCGGGATATCTTGAGTGTGTTTTCAGACCGATGGGACCCTCCATACTCGTAAATATGTAAATGGGTTCAAACCCATGTAAAATAATTAAGGAGAATTGTATAATACTAACGTTAGTGTGTAAGTTTGTAATACTAATACTCTATGGGCTTTGCTTGAAATAAAATTTTATTATTATTTCTATAATATAAAGTTCTCTTTTTCGTGATAAAGGGCAAATCCCTGTTAATTTAATTGGATTGTTCATTCCAAGGCGACTAAGAGAAAAGCCTCAAAAATAACAAATGATACCGACATATGGCGGGGCAATGAAAATTATGCTTTCCTTGATTACGGGAGAAGTCTTTGTCTTACAGTGAACTTTTACAAGTAAGGAACAGTAACTTACATTTGATAAAAAGAAATGTCAATCAAAAAAAAAAATTGCAGTTAAGCATAATTCTTCTTCGTACTGTAAGCTTAATAGTTTATATTCGATAAATGGGACAAAAATTCTCATTATATTTAATTTCCCTTTTTATTTTTTCACAAGATTTTATTTAATAATTCAAAATTAAATAATATGGATTAATCAGGAATGTGGAATGAAAGGAATGGACGATGGAAAATGTGATTTAGATGTGGACAGTCGTGTTCCTGCCGGGAACAAAGTCAACGGTACCCTGACTGTGTTAGTCAAAAGGCAAGTCGTAGGAAAATGTACACGCCTTGCTACGAACGTACTGGGAGCGCAGATAAAATTACTAGATTTTTTTAAAAGGGTTCATTGTCTTTGTTTGCTGACTATTGCTAAACAGGGTTGACACCAACGAGTTTATTTTTTTCTTTTTCTTTACAGCCTATCAAGAGTCCACTGCTGAACATAGGCCTCCCCTAGAATTTAATAAAAAACAACCAAGGAGTTTAATGCAATCTATACAAGTTCCCATATCTCCCATGAGTATTACGCTACAAGACTTTTAATATTTTTTAGGGTATATACCGGGATTGATAGGACATTATCTTACACCTTGTATATAGGTGTCCTTTCTCTTTCAGTTTTACCCACAACAAAGTTACACGGAGGTCGACATCGTTCTGAATGACTTACAGAATGGAATAGTAAGGCAGAACTTGCACGTTTATTGATTTTGTTGGACTTGGTTGGGGTACTACCGTCCTCTAATAAATTATCTACCGCGGTATTATTAGCTGCTGGTACTATATTAATACTAACAGCTTATAACACATAGCATATAATTTATTATATTATACGAAATGAGTCGCAAACTTGGTAAGAGATGGAAGATGGAAGGAATTTTGATTGATATAAAGACATATAAGGTTTGAGGTATTATATATTAATAAAATTTGTACTATACAGAAGATCACCACCAGCCGGAGGAACCACTACCGGACCAGCCACTACCGCTTCCGCCGCTTTTCCAGCCACCACCGCCTCCGCCACTTTTCCAGCCACCACCGCCTCCACCGCTTTTCCAGCCACCACCGCCTCCGCCGCTGGACCAGCCACTGCTTCCGCCTCCGAGCTTCCAGCCGCCGCCTCCGCCTCCACCGCCAAGGTTCCAACCGCCTCCGCCGCTAGACCAGCCGCTGCTGCCTCCACCGAGTTTCCATCCACTACTGCCTCCTCCGCTGGACCATCCGCCACCTAAAATATTTGATATAAATAAATACTTGGAAAATAAAACAAAAAGATAATAGTATCACTTAGTAAACGCAGCTTTGATAGTTATGTACGGCCTAATTCCAAAGACTATTCAATCTCGTATGTTAGTGAATTTTTAATAACGCGAAAAAAAGCAACAGATTTGTATGGAAAGAAATTTAGATACACTATTAGTTAATTGCCGATAAATTGCACTTGACACGGTTACGTACGAGCGTCGCCACGGAACGGAAGAGGTTCAATTTAGTACCTTAAGTAATGGTGTGATTTACATCCCTCTATTCTGCGCGCTAAAGCTATGCTCTACATGTTCAAAATATATCGACTACATTTACTTTTGTTTTGTTGTTACATTATTAACACCATAATACATTGAACATAAATTATCTACACTTATCTCCTAAATGTCCCAAAATGTCCCGAAAATATCTTCGGTGGAAGGTGGGTCGAAGGGACTTAATTGTCTAGACTAGACCTCTGTCTACCCCTGTATTGTGAATTGCGTAAAGATATTTATTATTATGTATTTACAATCTCCTTAATAGCTTAATTATTTCAATTTGCCAAAATTATTGCTTGGAATAAATTTGGAATGATTTGAATTTGGAAAGATTTGAATTTTTGCGCATAGCGTATTGGGTAATTTGTGGTTCATGATTTAACTGACGAGTGAACGGATGACCCTAAGCTGCCGCGATCTTTTGACCTCACTAATGTACTAAAAGAACCATACCGAAATTTTGAATATCGATAGATTATGCTAAAATACAGAGGTGTTTCATTTAATAATTTTAATGCTTACTAATAAACTAAGTCTTTAATTTACACTGAACTCTAATATAACCTTTGACTTTGAACCCAGAATATGAACAAGACTGACGGAGAGAGCACATAAAGAAACATTTTGAGCCTAGACAACATGACCTGGATCATAAACAACAGCAGTTTCCTGTTTCAACTTTGCTTCTGATGGAGTGAAAGAATATTTGCAGTTTAATAGTACATTATGCAATACAAAATAGTGAGAGGATAGTGCTTTTATGTTGTTATGTTTTACTTATATAAAGACGTTAGTATTTTCTTATGTTTAGGCCACTGGATAGTGTTTTTCTTTTGATATCTAAGTTGATTTTATAATTTTATAAAGGTGAAAGGTTTGTATATTTACACATTTTAATGCTTTAAATGCACCTCAATAAATACAATTTATTGAGGTGCTATTGAGCGTTTGATAACATTTGCTCAATGATGAACGGTACGATACGAACGGTATATATGAAAATGCTATTTAGTCAAAATTGACAAAATATAACAAAATTAATTCTTAACATTACACAATATTATACATTAAATAATAATTTCTTTTTATAATAATAGCCAAATATTAGTCGTTTGTTGTGACATTTTCAGTTTGTGACATTCTAAGGTATAATCAATATATTCTTACCGTAACCGCCGCCGCCGCCGCCACCACCGCCAGTGGTAATGATTTTGATGATCTTCACTTCTGCTAGATAAAAACAACGTCGGACTTAATGATTTTTATATATATATTTTATAACATATATTTCATAGTATAACAATATTCACACATACATAAAAATCTTTAATTCAAGAATAGATGTTTCAGGAACCTTCAATCTCAGTTTTAAATTAGGTTATTATTATATTTGCTAAATGTTAAGAAGTTACTAAATTATTATCTAACTAGGAAGCTCAGGATCAATTTAACATACGTCCACCGCCTCCGTGGCTACCTCCGCCGAAACCACCTCCGCCGCCATAGCCACCTCCACCACTAGACCAGCCGCTGCTACCGCCACCGGACCAGCCGCCACCGCCGCCACCGCCTGACCAGCCGCCGCCTCCGCCACCGCCAGACCAGCCGCCACTGCCACCGCCGATGTAACCGGCTTTTGCGACTACTGCCAGCGCTAATAAGCAAACAAATACCTGTCGAACAAAAAGAGAAAATATTAGAAAATCAATAAGTGTTTCGTACATCGTTGGCTTGGACACTAAGATGGCGACGGGCCACCACTTATCCCGATGCCCCAAATAAACTCCCGTGGAATGTGTGCCGAAAAAACTTAATTGTCTAGATCACCCCATTTATGGAAAGATAATACAGCAATAATTATAGTATAGCATATAAGTTCAAGAGCTTATATGCTGTACTATAACGTTACATCAAGAGTAGTAACGCATGTATGTTTTTAGCAGTTTTTTTTAAATACAAAAGTATGCATCTTTAAGTATGGAATATAATGATTGAATCGTGAACTACGGATCTGTCTTTCTAATACAAACCACTGTAATACTGTGTGTCGTGAGAACATTTGCGGAGATAATGGGAATGATGTGGTGAAATATGATTATGCAAGTGCAGTTCGAATTAGTTTACGATTTTTATGTAATATTATTGCAATGATTTATGTCTTAGAAGACTAATGCAACATTTGGTACATATTATAAAATTTTTATTACTATATATATATATATATATATATATATATATATATATATATATATATATATATATATATATATATATATATATATATATATATATATATATATATATATATATATATATATATGATATGTATGATGTATTATTAATAATATAATAATGTATAAAATTTAATCTACTGTTACCTTCATTCTGAAGCGGATCGGTAACTGCTTGTGGATGTGTTGGCAGTCGCACGTTATATACAAATGCACAGCATCTCCCACTCGGTGCTGTCTGATCTTTTCGAGGGCCATGAAGAAGCGAACGGAAACTGTTCCGCGGCCATCATGACGCAACTTATTGTCCCTGTGCTCACTGTGATTAAACCGTGTTCGTAATTGCGAAAATAGGATTAATAGAAACTTAGACAAAGTGATTAGTATGAACCTCTCTAAGTTTGTGCTCTCAAAGTATTTTCGGAGTATTTAGGTACTTACGCTCTAGAGTACTAAAAACACAATTTTACCTCTTTAAATACACGGCATGCAAAAAGAACACAAATCACTTTCTTGGCTAACTATAATAACTTGTTTAAATAAAATATTTTAATAAGTGTACTTATAATGTTCTTGTTGATGTCATGTTTAAATAAATTTGAATCTTGGACATATATTCGTTGGCTGGTCTTTAAATGACGAGAGTCTCTAAATACAGATTATATTCCGTTTAGTTGGGATGCTATTATCACTATTATTGTCACTATCCAGGCACATAATTTTTGTACAATCTTTGTATCAAATTCATAATTTCCTTCATACTTATGGATGTATGAACTTGGGGAAGTGTCAATACTCCTGATTCTACCTTCTGCGAGCAAGTTGCTCACATGGAATTCAAAAGTTATTTCTTGTAACCTTAACCTCATTTATTGTGTTCACAAGCTTCGTGTGTGGTGTTGTGTTGATCTGTTTTCTTCACTATTGTTCATTAAACTTACCAAAACGATCAATTAAAACAATTTCCTTTTTTGTGTTAACCTTTCAAACCTATCCTATTCATCCATCCATCGTTTTCGGTTTCTGAAAGAAATGTTGCACATTTAACGAACATATCGCAAGCCATCTTGAAATATAATTAAATATAAATATATTCAAGGTGTATTAAGCTGTATTTCTCATAACTGTACCGTATAATATAACTAAAAAGGGCCGCCATGATCGCGTGGTGCATCCACAACGATTCTTTATGAAACTTATGTACGAATTATATCGTTGGCTTGGACACTAAGATGGCGACGGGCCACCACTTATCCCGATGCCCCAAATAAACTCCCGTGGAATGTGTGCCGAAAAACTTAATTGTCTAGATCACCCCATTTATGGAAAGATAATACAGCAATACTATAGTATAGCATATAAGTTCAAGAGCTTATATGTTGTACTATAACGTTACATCAAGAGTAGTAACGTAAGCATGTATGTTTTAGCAGTTTTTTTTTAAATACAAAAGTTTGCATCTTTAAGTATGGAATATAATGATTGAATCGTGAACTACGGATCTGTCTTTCTAATACAAACCACTGTAATACTGTGTGTCGTGAGAACATTTGCGGAGATAATGGGAATGATGTGGTGAAATATGATTATGCAAGTGCAGTTCGAATTAGTTTACGATTTTTATGTAATATTATTGCAATGATTTATGTCTTAGAAGACTAATGCAACATTTGGTACATATTATAAAATTTTTATTACTATATATATATATATATATATATATATATATATATATATATATATATATATATATATATATATATATATATATATATATATATATATATATATATATATATATATATATATATATATATATGATATGTATGATGTATTATTAATAATATAATAATGTATAAAATTTAATCTACTGTTACCTTCATTCTGAAGCGGATCGGTAACTGCTTGTGGATGTGTTGGCAGTCGCACGTTATATACAAATACACAGCATCTCCCACTCGGTGCTGTCTGATCTTTCGAGGGCCATGAAGAAGCGAACGGAAACTGTTCCGCGGCCATCATGACGCAACTTATTGTCCCTGTGCTCACTGTGATTAAACCGTGTTCGTAATTGCGAAAATAGGATTAATAGAAACTTAGACAAAGTGATTAGTATGAACCTCTCTAAGTTTGTGCTCTCAAAGTATTTTCGGAGTATTTAGGTACTTACGCTCTAGAGTACTAAAAACACAATTTACCTCTTTAAATACACGGCATGCAAAAAGAACACAAATCACTTTCTTGGCTAACTATAATAACTTGTTTAAATAAAATATTTTAATAAGTGTACTTATAATGTTCTTGTTGATGTCATGTTTAGATAAATTTGAATCTTGGACATATATTCGTTGGCTGGTCTTTAAATGACGAGAGTCTCTAAATACAGATTATATTCCGTTTAGTTGGGATGCTATTATCACTATTATTGTCACTATCCAGGCACATAATTTTTGTACAATCTTTGTATCAAATTCATAATTTCCTTCATACTTATGGATGTATGAACTTGGGGAAGTGTCAATACTCCTGATTCTACTTTCTGCGAGCAAGTTGCTCACATGGAATTCAAAAGTTATTTCTTGTAACCTTAACCTCATTTATGGTGTTCACAAGCTTCGTGTGTGGTGTTGTGTTGATCTGTTTTCTAAACTATTGTTCATTAAACTTACCAAAACGATCAATTAAAACAATTTCCTTTTTTGTGTTAACCTTTCAAACCTATCCTATTCATCCATCCATCGTTTTCGGTTTCTGAAAGAAATGTTGCACATTTAACGAACATATCGCAAGCCATCTTGAAATATAATTAAATATAAATATATTCAAGGTGTATTAAGCTGTATTTCTCATAACTGTACCGTATAATATAACTAAAAAGGGCCGCCATGATCGCGTGGTGCATCCACAACGATTCTTTATGAAACTTATGTACGATTTGTATTCTTTGGTCACTAAGATGGCGACAGACACTTAACCTGCAACGTTGTCTTGAATAAGTTCAGGTGAAAAAAGAGTCGAAAGGTCTAAATTGTCTATACCAGTATCGGGACAAACTAAAATAAATTCAACTATAATTATTGGGATTATAATGTAGACCCCCATTCATAAATTTTGAACACTTTAATATATAATTTAATTAATAGTTCATATAAAGTCACGATAGCCGAGTGGTTGGGTGGTCGGAATTTCGAGTCAAGAGACCTGAGTTCGATCCCCAGGTGGCAGGCTCGTACCAATTGGTTTTTCAAAAACTTATGTACGAATTATATCGTTGGCTTCGGCATAAAGACGGCGACGGGCTCACCACCTGCCACGTTGTCCCGAAAATATCTTCGGTGGAAGGTGGGTCAAAGGGACTTCATTGTCTAGACTAGACCTCTGTCTACCTCTGTATTGGGAATTGCGTAAAGATTTTTTTTAATTTATAATAGTCATCATTTATAAAATACATCGCAGAATAAAAAAATATTTCTAGTCAAATTTTAATCTACGCATACAGACGACTTAATTCATTTGCTATTGGCTTTTTTATTGCTTAATAGTTGTTGATGATGTCAGGAAAATAACTTGAAACGCCTCTCCGCGAGCTACTTATTGCTACTCAAGACCCGGAGGTACCTACATCTTCTATACATAATTTAAAAATGCGTGACACTTGTAATGGTGAGTTTTATTTATACGCTCGATGCGGTTATCGCAATTCTTTATACAATCCCTTACTTTTACGGCACAGATATTACACCATGTGATTAGATTTACCCATTTCTTCTGCCGAATAACAGTGTTATAAGTGTGTGACAGTGTTATTGGATAGTGGGTACTGCACTGATCCTACGAAAGCTCAAGTTGAACGGAGAATTTATTTTAGTTGCCTATCATGCTTCTTGATTTCCTGCTGAATAGTGACAACGTATCTTAATTAATTTTTTTTAAATGCCCCAGGAAAAGAAACTTATATTTCGATCCCTCTTTATATGAAGAGAGCCGTTATATATTTTAGTAAGAGTTAGTGACTCATCTCGTTAAACGATACTGGGTCACACGTCACGGGGTGAAATAAGAGGTGATTACCGACACTCGTCGGCAATTGCAACGTATTGCGTAGGGGATAGCGGAATGTGCCCTCATTGACCTCTCTCACTGCGTAAAACATAGAAGCAAGTAGTCCCTCTACTTCATGCTGGTTTTCTGTTAGAACTGTTTCTGTTAGGGGTAATTAGTAATTTCCCGATCCGATTCATTCGCACTGCAACAAGAGCTGCACCTCTGGCACTGTAATGCGCATAAAGTTATCTTACTTATTTAACGGCCTGTGAAAATTCTCAGCAAGATAGACCTTTCAAGCTTGCCTAGAGAGTTAGCGATTGCATTACTAACCATCCATCATACTAGATCGCTACTAATGCACATCAATGGTGCTTAGCTATGTTCTAGTATGAAACACACATAAAATAAATCCTATGTTTATTAAGAGGATACTTTACAGGGCTCTGTTTTATTCTTCTATTCACCTATTTTTTAATTTTTATGCAAAATATTAAAAGAAATATTAACTTTCTAATAAAATAAAAACTAAATTCAAATAGTGAAACAGGAATAATAAAATTATGTAGTTCTCACTACTGACTTGATAACTACTGAAATAGAAATTATTTAGTGACATTCCGATTTTGACCATACTGTTGTTACCGGTATTTTTGCCAAGATACTAGGTGGAAGTTCGTCCACGCAAATTAGCAGTTCGCTAGTAGGCACACGAAATGTAATGTATATAAAAAAAGATATTTTAGTTGTGTGGCAGAGGCTGCAGTCTGACTACGATATCAGAATCTCACCCTCTTTCTTCCGACGGGTGTCGTAAGAGGTAAATAAGAATGGAGGTGAAAAACCTAGGTACCGCAGTTGGCTACCGGCAGATGGCAGGATAACCATCGCGAAAAATACTGGATCAAAATTCAACGGACTAGTACAGCGATCATTAATCCGCATGCCATGTGTGGCAATTATGGCAAACGGTATGCGGGAGCGGCCTACCTCCTGCAGATGACTCTCACAGGCTGTTGTTATAAATAAATAAATAAATAAATATCTTCACGGAATTCCCACTACAATGGTATCCTGTGGTCTAGTCTAAACAATTAAGCCCCTTCGACCCAACTTCCACCGAAGACATTTTCGGGACAACGTGACAGGCGGTGCGCCCGTCGGCTGATAGGCTGTAATGAAAGAAATATAGGGCTAGATAAAATAACATACGTATATCGGAGAAAGGTGGGTCGGAAGGAGTTAAGAGCCTGGACCTCTGTCTACACCACTATTGGGAATGGCGTAAAACCTGTCGCCGTCTTTATAGCCATGCGAACGATAGAAATCGGACATTAGTTTTGAAAAAACCCTTTAGTACCAACCTACCACCTAGGAATCGAACGGGTTTTTGAACTGTCTCATTTTGAGAGCACTCCCCTAGTTGCCTTAGCCAGCATCGGAACCCTTGGCGTCGACATACCGAGCAACGTTAACTGTGTTTTTCATCGGTATCAATGGGCGATGGGCGATATATATATATATATATATATATATATATATATATATATATATATATATATATATATATATATATATATATATATATATATATATATATATATATATATATATATATATATATATATATATATATATATATATATATATATATATAAATTTATATTGTTATATTAATGTATTTTCACATATTTAGGATATATTATTTTATTTATATGAATATATTTACCAATTTTAATAGTATCTTGTTTCTATCCTTTTTTTGGACACGAACTTAAATGTATTTTGGAAACGAAATCTCAATATTACATTCAAGTTCGTTTGCATCCAAAGGTTACTAGTTGTTTTTTGTAATTTTTTATTCCATAGAACACCATGGAATTTAGTTATATATTTAATTTTTTTCACATTGAATTAGGCTACTCGAGTTGAGAAAAGGTGAGAAAAGGTTGAAAAAAGAGTGAAAAAAGATTTTATAATTTAGTAATAAGATCTTTCGGCAATAAATATAGCATTAGTTCACATTTGGTCCATGTACTGTGATTTTTTTTTTAACATTATAAGCTAGCGTTTAAATACAATCCCACCTGATGGTAAGTGGCGATGTAGTTTTTATTGGTAGGCACACTAGCTTAGAAAAAGCCTATTTACTCTTCTCTTGAAGACACCCACATTGTAATCAGACGGAAAGACTGATGCAGGGAAATTATTCCAGTCCTTTGCTGTATGCATTATGAACGACGAAACAAAACGCTTCGTCCGAATGCAGGGTATATCGACAACAAAAGGATGGAAACCTGCCGTGCGTCTTGTTGTCCGATGATGGAAAGGGGAAGGGGGAATTAACTTACGTAATTCATTTGTACACTCTCCAAAATGTAACATGTAGAACACCGAGAGACTGGCCACCCGACGTCTGTGTTCGAGACTGGACTAATTGGTAGTAACCAAGTCAGGATCACCGATTAGCCGCTTCGCCCGTCTCTCCACCGAGTCCAAGGCTGCCAGTTGATATTTAGGAGCTCCAGCCCATATGTGGCAGCAGTACTCTACAGCCGACCGGACCTGAGCTTTATATAGGGTCAGAAGCTGTCCCGGAGTAAAGTAACGCCGCACTTTTGCAAGAACTCCCAATCTCCTTGCAGCGGCTTTAGCCTTAGACTCAATGAACCGCCCAAAGTTAAGGTTTGACGTGATTTCGACTCCTAATAACTGGAGGCGGTCGGTGAATTCCAGAGATACATTCTGAAATTCAGAAGCCAAGGTGAACTGGCTGCTTTTGGCGGAGAACAGACACGCTTGCGTTTTGGTGGCATTGAATCTCACAAGATTGGTATTGCCCCAGTTGGAAACTGCCTGTAATGTAAGATTCATACGCTCTACCATGGCCTCCCGAGCAGACTGTACTTGATCCTGTCTGGACTAAACACGCGCCAGATATCATTCCACAACTGTGCTGTCATCTGCATTCCCAAAGAGACCAGGCTCGAGCAGGTCGTTTATGTGCAGCAGAAAGAGAGTTGCGGACAGAACAGACCCTTGAGGAACTCCGGGATTGATGACGGCCTCCGACGAGCAGCCGTCAATAACGACTCGCAAAGACCGTTCCCGCAAAAAGTCTTCTATCCAGGCTATCAGTCCAGGGGATATACCATATGAAGGAAGCTTATTGATAAGGCTAGCATGCCAGACCCTGTCAAAAGCCTTTGTGCTTCACCACTGTTCTCGAGGGCCTCACCCCATAGATGTGTGACATACACTAGAAGGTCCCCAGTCGACCGATTTCGGCGAAACCCGTACTGTGGATCGCTAAGGAGATCGTTATGTTCTAGGTATGCTAAGAGGTGCGAGTTCAATATACGCTCCATAATCTTACAGAGTATGGAGGTAATCGAAATAGGTCGATAATTGACTGGGTCAACACGGCTACCTTTTTTGGGCACGGGCTGCACGTTAGCAAGCTTCCAGGATTTGGGCACTATTCCAGTCTTCAAGGAGAGGCAATACAAGCGTGTCAGAACAGGATGTCTCCTGTCCTGTGCACCCGAGTTGTCACTCGGGTGCACAGGTCTTAAGCACTGTGGCTGGAATACCATCAGGTTCACTGGCTCTGTTCACGTCCAGATGTCGCAACGTTTTGAGGGCCTCTTTGTTAATAATGCAGACCTCTGACATTGAAGTACCACAGGGAGGTAGAGAAGTTGGAACTGCGTTGCATGTGTCCAGACGTGAGTAGCTGGCAAAGAGATTCGCGAACAGTTCTGCCTTCTCTTTTGCCGCATGAGCCAATGTCCCATCGGGCTTAACCAGCGGAGGCACTGAAGGTTTACAAAAACTCGTCTCGACCGCCTTGGCAAGAGACCAAAAAGCTCTACTGCCAGATGGTCGAGCAGAGAGCTTCGTGCCAATATGCCTAATGCGTTCGAAACTGGCCTTCCGCAACACCATTTTGTAAGTCTTGGCGGCTAGATTAAAGGCTCTCTTCTTGGATCTGACATCCGGAGTTTTACGGTTTCGAGCGTCAACCCATGAGAGGTACGCCAAACGTTTAAGCTTTTCGGCTTGGGAACATTCGGCGCTGAACCATGGGCGAGCTTTGCCACCAACGGGTACATCAGCAAAAAGAATAAAATATTCCATAGCTAAACATACCACGTCAGTTATAGCATCCGCGCATCTCGACGGATCAAAGAAGTGTCGCATCTCATCCCAATCTGCTGACTTGTATCGCCACACTCACCTAGTACCATGTGGGTCGAGGTCTGTTGGCGTGTAAGACGATACAGATTTCACCAGACAGTGATCAGAGGTTCCTAGTGGAGAAGCCACCTCTACCTCATATCTGTCAGGATTAGTGGTCATCAGGAGGTCTAGATAATTGGCTGTATGACCTTCAACGTCTGGCACCCTAGTAGCTTGCTTTACCAGCTGGGAGAGGTTTAGCGATAAGGCGAAATTCCTCATTTCTTTTCTTTTCTTCTTTTGTAACTTTTATTTCTTTTCTTTGTGGTATACAATAAAGCATATATAAATAAAATAAAAATAAAATAAAATTTCCCTCCCAGCATGGTCAGTCTTCTGGTATGGGAACAGCCAATCCTGGTGAGAGGCATTAAAGTCTCCCAGAAAGACTAATTGTGCGGAGGGGTACCGATGCTGGGCCATATCAGCGGCCTCACTTAGATATTCGAATAACCGAGTTGTCTCCTGGTCACCGCTGTGCGAACGGTAAACACATGCATAAACGACCTTATCGTCACCTGTGTCCACCAACACCCAAATGGTTGAAAAAGTGGGGTCTTCAAGGTGACGGAGAGGCTGGCAGCAGATGTCATTGCTGACGTACACACAGACTCCGGCACGAAGGTTAGTTAGTTGTGCTCTAGCGAGAATCCTGGGTAGTCAAGGTACGCCACATCTAACGGACATCCAATTTGCGTCTCCGTCAGAAAAAGTAGGTGCGGCTTCTCAGTCTCAAGATGGTGATGGACTGCGTTGAGATTTGAGTGAAATCCTCGGATGTTAGAGAGGTGCACTTTCAAGAGAGGACGTGCAACCGCTGTTTAACCTTACTTTTCTTTTTGGTACTTTTCATAAATGATAAGGAGTGAAAAGGGAAGGAAGATGGCAGTTGAACGAGGCGTTGCGTTGATGACACAACGACACGAAAAATTTGTGTGCCTATGGGAGCTTAATTTGGAGACTGCGGGGACGCCCGAACCCCCCCAGAGATCGCCATCGGGTCCTCTCACCCGGTCGCTAACCGGCACGATGGAGTCACCCTGGGATTTTTCGCTAGTTGGCGGGGCAGCCTTTCAAGAGTAGCTAGTTCACTAATTCGGCCCCCTACTACCTGCGGTCGGCCAGCGGAGCACCGTGCTTCGGATCCCGCTACCCCGCTCAATCAAGCACCCGACACAGTAAAAGTGACGTGTCGAACCCGGTTCACATATGCAACGCAACTGTTCAGACCTAACTTCCATAACCTAGCATCTTGCCGGAACACGACCGACGTCACTTGGCGGAAGGCTAGGCTTAGGTGGGTGGTAACTTAAAGCCTGCGACCGAAGCCTACCACCGGAAACTGGTGCTGCTCGTTTAGCACTACCCAGGGGATACGTGTGAGAATCAAGATTCAAGTATTTCTCACGGACGCGAGCAACATCATCCCCCAAAGCGTCGATTATTACTAAAAATATTTTCCCACGGAAGAGGCCGAGATAATCTAAATGTATTCTTTCAAAAACCGTCCGGAGTCATTCTCGGAGTTAGTGTAGGCTTGTGGAACTAGCACACAAGCTCATTCATCGGTCTATAGACCACGAGATAGAGACCAATTCCTCTATTTCATGGTCGATACCCGGATACGTACAGCGTTTCCTTACATTTTATACCTTACATTTTACATAAAATATAGGATTTGGCTTTTTGGGTGGTGGATTCGAGTATGCTGAGCTCCTTTTAAGTGCCTTTGCTTGCGGCGACTTTTTGGGGTCGCTGGTCCGCTTCCGTTGAGGTTCCAAGACAGGTTGAGGAGTGCGATAGCTGCTACATGCGTCTGCTTGCCATCACCACATGCTTCATGCTTTTAAACATGTGCTGCTTTTGAAGAATGGTTTTCTCGGGTCTTTAATCCTTTTTCTCTTGTATAATTTTTATTTTAGAATATACTGTGATTGTCTGTGGAACTCTACTACGTTTAAAAATGGTTTGTAACCGTAAAATATGACTAAAAAAAAAGCGACACCAACGGAGTATTTTTGATGATGTTTTCTCTGTCAGAGGAACCGAATAATTTAAAAATAGTGACTTTGGACAACTAAATCTATGTTCCTATATCGATAAATAAAGATTTAAATTTTGATGAAATTACGTGTTTTTAGGGTACAGTTTTACGCGACTTTCAATTATGTAATTATTTTAACCATCGACCCACAATTCTGTCTGATTTATTATAAGAGATCACTACTTAAAGTCAATTTAAACATAAAATTTATATACATACCTACCACATACATGATGGCCTGTAGTAGTTCATGGCTGGAAATAGGACTCTCCCGTGGCAGGCTTTGCCATAATCTCCACCCTCGGGGAGCGGATTGCCGATGGAAGTACCGGATGTCTTGCACCTTCGATGCTGCTGTGTGTCACCGATCTGCTTATTTTTGTCTAGTACTTTTTGAGGTGTTTATCCCGCGATCTGTCGGGAACCATTCCATCGATACTACCCTACCCACGGAATACATACGTTGGTATATTTTTTGTAAAAGTCATGATAGCCGAGTGGTTGGGTGATCGATTAATTCGAGTCAAGAGATCCGAGATCGATCCCCAGATGGTAGGCTCGTACCGATGGGTTTTTATAACAACTTAAGTAGGTACCGATTATGTCGTTGGCTTGGAAGTTAAAACGTCGACGGGCTCACCACCTATCCCAAAAAATATCTTCAGTGGAAGGTGGGTCGAAAGGACTTTGTTGTCTAGAGTTCTGTCTACCCTAGTAGTGGGAATGACGTGAAGTAATATTATAAAATAAATAAACTATTAGTTTTCAAATGAATGTTTGACCTGACCGTCTATAAATTCTCTGATTTGAAACAAAGCATTGAAATGCAAAGTTAAAATTTGAGCGGTTGCTTAAAACGTTCTAATAACATAATTGTATTGCAACGTAGAATACGTATGAATATAATTATGTGTTTCATCTCGATGTAAATGTGGTGATCTACTGCGAAACATAGCACTCTGCTGCGTATGATAGTGTCAGACTCAAGATCACAGTAAAAAAAATATATTTGAATCATTGAAAGATTAATGAAATATTAAAAGATTTCTAGATTTTGTACAAAAATTAATTTTATGTAGAGTAATATTTGTAATATATTATTTTTGTCATTGAGGACTTTAAGCACAAAAATATCTTCATTCCCAATACGGGGGTTGATAGAGGTCTTGACAATTAAGTCCTTTTGACCAACCTTCCAATGAAGACATTTTTGAGACAACGTGACATGTTGAGAGCCCGTCGCCGTCTTTAGGTTCAAGCCCACGATGTAATTCGAACTTAAGTTTTTTAAAAAAAAAAAAACATTGATACGAGCCTGCTACCAAGGGATCAAACTACGGTCTCTTGACTTGAATCCCTATCACCCAACCACAAGGTTATCGTGACTTGTTCACTGAGAGCTTCTCCTAAAACACTTTGAAACTAGATACAGGTTTCTTTCGCCTGCTTCTTCTCCGTTAGAAGAACCCCATCACAAGATTACAAAATGAGTATCGATAAACGAATGTATGTACTTATTTAGATGAATATATGATTTGATTTAACTTTTATAGCCCTGAAATAATAATCATATTTATTATATAATTATCATATCTTAAATTATACTTCTTGATTACATACATGATCTGGGGCTGTAAAAGTTCACTGCAGGCTGTCGGCCTCTCCCGTATGGGAGGTTTTCCCACAATCGCCACACTTGGGCATATTTTATATATGTATATGAAGCCACGCTTGGGAAGCGGATTGACGATCGCATTACCAGAAACACATTAGACGCTACTGCCGTCACAGATCTGTTACATTTTGGTACGGTATTTTTCAAGATGGTTGTCCCACTATCTATCGGTAGCTAATGATATTTAAAAAGATTTTTTACGATCAAATCCTACCTCAGTCGCTTTTAACTATTTTATAATTAAAATAATAGTAGTATAACTAAAATAAATAACTAGCAGAATTCATATCAACATCATATCAATATTTGACAGCCAGGAAATGCAGGACATAGACCTCTCCCATGCGGAGGTTTTCCCATAATAACGCTTGGCAAGCGGATTAACGATTGAAGTACCAGGCACTCAATCTTTAGTGCTGCTGCCCGCCACCGATCTGTGCAAATTTGATCTGACTTTTTCGAGATAGGTTTTATCAAGGCCTTCCCTTAGTCGCTCTTATTATATCCACGGAAATAAGGGGATGGTTAATAATTAAAGCATATAGGAAAGTATATTTATAAATTTATTCTTACGTAATATCTATAATGTAGTATCAATTTGGATTAAATATAAACATAAATCGCAGGGAAGAGGTAGACGGTGTGTGAAGGAACATTATCTTTTCAAATTCGTCAGACGTTTGATGTACAAAAGGAAAGAAGAAAGGTAAGTAAAATTTCTACTGGAACTATGTCATATGAAACATGATGTCATGATTGAGTTATACATTGACAATTAGCTATAAGCTACAATAATTAGGTTCTAAACCAACACAGGCCATTCAACAGACACTTGGCATGCATTGCCGGCCACTTTACCTACTTAGTCGATCAGTGCCAGTTGAAAACGTCTTTTAGAACGAATACGTAATTAAAGTCTAGACTAGGTAAATAAATTGTTCTAAATTCATAATTTGTTTGTAAGCACTTTTTATTCATTCAACAAAGGTAACGTTAGCAATTAAACTGATAAGGAATGTTTTTTTAATAATCAGGACCATACTGTAAGCCATAAAGAAATATTAAAATTGAGATGTAGCTAATTGAGAGATGTAGTCCATACTAATCTCCAAATCCTCAAGAGATTTTAATAGCGTAAAGCTTGTCTTCAGATATGTTTTATGTTCTAATGAGAAGGAAAAGGAATTTAATGAATACCAAAAACGTAAACCGGGCTGCAACAGCTGGGTGTTTTGTTTTTATTTTGTTAATATGTGGTTTAATTTGGTACAGAACGTTTAACAGTGTCTAGGACATAAGTTTTAAATTTTTAATAGCTGCGTGAGCGGAAGGTCACGGAGGCGAATTGAAGCAATAATTATTGGTTTTGATATCTAATTATAATTGTTATGAATAACTCTTCCACATCACACAAAAACTATAAGATAATTATTTTCTAAAGGCCTTACTACCTCGACTTATTATCTCATACTCGTCCCGCGAGTGCGATTACTTGAAAAATCGATATATAATTATTTTATCATTATCAATTGGTGTTAACATTACAACAAAATGTAGAGAAAATAAAATTATCTCTAATTGCACAAGATTTTGATTTTCTGTATGTTAACTGTTAATTTATGTACATTATATAGTGTGGTCATCTTACGACAAGACACTATATCCAGAAGGGTGCGCCATTCGACAATGAGCAGGTGTGCGTCCTGAATACATTACACCTAGATACTCAAATCTGTTACAAAATATCTCTTAACACACGCTGTTTTACATTGCCGGCAAACGCAGGTCATGGCCAGTAGTTACTTTAGGGAACTATTTATAATTGAAAATCTTGAGGCAATCTTCATTATTGAATCGTTAACGTGATTGAAAAATTATAAAAATATTTAACCCTGATATTTTAAACAAACATTTTAACCAACCCATTGAAAGTTAATGGTAAACAAAATATTTGCTTCGCCTATGATTTTAATGGATAAATGGTCAAGTAGTAACCAATTTATGTTTTTTTTTTATTTTTAAAATCTTCACTCAATTATCTATACTGGGTAGGCAGAGGTCTAGATAATGAAATACTTTCGACCTAATTTCCAATAAAGGTTAGTTGGAAAGTAAAAGGTATACCTGAGAGGTCTCTTCTTCTTTCTTTCTTCTTTACAGCCTATCAAAAGTCCACTGCTGAACATAGGCCTCCCCCAAAGATTTCCATAGAGAACGATCCTGAGCCACCTGCATCCACCGACTTCCCGCAATGTTGTGCAGGTCGTCACTCCATCTTGTGGGGGCACGCCCAACACTGCGCTTGCCAGAACGAGGCTGCCACTCGAGAACTTTTCTTCCCCAACGGTTGTCCGTTCTACAAGCTGAGAGCCGTGGTGGCTAGAGACGTCACCTGAGAGGGGTGACTAAATTTTACTAAAGTTATGTTAATTTAAAAAAAATATATATATATATATATATATATATATATATATATATATATATATATATATATATATATATATATATATATATATATATATATATATATATATATATATATATATATATATATATATATATATATATATATATATATATCTTACATATATACGTATATATATCTTACAGTACATATACATTCGTCACTGTCGACTATTGTATAGGACATATTGATAGGACCCAGAATCGGACTACATCAATTTTTCATCCCCCTAAATGTTAAGGGATAAAATTTAGGGGTGGACCATCTACCACCGATTTTTTTAAATTTTTTGATGTTTTTTTATGATAAGGCATACAAAAATAAATATTTTTTTATGGCAAAACAACTTAGCGGGGTCAGCTAGTAATATATATTATTTATTTTTAAAACAGATATTAATATACCTTTAAAAAAACCGTAAGGGTAATTTTACTTACTTAATAATCAGATGAAATTACCAAATTTGTGCGATGGACATGGGATAGTCTTTTAGCTTGTTGCAATGTGGGCTGACATCATATAATGCCGGGAAAGGATTAGGCACTAGGTATTATTATAAGAGTTTATCGTTGCTCAAATCATACTTCGTTCCGCTTGAAAAATTATGATATGTCTGCAGTTGATAATCATAACATTTTCAAAGTTCATATCGCAGGGCTGTTATAATTTAGGGAACATACCCATACTACGTGACCTATTTTGTAAGTTTTTTCGACCCCTCCCTCCCCTCGGTGACCACTATATGCCTCCCTCCTCTCCCCCTTTAGTTTTCACGTAGTAATTCATTATTATGATTTTTAATCATTTCACAGACAAAAATTGAAAAAAAAAATAATATTTGGCTCATACTCGTCTTTTTTGCATAAGACTGCATCCATACTTAAATTGAAAAAGAACATTTAATCACATTAATATTCATCTCATGTCTTCAACGTTTCCAGCATCAATCCACTCGGATACATCTAAAATGGACTACGTGACAAAAACTTGAGCCCCGCCCTCCCTTCCGCTCCTGTGACTGACCGTAGTATTTTAAAGACTCCGCTCTCCCCTAAACGGGTCACGTAGTATGGATACGTTCCCTTATAGTAAATTATACTGTTGTTTATATTATTTATTATCTTCGATAGGGCTTGGGATAGCTTTAAGTTGCGGGGGCAAAAATAGGATAATGCCGGACCCTTAATGATCAAACCTCCACGGTGTTCTATTCTTCGCCACATAGTGAGAGCATGCGAACGCTTTTGCACCAAACCGCAATCTCAATAGCGTCAGTCTTATTAGCGCCATCAATTTTAGTGCATGGTCGCGGTCGTGCCCGGGGCCTCAACTTATCTCTCTAGGCCAGGGCTTGTAGCGCAGGAATTTCCAATTGCTATAATGCATCCACAAACTCTCGTTACTAGTAGTATTGTAGTCAATAGCCATTATTAAAGCTGGTCAGGGGAAATCGTCTTTCATAATCACAGACATATCTCGGCGTAGCCCACTGGAAGCAGGGCACCACTACAGCGTTTATTGCAGCGGGTGTACTTTCTGTAGCGCCAATGTCTAAAATCTGCCTAACATTGTCGTATGTTGGCTGCCCTTCACCTAAAACGGCAAATCCCATTTTAATGTGTTTAGAAAAAATGGTGTTACATTCATAAGGAAATGAGTCGTTATTAACAGCATTTCGGAATTAGCGGTTCGGAATGTGTATCTGTGCCGTCGTGCTTTCAATTGATACAGTTGAATAGATTTTGATTTAGTTTATTTTGTTTGAAACGTCACTTTATCAAATATTCTTAGTTTTGGTTACAGAAAATCTGAGCCACAACATCCAATATCAGATGGTGATCTATGAATTAGTGATATTGATTTATGTTTTACTCGCTAGATAGAACTGGTACAGTAGTGTGAAGAGGGAAGTAGAATAAAAAATTCTCGCCCTATATCATTCAAGTTAAAAATATTTTCAGTTGTTGCACTTGTAGTGCTTGGACTTAATTTTATTTGTAACTGGATCCCAATCCAACCAAACATCTTCAAATTTAAATAGCCTCACGAACCTTCCTGGGTTGGAATTGGTGTTCTTTTGCGAGGATGTGGCTTGTCAAAACTGATAAAATGGTGGGGCCAATCTAAAATATGATCACAGATTTCAGACTTCTTAGAGCGTCTACGTTTTACATTAGCTATATGTTCCTTGACGCGAGTAAGAGAGACATTCACAGTCAAGCTAGTACACTCCTCACTCCAAAAGATATTTCACTTAACAAATGGTAAGAACTGACTAAACTTTCTCGAGGCTTGTAAAATGTTTTGATGGAAGCTCATTTTAAGATATAGCCAATCTTGTCAGTGACTACGATACTACGATAGCCGATTGGTCTGGTGGTCGGAATTACGAGTCAAGAAACCCGAGTTGGATCCCCAGGTGCCAGGCTCGTATCAATGGGTTTTTCAAAAACTAATGTACGAATTATATCGTTGGCTTGGATATAAAGAAGGCAATGGGCTCACCACCTGTCACGTTGTCCCGAAAATATCTTCGGTGGAAGGTGGGTTAAATTGTCTAGACTATACCACTGTCTATCCCTGTATTGGGAATGGCGTGAAGATATTTGTCAGTGACTCCTCTGATGTATGGCAACACAGCAGGGTGCCTGCTGTATTGCCATACATCGACTGTGGCCGGCTTCTCTTTTAAATTTTAAAATCAGTCAAATTATTGTAAATGTGTAGTGTTCGCGTAAATACAAGAAATCATTATGTGAGCAGAATATCATCTTAAATTGTATACACTATTTTCTGATTGGACGTTATGCAAATAAGGAGTATTATTGATGATACAGTAATATAATAGTTTTAAAATATCATAATAGACATAAGAAAATACAGCCAACTTACCAACTAGGATAATAAAACCTAAAGTAAATCAAATATGCTTAAACTGTTTATATTTTTGCAGTAAAAAATTTTGTATTAGTATCAAAAATAGAACAATTCAAGTAAATACCAAAACAATCAGAATTTAAAATAAGTTCTTAACACAATCTGTGTTAAAAATCATCAAAGGTTAATTTAAAGAATTGGCTACAAAATTTACTATTTCAGTGTTTTGAATAACAATAAATATTTTTTTAATAAATTTTATATCTTCAAGCATAATCCCTGACTGGGCAGCTAGAGAGAACCCATCGCCTAAAATATAATCAGCCTACCTCGACCCCTTCTATTATTAACTTTAGCGCTGTACATTATCTTTACCACTTCACTGTCTTCACTCATTCGTTCAACGTGCCCAAAACATAGGAGCATGCCCTTATCCATTTTAGTGATAAGATCATCTTTATTTTGGATATTTTTGACAAATTAAATGTGCGTTATTGATGTCGATGATACCCTGATATTTTATTAGTTTGCCTATAATTATGGATTTCACTCCAGCCTACACACACATTACATACTATGATAGCAACATACGAAGTACATATTAATTTGCTGTAAAAAATAGCAAAACTACGTACGCGTGATGTGTCTGGTCTGTTGGTTTGTGGTCAAGGCGGAGAGTACGTGCGTTAACAAGTGAAAAAATACCAATACCGTTAAAAATATTAAACAATTGTCATTGACATCATTATTTAGCTCACGGAAGCGGTGTGAAAAAAAATGTTATCTCATCTTAATCGATACGGAATTACATATTTTGATACATGTTTTATGTAATATATAATGTCAAGGGTGTAAAAATGTGATTTAAGACAATCTATATGCTACAACCGTGGCAACCGTTGTTGTTGTCTAGCAAATCATATTCTTTTCAATTACGTAGATAAGTCACGTCTGCTAAGATGACAGAGATTTAAGTGGTAAGCATCGTAAAAGTTTAGCATAACAAAGAAATTACTCCCCGTGAGAATAAATTTTGTGCATCGATTCTCAAATTAATAAAAATGAATTTAAACTGCAATAATATTTATTATTAGTTATACTATCTACATAATATATAAACACTATTAGTATACAAATTATTTTTTCTTCTTTTCGGCACGGCTACCGCCCATATCTTCAAGTTGCTGTTTGAGCTCAATAAGCTGATTGTCGGGTACGTATCTAATTTCTTCATGGTCTATAGTATGCTCATGAACGTTTAAGGTACAGCCTTCGGGTAAAGTCGCTCTTGCCACACGCAGTAATGTACCTAGCGCCCATGCAGGTACGTCTACGACCTTATAAAAAGGAAAGTATTAATTAACAAAAGAGAAAAAAAATCAAAAATCTAGAGTCAAACTGAGAACAACGACAAACTGTTACCTTGACCTTTTTAATCTGCAAATCATTACCTTTGCCATCTTTCTATCGAATAGAATAATTAGAAGTTCCGAAAGTCAAGTGGGTGAGTGATGATAATTAATATAAATCTATATTACAATTTAAAGGCGAGAAGATATTATTTTTTATTTTTAAAATCAAACGATTATTTTACTTTTGGTACACCTGACCAGGGCTCGGATATCAATTAGGAACTCAATAAAATTCTCTTTTCAGTTTTCAAATTTTCATTCAAATTCTGATTCACAGGCCGAACAGCCATGTTACTTATAGAGTAGAAACATTATTAACAATAGAGCTCTTTAGAACCTAAACTAGAGGATGTCTCTTAGAGCTTAAATATTAGGTGAAAAGGTTTGTCTTATTTTATATAATAGTCTATAGTGGTTTCTAAAGGAATAACAGAAGTGATTAGTAAAGTAAAATGAAATTCTTTGTTTAACAGAGTTATACTAACCTGCACATTTCGTTCATATACGTTAAGGTTATAAACCGCATCAACTACTGTGCTTCTGGGTTTGTATCGCTGCACTTTTAACTGTTGTGCTGGAGTGGCCCAACTGCAAACACAATATATAATTTATTAACACATGGCTTTAATCAGTTACCATACTTGTTGTGTTTACTGTTAAAGTATATAATTAACTAAGGATACTTGGATTTTTAGGACAAATGTAACGATGAAATGGAAAGTAACAATATTTTCTAATTAATTAAAGATCAATTTATAAAGCTGCTTTTTCTCATCCATTACCAATTCCTGTCTGTCCTGGATTCAAAAGCCGCTTACCGAAAGGGGATAACTTCACAACTCCTGTTAAGGGTCTATTTGCAACATCTTCACTCAGTGATGACATATAAGTACAGGTGTGATGTCAAAAGAAGATATTAGTGATCTTCGTAATCTATTTACTAAGGTTTCATTAAAATCATGGATGGATAGGCTTCACACCATGGAAGACAGGCTTCCGTCTGTAGAAAAACGGTTTGAAAGGACAGTTCTTTTAGAAAACAACACTATTCGAGATACTGTATCCGAATTACGAGTGCAATTACAAAAGCGGGTCCAGTGCCCTTTTTTTGGGAGAGGTTTATTCTGATTTTTGAGTTCACAAGCTACACTTTACAGGGAAGTTTTTACAAGTTCTTGTAAATTACGTTTATCAAAAAATAAATCTACACGGCATGTAAAATTTAACACAAATAGGATCTTCTAATCCGGCTAAAACAAAGTACTTGTTGATAGATCATAAAAAAGGACTAACTGCAATTCAAACCCAGCCGACTACATTAGCTTTAATGCTTCTTGGCATACCAATTTAGCTGGTCGGCTCTGAACATGGATGCAGAGTTGCGATTCGAGAAACATGTGGCAGAATGTGTGCGTACTAGTTTTTATAAATTAAAGAAATTGGACTGTATCACAGTGTTGAACTACGTGAACAGCTGGTAGAAGCATTTGTGCTCTCAAAGCTGAACTACGCACACAGTTTATAGGGTTCTAAATGCCTGTGCTAGGTTTTACTATAATATTCATGTGCGTAGTCATTTAACAACGTTTTTTAGTAAGCATTACGAATTGAAAATGATATCTAGACGCAAACTCCACCTAGTCATAAATTTTAAATCCGTCAATTTTTTTCTTTTGTCCGTCTTTTTAAAATCCGTCGTTCCTACACAAGAAACTAGCTTTGGTCGCAAGGCAATAAAAGACTGTGTTCTCAACAATTCTCGGGTAATGGGTAGTTTTAGATATGCAGCCACAAAATGCTGGAATAATGTATATCTTATTAAAAAGGTTATAATAGGATTATTAATTTCCGAAAAAAGTCACGATTGCCGAGTGGTTGGGTGGTCGGAATTTCGAGTCGAAAGACCCGAGTTCGATCCCCAGGTGGCAGGCTCGTACCAATGAGTTTTTCAAAAACTTATGTACGAATTATATCGTTGGCTTGGACATAAAGTCGGCGACGGGCTCACCACCTGTCACGTTGTCCCGAAAATATCTTCGGTGTAAGGTGGGTCGAAGGGACTTAATTGTCTAGACTAGACCTCTGTCTAACCCTGTTTTGGGAAGTGCGTGAAGATATTTATTTATTTATTGATTTCTGATGGTATGCAAAATGAAAATAATTAAATTTACATGTCCTATTATTGAACCCTGTGATACTCCTTTCTCCACAAGAACTTTATCAGTTACAGAAGTAGTACCATTATTACAGTAAATTTTTACAAATTAGTAACTGTTAAACCACTGTAAAGCTTTACAATCAAAACCGTAGAAGCTCAATTTGGACACAAGCTGTTTTTATTTATACAATTGAAAACTCTTGAAAAGTCTAGTACAAGCACCATACAAATATCTTGAGAACAAAGTATATTATCAGTCACATCAAGATGGACTGTTATGGTACTGTGACCCCTTCTCATTCCCAATTGTTCCTCCGGTAAAAATAATATTATTTTTAAGAAAATAATAATATTTCTCTATCTCGTGGGATTTAGGTTGTCACTGTGATAATGTCAAATACAGCATTTAAGTCCTCCATTAAATTTTTCTAACAATTTATATTATTTATTTTAGCCACTCTTGAATGGAACTGAAGGTTTTGTAAACTTAGCGCTTTGGCTTCAGCCTGAATTTGACAATAAGTCAGACCTAACACTTGAATTTAAATTTCCTTTCTCTTAACCCTTGATGAATTTAATGAACTGTGAACTAATCTTCCTCACAAAGAAAATCTCATCATTAACGCTGAGATTGTAGAATCAGTTAATTCAGTCATATCGGGCTAAACTCATGCATCAATCAAACACAAAATCACAGCTGGCATAAATATTTTTGATGTGAAACATCTATAGGCGAGGGTCAACCTGATTTGCGGGATGGCGAGAATTACCGTGGCCACGCTTCGTGATATCAAATAAACCTAAAAAATTTGAATTTTTGTATTTTGTATTTAATAAAAATGAATATTAATATAATAAACAGCCATTATTTTATGGAATAAATTTGTAATACTTTATCTGTTCATTATGCCACATCTGATTCCTGTCATAATCTTTTCTTTTATGCATATAACTTATGTATATATATTTTATACATATAATAGTCACGATAGCAGAGTGGTTGGGTGGTCAGAATCTCGAGTCAAGAGACCCAAGTTCGATCCCCAGTTGGCAGGCTCGTATCAATGGGTTTTTCAAAAACTTATGTACGAATTATATCGTTGGCTTGGACATAAAGAAGGCGATCGATGATACTAATCGTTCTTTATAACGGTGCTGTGATCATATTTTGTAGTCCTATAAAAAACCTGCATATGGATCAAATAATGTGCTGGGGAACTCACATAACTAAAATCAACCGTAAAGTTATCTTGCGTTCCCTTCATTGCTATAAAAATTTCTTGCCATTCAAAACTAAGCTTTTGCTTGTTTTCTTATTCTGCCCATTATTGATTACGCCGAAGTATACTATGCAGACCTATCTAAAGCTCTTTTAAACAAATAGGAGCGCCTTCTCAATAACTGTATAACATTTATCTTTGGATTACGCAAGTACGACCATATCTCTTTCTTTCGTTTCTAGCTAAAACGGCTTTCATGACATAATACTATATCTTAAGTCATGATAGCCGAGTGGTTGGGTGGTCTGAATTTCAAGTCTAGAGATCCCAAGTTCGATCAATGGGTTTTTCAAAAAACCTATGTACAAAATTACATTGTTGGCTTGGACATAAAGACGGCGACGGGCTCACCACCTGTTAAGTTGTTCCTAAAATATCTTTGGTGGAAGGTGGGTTAAAGGGACTTCATTGTCTAGACTAGACCTCTGTCTACCCCTGTATTGGGAATTGCATGAAGATATTTTTTTTATGTAACTTGTACAAAATAATTTCGATGTTTCACATCTGCCAGGTGTCCTGTGACGGCTCACACATTTTTTTTAGTTAAAGCCGTTTTTGGTTAATTAGCTAGCTATTTGTGGTAGTGTAAACTTTCATACCATTCATCAACTTGTAAACCCATTACTTCAGCAAAGCGGTGTATCTCAGCTTGACATGATTCTAAGATTGCAAAATCATATCCCTTTAATTGGAAATTCAAGCAATCATAGACTGGTTCATCTGGTTCCATACTCTGAAATAAGAAAAGACAATACTATAAAACTAATATATTGCTTACAGTTTTAGAATTATTACATTAATTTGTTTTCTCGTCCATATAGGTTCTAGTTAAGCAATTCATTAAGAGTATATATACCAAATTTTTACTTAATTGGGACATTAACTTTTGAGTTATAGACCAGTAAACAACTGAATTGGGAAGAAGTCAGCCAGGATGGAGAAAATTGAAAACCATGCTGTTATTAAGTTCCTTACAAAGCAAGGAAAATCGGCTCAGACTGAGTTTTTTCAAGAGATATTAGCGGTTTATGCGGACTCCTGGTAAAACAATGATTTACAAGTTGCATGGTCTTTTCAAACAAGGACGAGAATCCAACCTTGAATTGAAAACAACCTCCAATCCAGACGACCAATTGTGGCCACCACACTGGAAATCGTCTAAAAACTAGAAAAACTTGTATTGAAAGATACACGACTTAAGAAGAAACAACTTGCAGCAATGATTGGAGTGTCTGAATCAACTATTTTAAATATCGATATATAATGTCAGTGCAATAGGGGTTCACAAAAACTTCACAACAATAAAGAAGTCAAGTTGGCAATTTCATCCTATTTTGACACCAGAGACAAATCGTTTTTTTGACAGTATAAACAAATTATTTGCGAGATTCATAAAATGTATTAGGTTTAAGGAAGAATATATTGAGAAGGAAAGGAGAAAATAGTTTGGAGTTCAAATTCAACTTCCTTCCCTCTCATTCTGTGAACTTTTTGACCTCTCCTCGTTTTTCATTTAAAGTGCTTGAATTTAGGAGCGATGTCAAATCTAGAGGTATTTACGACCTCTCCCGAATACAGGTAGGGCTAGTCATGAAAACTAATCAATCAACATAGTTAATCAAAAATTATTCAACATAGTGCAACCAATTCAAAGTTGTTAAAATCTTATTCTATTTTTATAATATCTTCATGTCATATACGTACTTACAATTAAATAATCTGGTTCATGGAGATCGTTTTTATAGCGTTTTTGTTGATTATTTAAAATTGCTGTAACCCCACATATCTTTTGCGGTTTTAGTGAATATTTAAACTGTAATTAAAGAAAAATGTAAAGTAACGAACAAAAGAATAAACAAACACTTAAGAGGATCATTTTATAAGCTATTACGTACGAATGATAGTACTTTAGGAGAGAACATGAGAATGGTTTTATTTAATGCGTTATGTTTATCAGAAAGAATACTACGTTTCAGACCAGACTGATCCAACAAGTTTGGTTGATTTTATTTATTAAGTTATATGCGCATTACAACAGGCAATAAAAACTTTCATCAACTACGATATTTTATAAATAACATTACATTTTTTGACTGAAACAGACATTGACAAATTTAATACGTATTATCTATGATAGTTGTTTTTTTTGAAGTTTATGGCCTGGTATCTAGACCTTTAGGCCAAGTCTTGAGTATTTGTATTTGGTTTATTATAATTGCCCTACTGTATTTTTGATGAATTTATATAGAGGCACGAAATAGGATCTATTTTTTAACATATCACTCATGCGGCGGGAGAGGTCTTGCACTGTCACTTGATTTTGCACGATGTCACTAATTTCACTGACAAGAATCAATCTGTCAAACGAAAAGTACTCACATATAAATATGAAATGTTCGATATCACCAACAGACCCTCCCCCTCCCCCGTATGTCGAAGGTCTTCGCTTCGTTACAGGGTTCGAGGGCGTCACGACGTTGTTTCCTTTCTTCTTTTTACCTGCGGGCCTTCGTTCTCGCAGGTCTCCTCAAATGAAACTGTAAAGGCCTCTGGGCCAACAGCATCCCGTGGATGGTTTTTAGTCGGTATGTTTCTCCTTCTGAGATCCGAGTCCGACACGGTTCGTTTCGGTGGCCTCCCGGTCAGGAAACGTTCGTGCGTAAAGCATTTTCCTCCATGGTTATCAAAAAAAACTCACCAACAGAATTGTTGCAGAAGGTGCGGTAGTTGTTCTCCACTATGTCCAACCCACCCAGGTGGGCCGGGACAGTGGAGAGATCAAAACGCAGTCTGTTTATAGTCGTTATAAAGTCCCGATTAGCCATTTTCAGTTTGTTATACCATGGTGCTACAGGTAGGTTAGCTTGAACATTTCCATACCATTTACCCTTCTGTTCTTGGTCTTGTTTCCAAAATTCGACCCATAAATTATTGACCCGGTTGTCAATAGATTGATAACAGTCGATCAAAGGTACTTTTACTATGGAGCTAACATCCAACATTTTGGTTCCATCACATGCAATTTTATCTACTATCTCATTTCCTGTTATGCCCCTATGTGGTGGAATCCACATGACAGAGACTTTTATATCCTTTTGTGCATTACTAAATAACAATATTTTAATATTATACAAAATATTGTTTTTTATAAGTCAAATCTACTTAAACTGTCTGTTAAAATTAAAAATTATTTAAACTCCTCCTCAGAGGGCCGCATATACCTCTGCAGTGAAAACACGGCGTTTAGAGTACAGAAGAAAACTTTGACCAATCTTGAATCGGGGATCATAAACAGCACTGCGCATAAAGAGCTTACTTTTGCTATCATCTGTATACAAAGTAAAGTAGTTATTGTCGGAAAGAAAACTTAATAATTCACAATTATTAAAAAAATTTTAGTAACAATATTAGTCTCAAATATAATACAGGAATATGTGTATGAGTAGCATGTCCACTTTCATTGTTTAACTACATTTTTAAAATCTTCATTCATTTGCTGTACAATGAGTCTGAAGGGAAGTCTGCTGGGCCAAGTATTTTACAGGAAAAGGTACTATTTTTTTGAGAACATTATCATTACCAGATAACAGCTTTAGTAAATATCTCTCTAGCGGAAGTTTTCTAAGACACATTGGTATTATTTTGGTTTTAACTTCCATAGCTTGTATGGGAGTTGAACACATAGCCCTAGAAATAATTTGCAGAGCTTTGTTTTGAATTATGTCTCGTTTTTTTACACAACTACTATTTGAGTAGGCTAAACAACTGTAGTCGAAGTGGTTTCTGACTACAGATTTATATAGCATACTTAAAACTTTGGGGTCTGCACCCCTCGTCAGACCAGCTAAACATGTCTTAAGAGAGTTAGTTATAATGTGATTGATGTGTAAATCAAAACAAAATCTGTTATCAATGACAACACCCCGGAATTTATGGGTAGGTACAACTGAAATTGGATGATTATTATAAGAGGGAAATTCTTTACTAAAAATCATGGCCTTGTTTTGTGGGGTTAATCTGTAGAGCCAACCTGTCATTATAATATACAATTGTTCTAAAGTATTATTTATACTATTTACAGCTCTATAATATGTTACAAGATCATCCGCAAATTGTAAAATATTTACTGCTTCTAAGATAATGTAGCCCCTTGCAGACCTTTGAGACCTTTCTGGGACCGCTCAGCTAAATAATTTAGACAATAAGGGTCTTTTTCCTATGTATACTTTGAATATTGTGTTAAGCTATACATAACTGTATGTTTTTTTTATGGAAAAGGGAGGCAAACGAGCTGGTGGCTCACGTGATGGTATGTGATAACCTCCGCCCATGAACATATAAAAAATACGTATGTTTGTATATATATACAAACATACATATTTACATCACGCCACCTATTGTGCGTTCTATATGGCTAAAATTGTATATAATGTGGCGTCCACCTGCTTTCGACGTCATATATACGGACGTCGGATCGGAGGGTGTTTGATCGCGGCTTGTCTTTGGACGTCAGTTGACTTCCAATCTTTAATGTCTGAATAAACCTGTAGTTGCGCAAAATTTTATCACAAAATCTAGTAGCGCTGTCGTTATATTTTTTATAGAAAAGGGAGGCAAACGAGCAGGTGGTTCACGTGATGGTAAGTGATTAACACCGCCCATAAACACCCACAATACCAGAGGCATAGCAGATGCGTTGCCGGCCTTATAGTGCCCCTCCCCCAGAATTGGGGGAAGGGGGTGTGTGGGCCTCCGGTTACCTGACGAAACGCAGAAGTTTGTTAGACTTCTACTTCACGCCGGTATTCTGTGAGGTCGTGGTACTTCCCCGGTCGAGCCGGCCCATTCATGCAACAACAAAAGCTGATGCGTGGCCCTACCACTGTTAAATGTTCTGTTCTGTACTGTCCATTAATGTGATAGATTTTTTAAAAGTAAGTCTTTAATGATCAGAATATTCTTTTTGTTTGCAATTTGAGCCTTAAGTTGAGTTTGATTCAAGTTGGGTTCGGGCACTATTTTATTTACAATTTTTACATTTTTATTTAATTTATGTACATTTTGGCTCATTGATGGCAGGGTCTTAACAATGGTGCTCGATTGTTCAGGTAAAGACGGAAAATCAGATGATGTAACTGTATGTATTTAAGTCACGATAGCCGAGTGGTTGGGTGGTCAGAATATCGAGTCAAGAGACCCGAGTTCGATCCCCAGGTGGCAGGCACGTACCAATGGGGTTTTAAAAAAACTTATGTACGAATATCGTTGGCTTGGACATAAAGACGGCGACGGGCTCACCACCTGTTACGTTGTCCCGAAAATATCTTCGGTGGAAGGTGGGTCGAAGAGACTTAATCGTCTAAACTAGACCTCTGTCTAACCCTGTATTGGGAATTGCGTGAAGATATTTATTTTATTTATTTATTTATAACTGTATTAGCCACAAAGGCATAATTAATGTTACCCTTTTTTTCAAGTATTTTTTTCATTTTTATTGGGCAAGATTTGGAAATGGCCAGGTGAGGGCCACTGGAATTGACACATCACAGGTTCTCTTTTTTATCGCAGTCTCTGAAATTATGCTCCCCAGCACAGATTGAGCAACGTTGTTTACCATTACAAATTTTTGCAGGGTGGTTGAACTTGAAGCACCGGAAGCTTTGCTGCAATGGCGAGACATATTCAAACACCCTGTACGAAAATAGGTCATATTGTATGTTGTCCGGCAGAACATTTGATATGAAAGTTGTACTGACAGCCTCAAGACCTACAGTACTTTAACCGACTTTTTTAGTAAATCTTCGCATTGAAATAATTTCATAGATCGAAGACAGTTTCGTATATAAATCCTTGTTCGAAATGTTGGTAGGCACATATCGGATGACTACAGTTTTTTCTATCTGCGCTGCAGAAATATGCGCCTTCAAATTGTGCTTTGTTAAAAAGTCTGTATTTGTGATAAAATTATTGCTTTCTACAAAAACTTTGAAGTCCGTATTTGTACAATGTTCAGGATAAAGTCTCAGATAACCTGGCTTAAAAAGTTGAATAAAGTCATTGTCACCGCCGCCTACTTCAGGTAAACATTCCTTCGCACCTCTTTACTTTACGAACAATTTTGGTTCGTTTCGAGATTCCACCTGGGTCTCCGGTTCATTCATTTTAATAATTAACAAAATGTACAATTATTTACACTGACTAAAATAATTTTTGGTGATATTTACACAGGATATTTTAACAAAAACGGTAGAAATAATTAAATCGACCGTCACGTTTGGAGTTCCCGCCAAAAGTCTATTATAGTTGTCTTGAATCATGATTATAGATAATTAGTCTAGCTTAATTTGTCATACCACAGGCAACACATTGTGTTATACATTATTTGACATGATTCTTATAACATATTACTTCAACCAAAACTGTTATATTTTAATTGCTGTTTCTTTTTTGACAAATTTACATCGAATATTTATAACTGACTGAAGTACACAAAATGAACTAAGCGAAAGCATTTTAGCCGGCACAATGATATGCTAAAACCATAAAAAAGAGTTTATATTGGTATGAAATAATATAGAATAACTGATAGACAAAATGTAGCTACAGTTTGCACATTGATAACTGATGTGAACATTCTACTTATACAAACATACGTAAAATATAAGTTCATCACGAATAAAATGGCTATTTGGAATTAGTTAAAATATGAAATTGTTGATTGATCTCTTCTTGTTAAAAATCCCATCTAGATATTAGTGGTAGGCCTAGTTAGCAGATGTAAGTAAAAGAAAAACAAAAAAAAAATAGGATTTATTGAAAACTACGTTTGCAATAATTGTGGTCAAACACAGTTTTTGAAGAATGTGCAAAGTCATCCTGGTTGAGAGGCCATACTCCTTCCACTTCCACGCCGCACTCATCACTATCAGATTCACTCTCAGTTTCGCAGTCACTAGTCACATTTAGTATAAAAGGTTCATCTAAAAATTTCAAGTTCAGAGTCCTGTTTTAAATACTCTGTTCTCTCTCTTTCTCCTTCTAATCTACGAACAAGTTTAAAATGATGTTTCCACTCATGAACTAAAATAGCTTCAAATGCTTCTATTACTAGGCGAGAGATCTCATCATTTTTATAATCAATATTTACGCTGTCCGCATTTCTTTTTATTGTGCTCCATATTAATTCAATTGGATTTAGGTAACAGCGATAATGGGGTAAATATAAGCACCTGTGACCATTTTCTGCCAAAATCCTTTTAATCTCGTGTATGGGCTCAGGTTTGTTTCTTCTAATTATTTCTAACAGTTGGTGTTTAGTTAAATCTTCTCCATACTCGATTTTATTTTTTCAAAGCCATAACTGCATATCTTTTTTTAAAGCGTTTGTTTTTGGGACTTTATCCCCTTTTTAACAATTTTTGAGATTAGGCCTTGACTTACACCTGTAACAAATGTTTTGTGATTAAACATGTGTGGTAGAAATAAATTCATTGTATTACATTTGTAAGAGCTGAGTGGCGACTGTTGATAGAGCCTCGTTATCAGTGATTATGTGACTATTTTAAAATACTAACAACTGATTTATAAATATATTATTGATATCCTTCTTTTGGATTTGACGGAATTTGATCTAATTTTACCTTTCTTGTACAAGAATTTTTTATCTTATTATCTTAAAAAAATGTTCAATGCTCATATTTGTCTCCAGCCCTATTATCATTTTGGGTAATTTATATGGTATAAACTGACAACATTAACCTGTTGCAGCCGAAATCCGTTTGTATATTTGATTAACGGAATGAAAGGAGCCTGCAGTCGAGTTTCTTAAATATTTCACGTATAAACGTTAAATTATTTCACGTTTAGGATACTCCGAGCATCACTTTTTATAGCTTTCGGCATATTTAACGCTTAAAATTCAGAAGTATCGCAATAAAACAAGTAGTAGACACTGACAGTCGAATGACATTTTAACATTGCGACCGTAGTTTCGATTTTTGCCACTTCACAGATAATTTGGTGGCACTGTAATAATACTTCCTATTTGATGGGTTAGTTCATAGATAAAACGTATATGAGATAGTCTGTGGTGCTAGTGTCAGATGATGGTTGGTGTAATAGGTAATAAAATTCTGATATAGATTTCGCATTTTAATTACAATTATTTTACAGTAACGAAATAAATGGTGAAATATTAGCCCGCACATATTTCTTGAGGTTATGGCATCGACCGGCAGCACACCTTTTCCTAAATGGCAGTTGGCTATCCTCCTTGGTGCGCCTCTAGCTATCGGTCTAGGTTACCTATATCTTCGAAATAGATTAGAAGATCCCGAAAAGAAAAAAGTTGCAGATCTGAAAGCGAAAACAACTATTTCATTGGATAATGAGGAAAATAGTGCTAAAGTATCCGAAACTGCTATCGAACGGGCTATGAAGTTAAAAGGTGCCGGAAATCGAGCTTTTCATGCAGGAGAATACGATAAAGCTATTGCTCTTTACAATGAAGCGATTGAGGCATGCCCTCCTGACCGTCCCGTCGACTTAGCTACATTTTATCAAAATCGCTCTGCTTGCTACGAAAAACGTGAGATGTGGGAACAGGTTAAAGAAGATTGTACTTTCGCTTTGAAATTAAACGAAAAGTATGTAAAAGCATTTCTACGTCGCTCACGTGCAGCAGAGAAAAGTGGCGATTTAGTTCTTGCCCTTGAAGACGTCACCTCAGCATGTATTCTTGAAAAATTTCAAGTACAAAGTTCCCTTGTGAATGCGGATCGTATTCTTAAGGCTTTAGGTAGACATCACGCAAGAGAGGCTTTGGCTAAAAGACACCCTGTTATGCCATCTAAGCATTTTATCAAGACCTACTTTTCAGCTTTCTCTGAAGATCCCATTGCAAAAATTAAATTGGATGAAAATGAAACTGGAGGCTTTGTGAAGGCTAAGAAAGCTCTTCATGATCAAGATTATGATTCAGTTGTTGATGCTTGCACTGAGGAACTGGAAGCTGATGGAAAATACAAATATGAAGCTTTGCTTTTACGTGCAACTTTCTATTTACTTCTTGGTAGGCATGAAGAAGCACAGGCTGATCTTGGGAAAGTTATTAACAGTGATGCATCTTTAAAGGTGAAAGTAAATGCTTTAATAAAACGAGCATCCTTATTTACACAATTAGAAAACACTGAACTCTGCTTGGAAGATTTTGCAAATGCAGCAAAGCTGGATCCAAATAACTCTGACATATATCATCATAGAGGTCAAGTGTACTTGCTTTTAGAACGCATGGATGAGGCTACATCTGAATTTTCAAAGGCTGTTGAACTTAATCCAGATTTTTCAATAGCTTATATTCAAAAATGTTATGCTGACTATAGACATGCTCAGCTAAATAAAAATGTAGGTGCTTTAAATCAAGTTCGAGTTGATTTTGAACGTGCATTAGAAAGATTTCCAAAATGTTCAGAAGCTTATATATTATTTGCTCAAGTACTATCAGATCAACAAGAGTGGGGTCGTGCAGAGTCATTATTTGATTCAGCTTTGTCAGTGGATCCTAACAATGCAACTCTCTATGTTCACAAGGGGTTAGTCCAGTTGCAGAAGAACACAGATTTTGATAAGGCTGTAAAGTTGATCAATAAAGCTATTGAAATGGACAACAAATGTGACTTTGCATATGAAACTTTAGGCACCATTGAAGTACAACGGTGAGCTTTCCTATAAATAAACAATATTTATATTTACACATGTAATCCTGTCCCAAATTAAGATTCCCTGTGTTAGTACCAGAAGTTAATTAGATATTTACATTCTTAATACAAACACATTTATAAACCTATGCCTCAAGTACATACATACTTATTTATCATACTAACAGTATTATGTTCAAGGATAATATACCTTTACCTTTAGGTAGAATCATCTAAGCTATTTGATCATATTTATGCTTTATAGTATATTTATTTTTGCTGTGTGAATTTGCTTATCCTTTTACTTAAGACTTGTTTTAAATGTTAATTTACATTTAGTTTTTAAATGCTGTTAACAAGAATATATAATAAGTTATACATAGAAAATGTCTGTAATGAATGATGTTTTATTGTGTTCACAAGTATATATATGTATAGTATATTTTATATTAAAAAATTCTCTATTTCAGAGGAAACCTGAAGCGGTCATTAGAGCTTTTTGAAAAAGCAATTGCATTGGCCAAGACAGAATTAGAAATGACCCACCTATTTTCTCTAAAAGATGCTGCAGCTGCACAACTCAAAGTTTCTGAACGCTGGGGACTAGACTGGACTGTAAGCTAGACCATTCATTCTGCCAAAATCACAATGAGAAGAACATAATTGTTTGTTATTGTAAAACAAAAAATCTAAGTATATATTCTGAATGTTTTTGTTAACAAATTATTGTTTTTGTGATAAATTGCAGTTAAAAATATATATTTGCCAAAAGTTCACATAAAATTAACCTGCCATATGTATACTATATTTTCAAGTACATGGTGTGTATACTGAGTATTTTAGAGAATAGTCCGTTAACAAAGTTATCTTAGCTTCCAAAAATCTGGAAAAAAAATTAGGGTTACTTATTGAAGTGTCTCCTACATGGCCCAACTGTTACCAAACTTAAATATACAATAAATTAGTATAAAAAATCTTTGTAGCTTAGACTATGAGCTTTAAAAAGAATATAGTATTTTTGCATGGGTTCCAAAAAGGTGAATTATTTTAACACCAGAAAGTGGTGAATATTTTATAAAATGGTAAAATAACAGATATGCCAGAAAAAAAAGTTTTGTTGACAAAGTTCATAAACACTTGCAGCAACAGCATCAAATACATGCAACATTTATTTTAGTATAAAAATACTGAAGCAAACATCCAAACAAATTAGCAAGCAAACATCAAATACAAATTCCAGTGAGTGCAAGTGCACTCACTGGAATTTGTATGTAAACAGTGAGACCCGGCGGTCCCTTGTGCTTCAATAAGAGAGAATTCTGAGTTTAAAGTTTTTACTGTTCCTTTAAAGATCCAGTATACACATGATGGGTTTACTGCAGTTAATTTTTTAACAATTTACTATAGTATTCCAAAATTGTTTTTATTGTATTATGATACTTAGATATATAAATATGTAATCATTGCAATTTCGTTACTGAAATAAATACTGATTACATTGCTCTGTTTATGATAGAAAGCAAATATGTTTGTGAGACACATTTTTTTTCACAAAATTCAACTTAAACTTTTTACAGTAACTACAACTTTTTTCCTATCTGATTTTCTGTCTTTTAAAACATATCCTTGGACTGAGTGACATTTAAATTTTATAGAGTTTCTAGTTACTCTTATTTCTTTTAAAGATATGTTGCTGTATTGTCTTTAGGAAAAATATTAATAATACTATTCTCATTGCATTTCTAACATTAGCTTACAGAGCTACCACCAATTTGCCATATCTGCAATGATTATTGGTCATAAATTCATTTTTAATATTTAGAAAATTGTACCTGTTTGTTTATAGTAGATATCAACTTTGAAGGTTAATATGCAAATACTTGAATGACTCTCCAATCCGCTTGATATTTATTTCGGACATGCTTTTTTTACATTTTACATTACATTTTGTAACTGTCAAATGCAATATTTCAATTGTCAGTGTAATGGTAAGAATAGATGCATAAAATCTAAAAAAAAATTGTTGTGCATATAGAAAAGAAAAGATACATTGTAATTTAGACAAATACTTTAGTTTGATTGAAAATAATGTTTGTAACTGATTTTGAATAAAATTTTTATTATGTAACATTGAAAAATATTTTAAAAATTTTACATTTGTTACTGACAAACAACATTTGAAAATATCGCCTTAAGAGGTGTATGAAAGATATTTGAAATTTTAACTGATGCATGTGAGATTTGGTACCTCATTTATCAGTACATTATGACAGTTTAGTGGAGGTTCAAACACCGCTCGCGTCAGTTACTTTTTAAATCTCTCAACAATAATTGATACTCATGTTTGAACATCGGTCTTACTACCACTGTTTCAAAATAATGTAAGGAATCATTAAACTGATGACAGTTTTTAATTAACTGAAGCTGGAGAATTTAATGCTGTGTTGCCAATGTCATTTACTAAAATGGTAAATGACCAGATCAAGTCAGTCATATTATGCTAAAATTTTAACATGGGATTAATATATGATTCTGATGCTGATGCTGATTTTTTCATATTTTTCTTGCACTATTGTCTGCACTTGCACTTGCATTTTATTGTAATATTCCTATTACTAAGTTAATGTTAATGATTTCACTTGTGGCCATACCTTTATTCTTACCTGAAAAAATTATAAATCTTTTATTTAACAATTAAATAATAAGGTAAGCTTTTTAACTTTGAAGTGATGATTTTAGAGTTAGAATTTCAACCTCGAAATTAAGAGTAAAACCCGAGTTATTGTATCATGGTCAACTATGGCACATATTTGCATTTAAAATTGCTATTGTTTATCGTACTTATAGATGCGTGTGTGACTTTCATTTAAATTTAAACTGTTTAAAGTTGTGGTAGTTAGTGTATTAATGAACGAATTTTCATAAGTCCAAACTGTAAAATTGTTTGTTGTATAAATACTGAAAAGAAACTAAATGCATGTAGATAAGGTTATGTAAATATTTTAAAATTCTTTTTAGTATGAAATAACTAAGATGTTAGCAATTTATTTCCATTGATTATTTACCATGTTAGTGTAGTGTGTTGTCATATCTCTAGCATTTATTGGTCATTTGTTAGGATTTATGAATAAATTAAATACTGGGTAAAATATTTACCTTTCATTTGGAACTAGCAATCCTAATTTTAAAATTACCTATCACAAATTTATACAATTGGGATGTTTAGTTTAATTTCCATTCCATTTTGACTTTGAAAATATTGTCTTGTTATATTGTCTATAAAACAACGACATTAATTTTCAATTTGGTAACTTTATATAGAAGAGCTTTTTATTGTGTTTTTTACATTACACATGCTTTCTATTGGGTGTATCTTAAAATGATCAGTTACACTGTTAACTTAGGAATCTAGCCTGAACTTCTTTCATGACTTGTTACCTCACAAAATAGTGGATAGGCAATATATTTGGATGTTTGCGAAAAGCAAATAAAAAATGTAGATATTAGGAATGCGTTTTTATTACTACTCTATTAGTTTGTTCCTCGCTTTTTAAAATTATCTCCGTCAATGCTTCTGTGCAACATTATATCCATAGGTCGATAGTTCAAGTCCCAGTGGAAGGACCAAAATAATGTTTAAGAAATATAGGATTGGTAAAAGACAACCACCTACCTGTCGGCAATCGCCGTTAGCGAAGTAGGGTACCGCCACATTGTACCTTGTTTATGGTAAATATGCAGGTCACCATTCCCGATTTAAAAAGTCACGATAGCCGAGTGGTTGGGTGGTCGGAATTTCGAGTCGAGAGACCCGAGTTCGATCCCCAGGTGGCAGGCTCGTACTAATGGGTTTTTCAAAAAACTTACGTACGAATTATATCGTTGGCTTGGATATAAAGACTGCGACGGGCTCACCACCTGTCACGTTGTCCCGAAAATATCTCCGGTGGAAGGTGGGTCGAAGGGACTTAATTGTTTAGACTAGACCTCTGTCTACCCCTGTATTGGGTGAAGATATTTATTTTTATTTACCATTCCCGAAATGGACACGGATTGCAAGACGAATATAGAAGAAACCTATAACTTTAATAAGTCTGCCACAAAATATATCTTATTTAAATTATTAAGACTTTCAGGAGACGTAACTCAATATATTATTTAATTATAGATTAGCCATCCGCCTTATTTTTCGACTGGTGAATGTGGGAGTGTCAATGTTAAGACGCTACAACGAGAATGTTTGTCTGCCGATGAGTAGAAAGTTTACCATGAGTGTGATAGTAGAATTGTTTCACCCGCTAGTAACGGGTTTGGGTGATCCTAAATTTTATCTAAATCTTAGGGGCATTCCTTTAAAAAGTCGCCGCAGCGGGCAAATTTAGGTTGCGGTGGACATTAGGTTCCGCATATATGGGTGCGTGCCTCTAGCTCACAACATGAATCGATTTTTTATCTCTTGTAGTGGTTAGAGACACTCGCATATCACATGATAGGGCGAATATATATTTTAGGCTACGATTGTTATGAAGTCCTTAGAAAATAGAAAATGGCTTAATATGGAAAATTGCAGTCTCCTTTGTTTTCTATGTATCTTCGCATCCGATGGAATCACTGACAAAAGCAGAGGGACCATTTTTCCTCTAAGGAATCTCATTCTCTTCTAACGCACTCACCGGATCTTCAGCGCTCGTAAAACGAATACTTCGAAGTTTATCGATGGTTTATAGAAATAAATAGGGAAAAAAGTAGCAGGGCGATGTCAGGGGCCGTTGTCTGAAACGAGGATCCTGCATCGGCGGAGCTGCTGTCGAATATTTTCCAAGACAACAGGCAAACAACAGTTAACATACCTGTCTGCAATGAATGCCCTTCCATCTTCCAGCAAAACTGTCAAGAAACGACCTTAAGGACTAAAGACTTAGTGCAATCATGTTTTTCCCTTGACTTCTTCCTTTCTTTATCTTAGTTGGCCGATCCTCAAAAGGACGCATCCACTGAGCAAAATCACCACTGAGACTGAGCAAAGCTTTCATTTTTTCATTTTATCACCTGCGACGATATTAAATACTAGCATTCGAGACACCTCCGTTGATCTTTTCTAACATTTCGCCTCACCAGACCTTGCGAAGGCGTTTGGTTTTCGGCCATAGTATAGGATTTCCCATATTATCTAGTGCATAGCTTTCTGAATGTCGAAGCCTGCTTAAATATTTCCTGTCTAAATAATCGTGTATTTTTTTCATACTTGACTCATACGAATGCCTAGACTTGCCAGTATCTGTTGGTAGGTCACTCTCTTATCTTCATGTATCATGCGACGCACAGCACTGAAGTTATCTTTATATGTAGCAGTTTAAGGACGGCCCTCAGGCAGATCATCATCGCGATTGATAGGCCCACTCTCGAACTCATTAAACTAATTTTAAACAGTAACACGAGATGGAGAATCGAACTCGGGTCCTTTGACTCGAAATTTCGACTACCCAACCACTCTGCTATCGTGACTACGTAGTAATTCTATTGTTATTAACCGTTTTGTTCAAACAACATACAAACTTTCACGTTTATAGTGCTTGTTTTGTACCCGCATTATATAGATTTTTTTACAGGATCCGTGCATTTTCCCTGATGAAACTTAGCCTATGCGTTAATGTAATGTTTTCCTCTTCTTCTCAGTCGTTACACTCTTGACAGAGTGGTCGTGGTCGTCGATTCAGGATTAGTGGCATACTTAACAATTCGTCGCTCCACGTCGCGATTTGCTGCTTTTTTAGTGCATTCATAGGAACTGTTTCGCGAGGTCTTAACTTTATCGGTCCACGGCATAGATGCGCATAGTTTGAGTGCCTTCAACATGTCCCTGTATCACAAGAGGATTCACGGACATATCTGCCCGTCGCGAAACATGCCCAAAAACTTAAGGATGCGGCTTTGAACAATGGAAGATAGACGCTGTTTGATCCCGAGTTCTTGAAGATTGGACTCGTTGGTTCGAAGTTCAGTCCACGATATTCCAAGCATATTCTCCAGCACCACATTTTAAGAACGTCAATCTTCTTCTTCTCTACCTCTCTAAGAGTCCATGTCTCTGCAGGGTAGAGAAATATGGGGAAGACTATTGCCCTTACAAGCCTGGTCTTTGAGGCTTTGGTAATATTTCAGTAATAAATAAAAATATATAAATATCTTCACGCAATTCACAATATAGGGGTAGACAGAGGTCTAGTCTAGACAATTAAGTCCCTTTGACCCACCTTCCACCGAAGATATTTTCGGGACAACAGGTGACAGGTGGTGAGCCCGTCGTCGTCTTTATGTCCGAGTCAACGATATAATTCGTACATTTTTTTTTTTTATAGAAAAGGAGGTAAACGCGCAGGTGGCTCACGTGATGGTAAGTGATTACGCCGCCCATGAACACTCGCAATACCAGAGGCATAGCAGATGCGTTGCCACTCTTAGAGTGCCCCCCACCAGAATTGGGGGAGAGGGGTGTGTGGGCCTCCGGTTACCTACACTCACCAGACGAAACGCAGAAGTTTGTTAGACTTCTACTTCACGCCGGTATTCTGTAAGGTCATGGTCCTGCATCGGCGGAGCTGCTGTCGAATATTTTCCAAGACAACAGGCAAACAACAGTTAACATACCTGTCTGCAATGAATGCCCTTCCATCTTCCAGCAAAACTGTCAAGAAACGACCTTAAGGACTAAAGACTTAGTGCAATCATGTTTTTCCCTTGACTTCTTCCTTTCTTTATCTTAGTTGGCTGATCCTCAAAAGGACGCATCCACTGAGCAAAATCACCACTGAGACTGAGCAAAGCTTTCATTTTTCATTTTATCACCTGCGACGATATTAAATAGTAGCATTCGAGACACCTCCGTTGATCTTTTCTAACATTTCGCCTCACCAGACCTTGCGAAGGCGTTTGGTTTTCGGCCATAGTATAGGATTTCCATATTATCTAGTGCATAGCTTGAATGTCGAAGCCTGCTTAAATATTTCCTGTCTAAATAATCGTGTATTTTTTTCATACTTGACTCATACGAATGCCTAGACTTGCCAGTATCTGTTGGTAGGTCACTCTCTTATCTTCATGTATCATGCGACGCACAGCACTGAAGTTATCTTTATATGTAGCAGTTTAAGGACGGCCCTCAGGCAGATCATCATCGCGATTGATAGGCCCACTCTCGAACTCATTAAACTAATTTTAAACAGTAACACGAGATGGAGAATCGAACTCGGGTCCTTTGACTCGAAATTTCGACTACCCAACCACTCTGCTATCGTGACTACGTAGTAATTCTATTGTTATTAACCGTTTTGTTCAAACAACATACAAACTTTCACGTTTATAGTGCTTGTTTTGTACCCGCATTATATAGATTTTTTTACAGGATCCGTGCATTTTCCCTGATGAAACTTAGCCTATGCGTTAATGTAATGTTTTCCTCTTCTTCTCAGTCGTTACACTCTTGACAGAGTGGTCGTGGTCGTCGATTCAGGATTAGTGGCATACTTAACAATTCGTCGCCCACGTCGCGATTTGCTGCTTTTTTAGTGCATTCATAGGAACTGTTAAGCGAGGTCTTAACTTTATCGGTCCACGGCATAGATGCGCATAGTTTGAGTGCCTTCAACATGTCCCTGTATCACAAGAGGATTCACGGACATATCTGCCCGTCGCGAAACATGCCCAAAAAACTTAAGGATGCGGCTTTGAACAATGGAAGATAGACGCTGTTTGATCCCGAGTTCTTGAAGATTGGACTCGTTGGTTCGAAGTTCAGTCCACGATATTCCAAGCATCTTCTCCAGCACCACATTTTAAGAACGTCAATCTTCTTCTTCTCTACCTCTGTAAGAGTCCATGTCTCTGCAGGGAAGAGAAATATGGGGAAGACTATTGCCCTTACAAGCCTGGTCTTTGAGGCTTTGGTAATATTTCAGCAATAAATAAAAATATATAAATATCTTCACGCAATTCACAATACAGGGGTAGACAGAGGTCTAGTCTAGACAATTAAGTCCCTTTGACCCACCTTCCACCGAAGATATTTTCGGGACAACAGGTGACAGGTGGTGAGCCCGTCGTCGTCTTTATGTCCGAGTCAACGATATAATTCGTACATTTTTTTTTTTTATAGAAAAAGGAGGTAAACGCGCAGGTGGCTCACGTGATGGTAAGTGATTACGCCGCCCATGAACACTCGCAATACCAGAGGCATAGCAGATGCGTTGCCACTCTTAGAGTGCCCCCACCAGAATTGGGGGAGAGGGGTGTGTGGGCCTCCGGTTACCTACACTCACCAGACGAAACGCAGAAGTTTGTTAGACTTCTACTTCACGCCGGTATTCTGTAAGGTCATGGTCCTTCCCCGGTCGAGCCGGCCCATTCATGCAACAACAAAAGCTGATGCGTGGCTCTACATAAGATTTTTTTTAAAAACCCATTGGTACGCCACCTGGGGATCGAACTCGTGACTTTAATATTTCGGTCCTTCCATATTTTCTTGAGCCTGTCTATAGACGATCATGCGACAGCCATGCGCCTTTGTTTGCATCACCGTTCGATGCATCCACCGTTGTTTGAAATAAGCGGCCCCAAATAGACGTAAGATGACGCATTGGAAATTTGCAATTTGTGTGACTTCCGGCAAATTGTTATTTGTGCGGTCAACAATCGTCATCATCGTCTTGTTGCGGTTAATTTTTAAGCCAAATTCTAGACTGACGAGCTCCATCTTGTTCAAAAGTTCTTCGATACATTTACTGCTAGTTACAAATAAGGTGGTATCATCTGCATAACGTAGATTGGAGATTCTGTGGAGAGCGCATCAGTCCAATTTTCGAGGGTGATTCTCATGATCTGTTCTGTGTAGACGTTGAAAAGAAGTGGAGATAAGATGCATCCGTGGCGAACTCCTGCACTGGGTCGAAATAAACTGGATCTGTTGTCGGCTCTAAAAGATGCCCTACCGTTTTCGTACAGCTGCCTGAGCAGGTAAACAAGATGTTTGGGAATTCCCGTGACCAAAAGTGTCTCCTAGAGTTTTGGCCATTTGTATTGTATTTGGCCAATGTAATGCCTACCTTCTACCAAATCAAATCCTAAAAGGATTGAAAGTGGAACACATCTGTATGATTATTAGGATTACTAGGTTCTGCCTAAGATTTATTGTTTCACCACGTATTATCTAGAAATTTCCGCGGGATCCTTTAAATTTTCACAGTAAAAATTGTCTTACGCCACACTCCTGGCCTTGGGAAGTGGGTCAAAAATAAAAATCTTTTAAGTATCTCCCTCATGAACCGTGCCTTTCTCCGGATAAAAGGTATCCTTTGTGTTAATTCTAATTACTATCTGTGTCTAATTTCATTGCTATCCGTTTAGCTATTATTGCATGATTGAATAACAAACGTCTAAACATCCAAACTTTCACATTTAATATTGATAGAATACTAGGTAGTGTAAACGCTCGAGCTAAATTAATTATTCGTTTCAGTGGCGTATTTACCTTCGGGCTAGCTGGGGCAATGCGCCGGGGCTTCCTTTTTCTATACGCGTGAAAATACCTAACGTATACCCGCCCTTGCAGGGTGTAATTAATGATTGTTGTTAGCTATGGGTCAGTCAGGTAAGTCACTTACTTGTTGTGACAGCAAAACCTGCGAGCGAGTGCGGTTAGAGAATGTCCTCTCCACCTTTGCTGTGGAAGGCAAGGAGAGCGGTGCGAGGGCAATGACGCAAACACTCCCTCCACAGCCCACTAACACGCATCCGAAGTGGGCTGACCAAGCCTACTTCGGATACAAGTGTTCGGGTACCCCATCGCCACGACAAGGCGGGAACCAGTTCTGTAAATGTGTAACTAGCTGCCAGTAAGTAGCAATTAGTAAAAAGCTAAGGTGTAGTCAGAAGTGCATACCTCGTCATACACCATGCAGTAGTGGTACCAATTCTGTTACATGGCAATAAAACCTGGAAATGTCAAAAAGGTTACAAATAAAGTAAATTTAGTAAAAAAAAATAGAAGTTACAAGTTAAAATTAGCGGAATACAGCCAATACCTGTACAAGATAAAATCTTAATTCTAAAGAAATAATTTTTGGGAGAGAGGGTCGTGCTCTTTTTCACTTCGGACCAGGTAACTTATGCTATTATTGTATTTTGCATACAGAGTGTTGGAAAGTAGTTATTTACTAACATCTTTAACCTAATAAGTTTCTACAAAATAACGCCCGACTCTATTAGCCAAATTTAATTACTTTTTTTAAAAATACAGTTCAATTTACGGAGTTTGGAAACAATGTAATTAATGTGCTCATTCCAGGATAATGTGGAGCCTACATTATTGCAAAAATATATACATTACAACTGAAGAAACACTATCTGAGGGACAATTATGGACGTAGACATTTTTGGGACAACGTGACAGGCGGTGAGTCCGTCGCCGTCTTTATGTCCATACCAACGATATATATTAACGTACGTTTTGCAAAACCCACTGGTAGAAGCCTATCATCTGCGGATCGAATTTGGGTTTCTTGACTATAATTCCGATCACCATACCACTCGGCTATCGTGACTATATAATAAGTATAATCTGTCTGTATCTTTTATCGTGACTGTATAATAAAAATAGTTTTTGTTTATTTATAGTACAGAACAAGGTAATTACACTTTAGTTGAACCGCCACAACCCGTGATAGTAAAAACTGTTACAGGTTGCTGTTACTTGCCCATCGCAATGATGGGTTACAATCAAGTTGATACAAAAAAAGTTAACAATTTCATTATGTTATGTAGTGAGTTTGTGAGTATGACCTTCTTGAAGTTAAATTGTATTCAAAAATATTTAAGTATATTATTTAGTAGAGATTGGGTGTAACGTTAATGGGGGGTATAAACTAAATAAAAAGAAATTAGAGATGTGTGCTAGAATGATAAGAAACTCTCGCTAAGGTTTATAAATTATTTCTGATTGGACATATATTTTATAATAATAATTTTTACTGGCGATTTTTATATAAAAACCTTGAAATGTAAAACAGTAAAACTTAACACAAAATACATATTGTATAAATCATTCGAGTTATTTCCGAGATACTAATACGAGTATAAAGAGTTAGTATACAAAACTAAAATCATGTTGTAACCATAGGAAACAAATAATATAATTCCAGTTGGCTATGTACCGTACAAACAATATTTCTAATTCAATTTATTTGATCACGTTTTACAGGTTATTATTACCCATTAATTGTTTATTGTGTTACAATGGTACACTATCTAATTTTCAACATGGAGAGGATCCTTTAAAACAAAAAAATATTTTTATTACCGATCGCAGATCCGAGGCTAGACTGCGTTGTTCCTTGACAACTTTGTGTTCAGGTAAATATGCTCTTCAAAAAGTAGGAATGAGTATAAAATTTATAAAATTGCTAGTCTTGCGAACGGTTCTGTGAACTAGAAGTAAACGTGTTAAGAACAAAGTCCTTGCTCAGAGTAAATTACAATTACAATAATATACATAATTACGTAACGCTTCCTGTTGTAATATGACGTTCATTGTTATTGTAACTATATAAAAATTGTTTTAGCAATTTTAGAGAAGAGAGCGGGTTGAACTGTTGCTTTTGTCGAGTAATAGGAAAATTTATATAGACCGAAGAATAAATTATAACGAGTGTTAGTGTGCAGGAAGCAGGTAATTATTAACTGGGCGGGGTTACCCGCCACCTCGAGGCGCATCTAGAGTTTGGCTCTGCGGTTAATCAGACTTCGGGGAGAGGTAAAGACTCTTAGAACGAATTGATAAGAAGAACAATGCCATCCAAAAAGTTTAAAGCGGGAAGGTACTATATTGGATTGAGGTTAGGACTCTGATCATAGCAATATCAGGCATCATAACAATGCATTATTAGGTAATTCACCGTGTTAGAGAAAATTCCCCTCACCCTTTTCTATTACCGTATCCTGTCAAACGAGCGTAAATTTACCGTGAGGTGCAGTGACTAAAGGAATCTGGGTTATTATCCAGTGCGGTAAGTTCTTTAGAAAAGGACTTGAATATCGATGGATTTTGAACAGAAAATTCGATATATCGTGATGGCGATCAAGTGAAAAAAATTCAAAAGGACGGTTCATAGCCGGTCGTTCTACAATGCCAAACGAGGTGACCACTCGAGAACCTTTTTTCTCCAACGGTTATTAGTTCATTGAAACATGTGGTAGGCTCATTACCACCCCCGGGGCGCTGATTTTTTCAGCTGTGTCGGTTAGATTCCTTATTCAGCTAGATGTGAAAGAGAACGTCTCGGTTCCATAGGTCATCACTGGCAACAGACTGGGGACTATCGTGAACAAATCACTTCAGCTTACTACAAGATTAGTGTTGTATGGTTTATTAGTACTGGTTTAATTATGAACCAAAGATTAAATATGCTTTGAACGGTATATGCATCTTATTTTTTTTACTTTGCAGCATCTGATAATTTAGGTTAGGTATAGCTTATTCTCTGAATATTCTTTTCCTTTTATTGGACGTGTTGTCGACTATAAAAGAGTAAATAAACACGAAAATCACTTCGCTTGTCAACTATATGTCATCGTTATACACACATATCGATATAATATATTTTTATTAGTTTATTTAGATTCACGGTATTGTAAAAGTAATATATGTGTTTTGTTAATACATATAATAATTTGTCTGCTGTGTTGATAAATGTGCAATTGTGTAGTATTATTTTGGCTGGCATTCTGTGTAAAATTTTCATTCGGAATTTTTTGTTTTAATTGTTCATCGACTCACTATAGCTGGATTCGCTGTGGCGGAGAATTATCAAATAATATCGTTGCCCATAATAAAAGTCATCGAAATGTTGTGAACTGCACGGCAGGTGCTTTTTTGAGTTTATTCTTTCCTATTTATATTTCTACTTAGAGCTTTGTAAAAGTACATACTATTTTTTTCATGTTAGGAAATAATACTATATACTATAATCTACACTTCACGTTGAATCAAGGAGAGGAGCCAGAACCTACTTAAATGTTATTTCGTTTTCGCCGTACGATAGCAGTACCACGCGCATGTTTTCATGAATATCATATTATTTCATGAATTATTATTATTGTTATATCTTAAAATAAAAATAAAAAGAAATTATTATTTATTACGAATAATTGTTTGTCTAAAATGTCAATGATTGTCTAAAATGACAAAATATAAAACTAAGACTTGCATGCTATGGATATTTTGGCGAAACATGATTGTTTACGTATATTTTTTTTACACCACTCTGTACCAAGTTTTAAGCGAATTAAGTTTTATTTTTTTATCTTTATTACTCTCTCAGCCTAGGCTCGTACTTATTATAAAACCGGTTAGGTTTTATAATAAGCACGAGCCTAAGCCAAGTGCATATTAAGGCGAGAAATAATCGGATCAGACCCTGTCATGGTATGTGCGGCGATGGGTTGCATGGGTTGCATGTTGCAATCAAGTTCAGTAGTATAATAGAGTTATGTATGAATTGTGTTGTTGTGCCCGATATTTCTTCAGTTTGCAGGAACTTTCAACCTATTCAACATGTGTTGAGACTGTATTCATTAGATGGTATTTTGCGTCTTCAGAGATTGATGTAACTATTTCTGTACTACATCTGATGTGGAGAGTACAATGGGAATATCTTTCTAAAGAGATCACAGTCTTGTTAATTCATCTTCTGGTTCAGTATATTTGGATAGTTTTTCAGATATTATTGTTGCAGATTGTGTGTGTTCGGGACAGAGACTATATCTAAAAGGTATGTACTTTTGTTTATTAGTGTAATGTCTGGTCTATTTAAATGTATTGCAGGATCGGTAAGAATGACTCGATCAAAGTATAGTTTTCTGTTCTAACTCTGTTTCAGGGTTTTATTTATAGCACAGTTTTAGGCAGGTAATTAGGTTATTATGATGAGCAAGTGTTTGGTAAATTAAGTTAGCTCCTTGATCACGCCCATGCTTGGAGTCGGTCTGAGTTATTGATTTGCATGCACTTGTTTTGTGTTGAATGGTTTTTGGGCAGCTGCTGCATTTTCTACATATTAAAGTTAAAGACTTTATGATATTTTTTTTTGGTAAATTCTAGTCTCTATCACTTGATCCTGTATTGATATCGCGTTTTTAGGGTGTTAAAGTCTGATTTTATGTTACAAAATTTTGGAAGGATTATTTTATTGATATATTTTACTATATATTCATAATTTAAAAAAATGTATAGTTATGATATGCTTTTCTGTCTATGTCTAATTGAGTTATCCTATAATAAGATAAGAACGCTAGAGGTGGCTACAAGCTCTGAGTCACTATTGACATCTTGCTCAACAGTATCGAGCGTACTAGTAGAAGATCAATGTTCGCCTTGTCAGATATGATGGGCAAGTAGAAGGTAAAGAAAAAGGAAGGTAAAAAGAGTGACTTAGTATCGTCGCCCGAATATTCAGGTGTAGCATCAACACCGTGAGTCCGCTTGCTCAACTCGCGGCGACCGGCTGTAGTAGGTTTAGTGACGGGAGGCCACCTGCTCAGCGCCTTGTCACCGGTAGTTCGTCAAGCACCGGCTCCAGGTGCGCCCCGGAGACCCCCGGGCAGCGGCCGAAGATTACATTTCCTACATATTTCTTTATTTGGGTATGATTCGTTTTAATTGGGTTTATTTGGGAAGGAGGAGGAAGTCGAGGTATTTTTTAAGTGGAAAGTATCTCCCGATCGGCGTATCTTGTCAAGGGCTAGTTACTAAATCTTAGTATCTTCTCTCTTTAAACCCCCCAACCGCAATCAACCCAAAAATTTTCATATGCATTTATAGTATAAAGCTGTTATTTTGAAATTACAAACAGACACTTCAATTTTATTTATTGGCAGGTATAGTTTATAGATATATTAACGATGTAAATAAATAAATAAAGTCGTCTAGATAATTAAGTCCTTTCGATCCACCTTCCACCGAAGACATTTTTTGGGACACCGTGACAGTTAGTGAGCCCGTCGCCGTCTTTATGTTTAAGCCAACGATATAAATCGTACGTCAGTTTTTTAAAAAAAAAAAAACATTTGTACCAGGTTAGGGGATCGAACTCGGGTCTCTTGACTAGAATTTCAATCATCCAACCATTCGGCTATCGTGCCTCTAAGTCTTTCAATAAAATATATATCGTGTCTCTCGCGATTTAAGTAAATGTAAAATAATCTAGAAGTGCATTTTGAAGTATGTGGAGGTATTTATGTGTTGTATATAATACTGTAATTAATAATTGTGTAGGTAAATATGTCACCAGTAAATTGTCCCTTAGTGCGCGAATAAGTTCTTTGTAATAAGTTAAGCCTTTAGTGAGCCCTAGAACCACGTTTGAAACAGATTTATGTCCTGACATAAACCTGCTCAATAAACTAATGGGATTGATAATAAATGTGGTTCTAGTACGAAAAAATTATATTCAATTAAGTTTCAGATCAGGAGCTGGCTAAATATGGATTGAAGAGATAATCTGTCTAGCCTCTGACCACTCCGGTATTAGATATACGGTCGACAGCGCTTATATATTTATTTATTTATATTACCTATAAGCGTCTATTATGGTTCGACTATGATTAAGTTGTTAAAGATAAGATTTCATCATATTTATTAATTCTCAATATCTTTGAAAACCCTTAATAGATTCTGTAAATTAGGTATCTTTGATATTCCATTAATAAGATCTTTCGAATGTCAACCAATTTTTTATTTGTACATAGTAGAACTACGTACAAATAAAAAATTGGTTACATATAAAAATTGGTTGAAATTCTCATGATTTTATTGCAACATTATAGTTAATGAATTAAACTAACGAACGAGATTTTTTATATACAATTTACATATAATTGTTATTTAATTATTATATAAATAATTTAATATCTTATCATATTATTTCAGATAATTCCGTGTGTTACGTCCGCTCATGGACTGCTCGTGCAAAACATGCTTGGATTGTACAGCGAGGTTGCTATGATTTGAATAGGGAAGATTCCCTGCCATTTAGCCTTCCTAGCTCAACGAGATCAATGACTTGCCAGCGTCACAGGTAAATATTCTATTATTTGAACTTAAATTATATTATTTGAAATTATAAAATAAATTTGAAAATAGCTAGCACTAAATATAAAATTTTATCATTTTCTTTCAGATTTCCTAATGCCGAATACAAAGTGTGCTTTTGCCAAGCAGATCGTTGTAATGGAACTACATACATAGGCTTTGATAATCTGCAATTCATTTTATTGATAGTTATGGTGTTTAAATTCTCATAATCTGTCATAAACACGGACGAAAATAACTATCTGCAATTAAAATGATAGAAATCAATTTCTTATTAAGTATTTATTCAGGTAGTCTGATATACTGGTAAAGTCAATTGTTTCATACGTTGAACTGTATGTTTCGCAATAAACATTGACTTTATCGGTTTATAAGTAGCTTTCACTTTATCTAAGCTGCCTGTCTATTTCTACGAAAAAGACGGTAAGAAAAGTGTGTGTTAGTGGGCCGCGTCCGTTGAATCGCATATATACTTTTTGTACACACTCATCAATGTGACTAAACCTACATAATTAGAAACATACGCAATTTTCTTTTCTTGTAACTAGTTTCTTTGATAAAAGGAAAATCCAATTAAATGCTGCATTTTAAAATTGTTAATGAAAAAAATTTTCTATAAATAAATTATTTAATTTTACAATATATTTTTCATTTTTCATTTATAAATTATTATTTGTGTAAACCGTATTTCATTAACATTATTGTTAATGAAATACGGTTATGTAATAAATAAAGTTGTTATTAAGAATTTTAAGTTTAAATTCCATATTAAGCACAGAATACACAACACACATAGAATTATATGATTTTTTATTTTAGCTTAGAATATTCTTCCCGTTTTAGAGGGCACCAAGCATTATAAATAGAATGTTGACAGAGAGAAGTCTTGAATAGGTTTTACTGTGTTTTAACGCTTAGGAAGTTAAATTAGTATGTAACAAATTTTTTTTTAATCTTTTCTACATAGTTTGCCATTTTTTTATTAGAATAGTTCAGTCTTTTGAAGTATTCATCTGCACTTCACCATATTCCCTTTGTTTCTTACATTAAAGATGTAAGGTATAATGCGTGCCAAATAAAAATAGAAACGTCAATGACCTTGTTGGGTCAACAGTCCTTTGAAACGTACGGTTTGCTTAGAATAGAAGAATGATGTATTTTTTATTTGTTTATTTTTTAATTACTATCTTATAATTACCTATATTAGAAATTTTTACCTATATTAGAAAGTTATGTGGCCATTGCAGTTCATACTCAAAAACAAAACTCCAGGGCTGCACTCTCGGAAATAAGTAAACTAACTAGATGTAATCTATACATAACAATATTCTTAAAAATACAATGGACCGACAACATCATCATTCTTATTCATAAAAGTGAGAACTAAGATACATGAACAACTATCGTCCTATACGTTGATGTCAAACATTTATAAAGTCTTCTCAAAAATGAGACTGCGTCGAGTTAAATATCTATTTTGTTCAAAACAATAAATTCACACTATGGCACAAAGCTGGAACAGCTTTACACTTATTTAGCACGATATATATGTTCTAATTTATTGTTAACTTTTTTTAAACCGACAAATTTTGTAATTAAAATATATAAAATTAATACTATCCGTACATAAAAAAAATATCAATTGCATATATATTTTGTGATTACGATAGTCTTTAAAGTTATCTGGAATCCACTTTTATTCCAGACTTGTGTATTCTTTTATATATACATACATTTAAAACTTAAAACATTATAACTTTTGAAATATTGGGACAGCGGTAAAGTGAAGTGCAGAATAATTTCACCATTTTATCCAGAATATTTGTTTGGTGTAAAATTATATGCTCTTATAAAAGCACTAAAATGTTTGTTGCCGATTTCTGATTGAGATACTACCAAAAGGTATATTAAATGCAAACTAGGTAACTAAAGATTTTTTCTTAAGAAATCGGCCATTTGGTCCGTGCTGTGTTACATGCCTAATAGTTAAACATTTTTTGTTAGTTAATTGTGTAACCTGTGTTCATTCATTTCTTCCTCATCGACTTCACCTTTTTCCAAGTCCTCGATTGAAGCAATGACGTCACGGTTTACAACTTCTTTCAGAAATTCGGTGATTACAATTTCTTTTTTGCCACCTTTCCAAAAGTCAACGTATTTGTCTATTGCATCTTTGTTGGAAGATGATAAATCATCAAACTCAATTTTTCTCTTAGATCGTTTTTGTGTTACATTTTTGTTTTGTGATTTGTAATTGTTTTCATCACTATCTATGACACCTTTTTTGTATAATTCAATAGGTACCTCACTTCCGTCACTTACATCGTATTTTATACCCACATCAGTTTCTTGAATTTCTATTGAACCTTGTCCATTATCAACTAATGTTTTTAAGTCTTGAGCTCTGCCTATTCTCACAGTGTCCAATTTATCCTGTTTTTTGTTATATATTTCTTTTAGAGGGTGTAAATGCTTTACTTCATTTGATATTTTTTGTTTCATGATCTCATTCCGCGATGTTGCATCATTTAAGTTATTTTTTGAACTATATGTTTTTACTTTAGAATGACCCTGAATAATTAAATACATGGGTACAGCTGGAACTTCTGTAGAATATTTAGATTCTTGAAAAGTATGCGCTTGAGTTGTAGAAGTTGTCATTGGAGTTGTAAAACGCATATGCAGATAAGGATCATGTGTATGATCCGTTGATTTTACATGAAGTAAGTTATTAAGGATGTGTGGATTTACGTGGAAAGGATTGTTTTCTAATACTTTAGAACTTTCTGGAAATTTTACAGGCAGTGGATGCTTAATTGTGTGCATATCTTCTAATTTGGTACTATCCTTTGTTGTATGTTTTTTAAAAACATGTATATTCTCTGAAGCATGAGCATATAGATTATCTTCGAGTCTATCAGGACTAGTGGCTAAAGGCATTGACATCATTGGACTTAACATATCAAATGCTGTTGGCTTTGGCCTATGAGATGACGTTATAGTTGTAGAAATTATATCTGTTGTTTTATATACAGGAGTAGTTTCGTCATGTGTATTCCAATTTTCTGTAGTCACTTCGTAAGTAGTACCATCTGGTATCCAAGTTGATTGTGTGCTACTTACTGCTGGTTCGATAGAGGGTAAAGCAGTAGGTACAAAAGTAGTAACCATTTGCTGACCAGATGTAATCAGAGGTGGTGGTGATTCAGATAAAAAGGATTTGTAAAATGAGAATGGTTTTGATTTTTCTATGCTATGATCATTAAATATAGAATTATGTGTATCGTTTACTATATCGTTATCTTCGAAAGGTGTTGTTGGGCCCCATCCAGCATAGTCACTTGTTACAGGGCTGTTTGGAAAAATCCTTGTTTGATTTTTATCTAAAAACCAATTTTGACTAGTAGTCGAAGATTGATAGATTAAGTTAGCTTCCTGTACGGCGAAAGATGACAAATGTTCAGGATGTACTGTTGTAGGTCTTCTCATTAGAATTGGTTGTTTTTGCGAAGATATTGGGACGGTTAACTTTTCTTCGGGATTAATATATAGAGAGGGTAGATGCCCACGTGGTGGAGGTGGCGGAGGAACCAGTATTGTCATTGGATAGTATTCACTGTATTTGTATGTATAATCTTCATATTTATGAGGAGATGGCCGTTGTTGTCGTTTTGGTATTACCAGTGGTTGTCGTGGAGCAACACTCGGTTTCCGAGAAGATACACCGAGCATCAAAACTTCTGATTTTCTCTCAGGAATATGTTCTTGTTCGGGACGAGTTTCATCTGCCCAATAATGAACCCGCTCTAAAACGGGAGGTTCATAGTCATATGTTGGATCATTCCGCAATGGATCACCATGCCCAGTTAGAGGTTTCCATTGTTCAAAGTCCATTCGAGGTGAGAAGTTTGTACTTAATCCGTTGATACTTAGATCACCATCTACAAATAGAACAATATTTTATTCATACATACTTTTCATCATTTAAACCCTAAATCATTATATCATATTAGATTTACTTTACTTACGGGATATGTTGGCGACATGTTCGCGGGTAGTTATAGGATTGGGTTTCGAATTTACTGTATCCAGAGAATAAATCAGTGCCATGATTAGGAACCCTCTCTGTTTCTGTAAATAAAAATTAAAGGTTTAGCGTGATAGATTACAACTATTAATGTTAACTATTGATGTCGCTACTTAAGATTTGTTAAGGAAACAAATGCTTTTTTAAAAAAAATTAAGAAATTATTGACTTGAATATAGGGTGGCATTACGTTAGTAACACCTTTATTTGTTTTCAAAAATAATCTCTTTTTACTTTTTAGTGAACATAAAAGTAAAATTGTTTTCATAATTGTTTTCGATTAGTATATACCAGTATCTTAATTTTAAACAGTTATATTCAAAAGTAATTATATATAAAAACAACAAACACAGCTATTACATAAATATAGAAAACGAAGTTAAAATCAATTTAAGGTTAACAATGAAGCTTATTATTTGACAATTTTTGTAGTTAAGTAGTAAGGAAACTCATATTTTCGGCATCTTTTATGTCTGGTAAAATATAAACGTTTGTAATAAAGACAGCTTTTTTGTTTGCAATTTTGGGTGCATAAAATTTGTTCACGACATAGCGGTGGATTTCAAGCAATTAGTTCGGTCCTTGGCGGCAGTGGTGGTGAACTGTCAGCAATTTTTTTGGGCACGCAAGTCGCTCATTAAAATACCTGGCGGCATGGCAGCCTGAAAGACGCGCTAATTTAATATTATAACCATCCTCCTTATTTACGTATATGAAAAACAATGACCTCGTTTGGCCCTTATGGAATAATAGTAGATTTTAATGGTCAAAAAATGTGTGTTAACAAGCTAAAGATTTGCTGTATGAGAAATATCTTACAAAAAGATTTTTTTTTCAATTTCATCTATTATATTTTATAATAATTTATAAGAAATTAATAACTAGTGGACACCTGTGTTATGTTGATAGTTTTGGAAAATATGCTGGGCTAAGCTGTTATTAAAATAAGAAATTAAAAAAAAAATCAATTGACACGGGCGGCATTCGAACCTGCAACGACCGTGTCACACACGCATTAGTTAAAATTTTAAATCTCTTTTGTACGTCTCCTATTCTTTATTAGTCGAGTTAAATGCACACTTGCTTCATTTCAACTCCAAATCAACCTAATTAATTTTTGGGCAAAAGTTTAAAATAAAGAGCGCCATCCATCGAGTGCCCTTACTCTAAAACGAACCGCGTAGCTCAATTACAACCGTCTATATGCAGAAAGAAATTTTTGAAAACATTAGTATAACTTGAGAAGTGTCAAAAGTTATTTCCTATGCATGTCGACAAAGCTAGGCTGAAATATCTTTCATTAAAAAAATACTAAAGAAAGACCGGCAGGTCCGATTCGTAATATATTTTTTTAAAATTCTTTCATAGTCTTATTATTCTTCATAGGGTTATGTCGTTGGCTTGGACATAAAGATGGCGACGGGCTCACCGCCTGTCCTGAAAATATCTTCGGTGGAAGGTGGGTCGAAGAGGCTTAATAGTCTAGACTAGACCTCTGTCTACTCCTGTATTGGGAATTGCGTTAAGATTATTTATTTATTTACTTATAAAAAAGTTACAGATTCTCTTGTAAATAAAATGTATACATTTAAGAAAAATATCTACCGATTCATATATTTTTAAATTACCATTTTTCATAGCGCTGTATTTTCACCAGATATAATTTTCTAAAAATATCTGGACAACGTAATATAATAATGTTTCTAGAACCTAGTTTGAAGAAAATCAGGATACGGTTCAGTGAAAGCGGAGCGTGCTTCGAATCGCAACTCTGACTCTACCTGACAGGAATGATGAGGTGATGTTTAGCATCTGATTTACCTTCTGTGTGTCGTCCTTTCACTCTTATATCATCAACAATGTCCTACTTGAAGTTTTAAAAATTATTTGAAAAATTTTAAGCGTCACAGCTTTTTTTTATCTTCCTTATCAAAAAGAGCGGTTTGACTATCTATGTGAGTCTCACCCGGTCGTTCTCTTCCCTCAGATAATACCAAAAGATGCCTTTTACTCAAAACCCCTTCCCAGCACACTTTTTCCTACTCTAAGTTCTGTCGAAGCAGTTCGTCTATGGACTTCCCTTCCACTTGCTATTAAACGGGCGCAATCGCTACCAATATTTAAAAAATACTACTAAAAGCACTTTATGTCTTCTTAATTTGGCAGTGTTTCTTCTCTTCTTACTGTACACCCATAATTTTCACCCATAAGTTTCACTTAATGTACACCCATAATTTTTCTTTGTGGATTCCTTCTTCTAGGTTGCCTGGAAGAAATGGCTTATTAGCGATCAAGCCGCTAATTGTACGTTTTGTTTTTGTATTTTTTATATTGAAGCTTTATAATGGTGTAAAAAACATTCATTATATGAATATTCAAATCCAAATATTATATTTATATACTCCGATTTGTGTGAAATTGCGTATTATATTAACTTCGTATAATTAATTAAATGATTTATTTCAATTTGGTGAATCATATTTTAACTAATACAAAATTTTATTTTTTAACTGATTATGATTTTCAAGTCCCAAGTTCCCTCTTTCTTTAAGTCCATCGGTGTAGTCGACCTGCGTTTCGAAAGCGATGTTTCACCCGGTTTTAAACTGTTATATAAAGCAGATAATTTTTTCGCTAACGAAAATAGCTCTTTATATTTGTAGCTAGCTCTGAACCTCATTTCTATTTCACTTAAATCTCCGATACTTATGCCACGATAGCCGTGTTGTTGGGTGGTCGGAATTTCGAGTCGAGAGACCCGAGTTCGATCCTCAGGTGGCAGTACCAATGAGTTTTTCAAAAACTTATGTACGAATTTCATCGTTGGCTTGGACATAAAGGCGGCGACGGGCTCACCACCTGTCACGTTGTCCCGAAAATATCTTCGGTGGAAGGTGGGTCAAAGGGACTTAATTGTCTAGACTTGACCTCTGGCTACCCCTGTATTGGGAATTGCGTGAAGATATTCTATATTCTAAATCTCCGTGCTAAAGTTACAAAAATACACATTCACAAAAATTCGCATTTATAACACATTTAATTAAATTCTTATAAGGTTTCTTTTATTTGTTCCATTTGCCGTAGAGACGATCGGTCCGTGGGAACCCCGCGCGAAAAGTGGCAAGTATTATTACTTATTGTCCCCACGCAAAAATAAATTACATCGCTACGGGATACAAAGTTCGATCAGCACCATTGTGAAGTCATTTTAAATATATTATAAACACGCGATCTATGACAGGGAACTAGTGTAATACGTATACGTAATACGTATTGTACGTAATCCAAAATCAAGAACAAAATTGAAATTATCCGTATTCGTCGCAAGTTTAAAAAGATATAAAAACGAACATGAACACCTAAAATATGAGCGGAATAACAGATGCGCTGCCGGCTTTTGAGAAAGGTCTAGTCTCTTTTCTTGAAGGTCCCTAAGTCGTATCGGTCCGGAAAAACCGCTGACGGCAGCACATTCCATAAAGTGCTATTGCTTGGCAGAAAATTCCGCGAAAAACGCTGGAATGCCAAGCACTAAGGTGGTGTTGTTGAAATTTTAGATTATGCCGTAAGGCTCGATGTTGAAATGTAGCGGCTGGGATTAATCCGAACAATTCCTCGGAACACTCCCCGTAGTATAAAATGCAAAGAAATCTTGTAAAAAATGCAAAGAGATGCTACACCTCTTCGTATAGCCAGGGGATCAAACCGATCAGATAGAACATGGTTGTCGGTTCTTGTCGCTCTTCGTTGAATACGTTCAAATGGAAGAGGCTGACACTGGGGTGCCCCCGTCCAGAGATGAGAGCAGTTCTCCACGTGCGGCCGAACCTGCGCTTTATAAAGTTGCAAGCGCATGCATGCATGAAACACGGTCGCGCTCTACAGTGCCCGCCAAGTGTTGGCGATAGCACACAGCCATGTGGGACACCAGCGTTCACAGACTTGGAGTCCAAGCATGCACCGTCAACTACGACCTTGATGCTCCGCTCTAAGGCCCATATGACGGAAGCTTCAAGAGAAGCGCTTTGAGCCCTTTTTATTTATTTATTTATTTATTTAAGCTTCAATGCACAGTGATACCTGTTATAATGTATGGAATAGAATAGTCGTTTCTCTTAAAGTTATCGCAATTTTTTATTGCAGATTTAGCACTACAATCACCACTTCGTAAGCCGAGCAATGAATATTCCTTTAGGGATAAGCTGCAATTGACTAAAAAGTAGGGTAAATGTATAGGTAATATAAGATTCCACTTATAAATAGTAGATCGTCAGTTATATTGTTTTATCATAAAGTTATAATTTAACTATAAACACATTAACAGAGCCTGTTTATTCGCTTAATTATGTTCAGTGATAAATTATCTTAGTTATAATTATTTATGCGCTTCCGAAAACCCCACTGACCACTTGCTTATTGGTGCAGTGAAAGTTTCTATAGCGAAAAAACAAATTAATATACTAGCGGTGAACAAAGCGTGAGAAACACTCTGGCTTTTATAAGCAAAATCAAGCGTTAGTTTATTATATTACTAGCAATGCCTTCATCGTTTGTGCTGCATGTGCATAACATAAAGAGACGAATTGGCGCCAAAGGTAATTTTATACTCACGATCGACAGTATGCCGGTCAGTCGCGTTTATTGCAGTGACATTAAAAATATATATATTTTTTAAAATAATTTTACTTATATATAAAACTTCGTTAAAAACTATTATATTTTTTATATTATTATATTTATTATATTTTTTTCTGCAACATATAAACAAATATAGTTAATCATTATATATGAGGAATATGAGTGTTCGTATATAATGTCACTTTTTTGTGCTTACTTACCATCTACATAGCTACTGAGACGCAGATGTATCCCACTTTTAGACTAAATAATAATGCGTGTGATTCTTAATAAAAATTAAAATATCTATAATATAAAATAAAAATAAAAATATCCAATTCTATTTCAATATTTGAATGTTATGAAAACTTTTAAATTATAATTAATATTCACGTCTTTTGTCGCGTTCAATTTTACATTGCACTTGCAACATTATAAAGCGCAGGTTCGGCCGCACATGGAGTACTGTTGTCATCTCTGAGCGGGGGCACCCCAGTGTCAGCTCCCTTCATTTGACCGTATCCAACGAAGAGCGGCTCGAATCGTCGACGACCATACTCTATCTAATCGGCTATATCCCCTGGCTTTGCGAAGAGATGTTGCATCTCTTTGCATTTTTTACAAGATCTACTACGGGAAGTGCGCCGAGGAATTGTTCGGATTAATCCCAGCCGTTGAATTTCACCATCGTACCTTACGGCATAGTTAAAAATTTCATCGACACCACCTTGATGCTTGGCATTCCAACACAGTGCATTTTTCGCGGAATTTTCTGCCACGCATTTGCACTTCATGGAATGTGCTGCCGTCAGCGGTTTTTCCGGACCGATACGACTTAGGGACCCTCAATAAAAGAGCCTATACCTTTCTGGCCGGCAACGCATCTGCTATTCCTCCTAAATACCAGTTTTTTATTAAAAAATAATAAACGTGTCAACTTTTTCTCATTTTGAGCTTTGTGATTTGCACCCATCACATGTGTGGCATGACATTGACATGACATGAATTTCTCTGCGCATTGATTCCGCCATTTTGGATATTTTTCTGGTAGAAATAAAGTTTAAGTAAATAGGTTAGATTGCGAATTATTAAAAATGGCATTGCTTTCAAGTCTAGCTCGCCCTAAGCTTATTGTCGCAACCACAATTCAGCACTACGACTACAATGATGATGGCTACTCTAAAGACTGAAATTCAATGCTTTACAGCTCCCAACAGTATCGGATCTCTCTAGAACTTCTCTTAATGTCTATGTTTATATTCTGAAAGTTTCTATTATTCTATTTGAAAACTTATTAACTTAAGTCAACTTGCTTCAAAATATGGAACACGACTATGCGTTGATAATAAGTATCAATTTTGAATGTCAAAAACATAGACTGTATTAATCAAAACTAAATATAATTCCGTAAAACTCGAATTTAAAACAAAAAGATCATTCGTATGAAATATTATCTTGTTAAAAAAATAGGCACTTCCAGCGTATTAACCGTGTGGGTGCACAAGGAAAGAAATATTAACACTTTCACAAGTTTTATGTGTCGATGACCAGTCGAACTACGAAGGTAAAGACGAACCCACGCATTATCGGAGCTATATTATATTTCTCGATTTCCTCTGATTTTTGATTAAGTTAATACTTATATCCGTATAAGTTTTTGTAATATTAATTTGTTCTCCTATAAATTTTACGTCGTCAAAATACAGGATATCGCAAAAATTGTGGTTAAAAAGATATTACAAGTAACACATCATATAATCAAATAGTTAAAAACGGCTGAACTCATTTTATGTCAATAATATTAATGCTATACTAACTTATATTTTCTATTTTTACTCCTAAAGTAAAAATCGAATAAGATACTCAAAGGATAACTCGTTGCATTCAATACACTTAATGAATATAAGCATAACAAAAATAAAAAAAGCTTAAAAGTTTGTGTAACAATTAAAAATTTCAAAAATTTTTATTGGTAGTACTCGCCCAGATAACAGACCAATCTTAAGACTTAAAGTGTTCCTAACTTGTGAAAAATTCTATTCAACTAATTACGATGTTTGGATTATTATTTTTTGATTACTCTTATTTCTTGCCTTTGTAAACTAAATTGGAACAAGTACGTTAAAAAGATGATGACCCGGGGCTCATGATTTTTGATATATGATACATATTACAGATATTAATTACACGAATACATGTAAAAAGATTATTATATCCCGAAACCAATCAAACCAATCAAATCAAAATCTCGTGCAAAGCAACGTACTCGTACGTGTTCAATATCAAAGTATACAAGGATGTAGACGATCTAGATGCGTTAATGGCCACACATAAAACATGGCGCGAATTCACTATCTTAGACTCTCTCTACAACTACCCCTTAAGTCCAAGGTAATAATAATTCCAAAATAGTACATAAATTAAAAAAACATATAATAAACTAAATAGTTTTGATTTATGTAACACTTGAACTATTTTACTTTAGTCACGATAGCCGAGTGGTTGGGTGGCCGGAATTTCGAGTCAAGAGACCCGAGTTCGATCCCCAGGTGGCAGGCTCGTACCGAACGGTTTTTCAAAAACTTATGTACGAATTATATCGTTGGTTTGGACATTAAGATGGCGACGGGCTCACCACCTGTCACGTTGTCGCTAAAACACTTTCGGTGGAAGGAGGGTCGAAGGGACTTAATTGTCTAGACTAGACCTCTGTCTACCCCTGTATTGGGAATTGCGTGAAGATATTTATTTATTTATTTTATTTTATTTTACTTCAAGTCATAAACCAGTTCTCTCACTAATTTAGATCTTTGATAATGCATTTAACTTAAAAAAAATCCCAAATATATTTTAACAATAATTATTTTAAAATACAATAGTATGTTCTATATACTAGTTACTATTCGGTATATAAAATTTTTACTTCAAAGTTCATAATTTCTCTGAAATTTTATATACTGCAGTTGTAAACTATGTAGTTCCGACCACAACTGTCGTGGAAATTGCAATGCTACCAATAAGCTGGCATAATTATATTGAGGGAAGCATTTTTCTAAGGAGCAAAATGGCAGGTACCAAGTAAGCTTATCTCCTTGCCGAATGTGGTGATTATAGCAAATCCTCTTTCTGGGAAGCTTTCGCTGGTTTAATTCATACGGATGTACGATCAGATGCAATGTCAGAAACATAGGTCGCTGGATAACACTATCAAATGCAAAAATAAGGTATTTGAATATAGGTATTTTATATTCCATTTCAACATAGAAGTTTTTTTGCTTGAATGTTTGAATTCTAAAGTTATTTGCTTTATTTAGCTTGAATACAAAGCAAGTAATAGCAACAAAAAGAAAGGAAATAACAATAAACTCTAATTTCAATAGTATATTGAAATAACTCGCCATAAACTATTGAAGAATATTAGTTCTGTCAAAGTGTCTATAAAATAAACATATATTTTTTAAAAATTTATAACAATTTAGTTTTGTTACGTCATAACATGAAAAATTAATCACTAATACTAAATAATTGGTCTTAAACACGAAATTCCAAACACATGCCTATAGAAGAGGTACCATTGATTTAGTAGCGAAATCAATATCTATTGAGTTTTAATTTTTTATATTTTCACGCATTTCCAATACTGCGGAGTACGAGCTCTAGACAATTTAGTCCTTTCGACTCACATATCACTGTAGCTTATTTGGGATGACATGACAGGAGGTGAACCTATCGCCGTCTTAGGTTTTTTGTATTTCAACACTGCACATCTTGCATATGATTGGAAAAATCTCATTGGTACGAGCCTGCCTCCTCGGGACTGAACTAGAGTCTTCTGATTCGAATTCCGACCACCCAAACACTTGGCTATCGTAGATTTTTATATACACTTGTTTCACACATACATTCGTCGACGCGGTTTAATTTGTAATTAAATTATTAACATCTTTTAACTACCAGATCCAAGCATTTTCGAGGCAAGATATTCAAGTATTTGTTTCATGTACAGTGGAAAATATCCCGCCCATGTAAATAGTCACGGTAGCAAAGTGGTTATTAACAATTTTAGTGTCCCAGGAATTGAACTTGGGTAATTTGCTTTCTAAATCCTCGGCCACTCGGCTGCCAAGGCAGTAGTTCAATAGTTTATGTAGTTTAAGCAATCTGAATTTGAATCGAGTCTCGAGAGAACTCAAGTCTTGTTAAAATAATCGTCAACATATTGACTCGATGCCGAATAGCTGGTAACGATTTGACGATCTCCGTGGAGAGTGGCGCATACACCAGTTTTCATAGAGTCGCTTGCTCTGCAATCCCTGGTTCGATTCCCGGTCGGGTCAACGTAGATAACAATTTTTCTATATTTTCTCGGGTCTGGATGTTTGTAGTACCTTTGTTGTTTCTGATTCCATAACACAAGTGCTTAAGCTGCTTACTTAGGGTTCAGAGCAATGTATGTGATGTTGTCCCTATATATGTATATTTATATCGATAGTCGTTCATGAAACTACTGAAATGGGATTGAAAATGAAATATTATTGTCAAAAAAAAAAAAAACTACTACTATCAAATGATTAAAAGATACTAACGATCTTCCCAAAAAATCTTCCCTGTATATCTCGATTCTATTACTTTAGTAGTGTTTTAATATAACAAATATGTAGATGGCACTTTGTTTATGAATAGTATTCCTAATAAGTTCTTCCGTTAATAAATTAGATATTCAACACCTGTAATAATATCGTATGCACGTTGAGATGATTAATTGTTGTTATAATGTGTTACGGCACCACTTCACGCGAGCCTGCTTTTGAATTTTCGTGGGGTTGTGTGACACGCAATACGAAACTATCCTGCTCACGCAAAGGTGTTTCAGTGAAATCTTCAAAAAAACCTTCCGGTAACAGCCGCTAAAGAGCGACCAGTGCCAGAATTCGTTAAGCCTATTAGATTAGGAGAGAAGAGTCCCTTAGAAAATGATTTGATGTATACGTGACATTAAAAATAAGAAAAAAAATTACACGTAAGATATTTTTAATTGAAATATAATACTTTAATATAGCCAGTAAAAATGCTTCGAATATTTTTTATAGAAACTTTTTACTTTGAATAAATTATATTTCCGTCAAAAGTATGAAATGTCTTGCACTATGATCACCAATCTACTCGCCAAGTATGATAATTATGACAAATCCTTCGTACGGGAGGAGCAAATATTTTACGGAAAATTTTTGCAGGGCGTTAAGTAAAAAGTGACGTACAGTTATTAACATACTCGTATTTATTAATAATGATTACTACTACTAAGATTGAAATGATGTATTCTCAAAATAAATTAACCGTCACCAATATTGAAAATAATTTTATATATTTTTCCAAAATTGTGTTACAAAATTACCAAGTTTGTTACGCTTGGCAGCGAAGTTATTAATAAAAAAAAACGGTTGCAATTGTCACGTCATTGCCATTGAAATTACTTTCTCTGCCAGCCGAATGACGTCTATGATTATATATGATATATTCATTTTTCAATCAATTCAATTCCTGCAGCGGTTGTGTGATGCCTGCGTAAGAATTGACCACATATTCATTCACGCGGAGAAAAGCCTTGAAACAATAATGATTTCGGCAATTTGCGTTGGCGAGGAATAACCATCCAGAAATATACCAGACTAAAATTAAGCAGACCGGTGACGGGCTACAAGGTCTAAGGTGCGAGGTGTCTAGTGCTCTCTAGTGCTAATCTCCAATCCGCTTGCCAAGAATAGCGATTGTAAAAATCTTCTTTCTACAGTGGACTTTTAAAGGCCGTTAAGTAAGTACTTTCCAAAGGATTCATTCTGGAAGGTATCTTCTAAGCAACACATATTAATTTTTACTTTTTTTGAATTCTGTAAGAAATTCACTGAAGATTCTTATTGTGGATTAAATCACAAGTGTAGAAGGTTAACTGGAAGAGCACTCAAGCTGATTGACATTCTTCCCACTTCAGATGTGCCGTCGGATAGTCATTGATATAACCATTTAGTCCTTAGCATATTTCTTTCTATAGTCTTGTAGTGTAATGTTAGATTTACAGACACATGTGTTAATATTATATTTACTACAGATTTAATAATTTATCTAGAAAGTTATATTTAGAAGAAAATTTTATAATTAATATTATATTAGCTACAAGAATATTTATTTTGTAAATTTCTACTTCATTGCAAAAGGATAAAATCCACCAAGATTAATAAGTAGAAACAGCGGTAATAAAAATGTTCATAATTTGGAAACCTATTTCTTTTTAAGTAAAAGTAGTAAAAAGTTTAGTCAGGTCAAAGCTTTCTTAAAACCCACTAGAAAATTTGATAAATTTGATGTTTGATACATATAGTTTCTCAAAAAATAGTACTAGTAAATACATGTAAATAGTCAAAAAATGATAATTTTGAAATTAAATTTTGAAACATTGTTTTTTTTCTTTTCATTTAGTAAGTTTAATTATAAATTACAGTTAATCATTAAAAGCTGTGGAAGAGCGAAGTCACCTGTAACAGGTATTGTTTGCTTACTAGGTGACTTCAATCATTAAAATAATAATAAATATTTTCACGCAATACCCAATACAGGGGGTAGACAGAGTTCTAGTCTAGACAATTAAGTCCCTTCAACCCACTTTCCACCGAAGATATTTTCGGGACAACGTGACAGGTGGTGAGCCCATCGCCGTCTCCATGTCCTTCTTCAATCATTGTATCATTGTACTTGAAATATAAATAACTATCTAACGAAATAAATTTATTATTAAATTATTATTATATGTAATTTATCAATAGTCGTTAAGAATTAATCTCTAACGCGTTGATGTCTTTTATATAGAAGAGCGAAGAGGATATTATTATTGCTAATAAAATTTATTCGTAAGTAGCAGAATTTAGTGTTCTCTTCCAAATATATTAAAGCTTCCAAATATATTAAAATCATCTTAATTTATTTTTATATAATTCTCGTTATTTAAGGAATGAAATATTTTCAAACTATGCATATTTAACATTATTTAGCACATTAAATTAGACAAAAATTTACAATAAATTATGAGATATAAGTTTATTTCTATTTATTAATAAGTACTATTAAGTATTATATTATTAAGTGTCCAATTTGAATTATGTAATTCTTTAACATAATACTTATTATACAAGAAAACCCTCACCAATGACATTTTCAAACTGTTCTAAAACTTGTACAACAATTACGTCCATATGCAGCACGACACTGACAAAACACAAACGCGAGAAGTACTGACGAGCGTAAAATCGGCGCGTTGGCCGCACGGTGTCTGCTTTACGTCTAACAGATGTCTATATTAGTAGCCTGATATGTCTGACTCCCATAGAGCACGCATGGGGACATCCAACTCGTTCTCTCACCATACACTGCACAAATACGTTGCCGGCCACAAATGACAAGTGGTTCTACTGCCGGTTTCAAAATTCGATACGAATTCAAGTCACACAAACTGTGTTACGTTAAAGACGATGGTCGACATTTGTAATACGCATATTAGTTTGAAACTACTCTTCAAAATTAATGAAATTGATAATGTTTGCGAATATTTATATCTTTATACCAAGAATACGAGTCGTCTGTGTAGCACCTACGCATTCTCTTTGTCTTTTCAGTCGCTATGGTCAGTGCAAATATAAAGAATAGTTTTTTTTATAGAAAAGGGAGGCAAACGAGCAGGTGGCTCACGTGATGGTAAGTGATTACCGCCGCCCATGAACACCCGCATTACCAGAGGCATAGCAGATTAGTTGCCGGCCTTAGAGTGCTCCCAGAAGTGGGGGAGGGGGGTGTGTGGGCCTCCGGTTACCTGCACTCACCAGATGAAACGCAGAAGTTTGTTACACTTCTACTTCACGCCGGTATTCTGTGAGGTCGTGGTACTACCCCGGTCGAGCCGGCCCATTCATGCAACAACAAAAGCTAGGCTCGAATGGCAATAAAAAAAATGTGAGCCGTCATGGGACGCCTGGCAGATGTGAAACATCGTGTGTGTACAAGTTATATGCATAAAAGATAATATTATTACAGGAATGAAAAAATGAAGTACTAAGAAAATACTAATGAAAAAATGAAGTATTACGAATTTCTTACAGAAAATGGTAACTTTATTTAATAAACATTTATTTACATTTGATATAAAAATTCGATATTAATATCAAGTGGCCACAATTTAAATATTTGCTCTCTTTCTCTCTGTGACTTCAGTTATAGTTATATTCGATGTTTCCTCTGCTGGTATTACTGCGACGATTGGTCGATGATAACTAAACTACGTTACAAAAGTCCCGTAGTAGTAAAGTCCCGTTGTCCCGAAAATATCTTCGGTGGAAGGTGGGTCATAGGGACTTAATTGTCTAGACTTGACCTCTGTCTACCCCTGTATTGGGAATTGCGTGAAGATATTTATATATTTATTTAATACGTTACAAAAGTATTGGATGAAATATTATCAAGATATCTCACAATTACAGCATCTATAGTTGTTCCTTATTTGGTAGTAGATTCTTTTGGATTGTTGTTGATTTGCAATTGAAATTCTTTTTGAAGAAATGTCATTAATGGCAGTGATTCAGCCCTTGCAAATTTACATTAAAATCTCCAGCTAATTTTAATGGTGTTTATTCGTTTTAAAAATTATTGAACATTTTTGACTATAAGGAAATGACCTTTCATGTAAAAATGAAATCTTAATATAATTTACATAGTCACTAATATGAATAATATGAATATAATTAATTAAATGTAAAAAAGGGATTTCAGTGTTTAATTATAAACCTTAATTCTCAGGTAATAGGGTGTAAATTAGTATACCTTTGTATAGCGTGGCGACCCGTCGCCACGGCATGCGTCGCCACGCCAGAAATCGGTTTTACGTGCGGCTATAGATGTTTCACATCAATATTACAAATATGTTACTCCTTCATATTCAGTTCTACAGCTGAACATATTCTTAAGGCAGTGCCAACAAATTATGACATGAATTTCCCGGAGGGCTTACTGCTATTGTCAGTTTACTAGTCAAGGGTGGTATTCTGTGATTCTGTAAATACTTCTTACTGGAGGCCTATGTCCTTCAGTGAACCTTTACAGGTCGTTAAATACATAAGTAAAGTGTATTAAGTGATATAAATCATCATATGGTCCTAGTTACTATTAATGTTATAGCCACGACCGCTAACTGTATTTTTGTTGAAACAGGAAGTAGCTAATATAAAATAATCAAAGTTGTTAATTTAATTAACATGCAAATCAATGACTCACTTATTAGTTTCCATTGTTTTTTTTCTTATAATAGTATTTGGTTATTTTAGGTTATATTTGAAAACGCTAGCATAGTTGCCATTGTATGTAAATTGACACCATGGCAATGAATGATGAATCCACATTAGACACTGATGAATCCGCATTAGACATTACCATTATGAGGGACGGAGATACTAGCTTAAATGCACTAAAATTCCCCCCTAACTAAACCTTAATGCTCCAACTTCCTTTTCTGCCTAGAAATTTCTCTGCCTGGGTCAGTAGTGCCCCACTCTAACCTATTTGTGCCGTCGAATATTTATTTGTTGTTAAACTGTAAATTGTTATTGTGTACCGGTTTGCAGGGTATACCCTGCCAGTATGATCCAAGGCTATAAGATATTAATTAGTCTTGCGGTTTGAATATGTGTCACTAACCTTGTTTTGAAATAGTTTGTAAGTGTTACTGGCTGAGTAGTCACCATCAGATGGAGTCGTTTTCCACCTTAATCCCATAAACAGTTCCTTCGAAGTTGTATCTTTTGTTTCACAAAACCGTTTTGTCGTAGAGACTACTTTGATCTGAAATATCTCCAAAGGATTCCAAATTCAAATTTATAAATTCATTTAGCTGATATATTTAAGTTTTGAAAACAGTCATTCATTTGTTTTTTCCTCATTATTTTTTCTTTAGCGTATTTTTTTCTTTATCGTTATATTTACGAGTACTAAATCTACCGTGGCAGCAGTGCTGCAGAAACAGCTCAAAGGATTAATGATGTGTACGGCGCCGGTATCGCAAAATAATGCACGGTACGTTTTTGGTTTCAACATTTTCGTTCTGGAAATTTTGCCCTTCAGAACCAACCTTCAGAACCCCGAGGGCGGCCGGAGACCAAAATAGAAAATTAAGAATTAAAGGCTGAAGCGGAACCATCACAAAGCATTTTAAATCGAATCATTACTTGTGATAAAAAGTGGATACTATACGATAATCGGAAGCGCTCGTCGCAATGACTGAACCCTAGGAACCCAGCCAAATACTGCCCTAAACGAAAATTGACTCGGAAAATGTTATTTGCGAGTGTTTGGTGGACTAGCGCCGGTCGTTCACTACAGCTTTCTAAAATCTGGCTAAACGATCACGGCAATTGTCAACAACTGCAAACCATGAAGGAAGAACTAACTACTAAACAGCCGAGATTGGTCAATCGCTGACCTGCTCTAGACCACTGCAGCTTCACGACAACGCAAGACCACAATACCGCTAATGTCCATACCGCTAAAGTCAAAGAGTTTATTGTTGTGACCCCCATGGTTTTTATAGTGAAGGGAACAATGAACTACTTATTAATAGAACATATTAACATATTATCTAATAGAAAGATAATATGTTCTTAATAGAACATATTATCTAGATAGTCTCTCCGCTTACGGTATTCTTCCCGGGCATACTCTACCCACAAGAAAAAAAATTGTCTCGATCATTTTATGATCAGAATAAATAAAAAAAAAAACACTCCGCGTTAATTGCTGTTTTACATACAAGTGTAACTGATCACTTTACCACATTTTTATCTTTGTCTAAAGCAAAAAATAGGCATTCCATATCTAAAACCACAACTACTATTAATTTTGAAAACGCTCTAAAGAAATTGCAGGAAAATAATTTAGCTTCTTTACTCTTTTGTAATGACGCCAATATAGTCACAGACATTCTCATTAAACGACTCATTCAATCAATCCAAGAAAATACAATTACCATAAATATACCTAAAAGTAAAAGAATAATAAAACCCTGGATTACAGTCGGTATCTTGAGATGTATTAAAAATCGTAATAGGCTACAAAAACAGGTTCATAACGACCCCTATAATGACGTAAAAAAAGTTACATACTATAGATATAGAAACTATTGCAATAATGTCATAAAAAAACTTAAACGTAATTATCATAAGAATTTGCTTAGTCATTCTACAAAAAATAATAAACTACTTTGGAAACACATTAAAAACATCACTTATACAAATAAAACAAATAATATTAACACAGAACTTAAAACTATAAAATCATCTACAGTAGAATCTGCAAATTACATTAATACCTACTTTTCTGAAGTTGGCAAGGTGCTCGCAGAAAATATCCAAAATAATATTTTGCCTGATGATCAAAACCATTACATTAAAAACCTTCCAACAGTCTCACAATCTTTCGTTCTATTAGATACAGATAATGACGAAGTGTATTCTATAATCTTAAATTTAAAATCTGACAGTTCCCCAGGATGGGATAATATTCCAACGAGATACCTTAAATTTGCTATACAAGAAGTTACACCTATTATTACGCATTTAGCTAATCTTTGCTTCAAAACAGGCATATTTCCAAACTTATTAAAAAAGTCCATAATTACACCGGTGTACAAGGGCGGGAACAAGAACGATATAACCAATTACAGGCCTATATCAATTTTACCAGTTTTATCGAAAATATTAGAAAAAGTACTTAATGTCAGATTGCTAAAATACCTTGACGCTTTTAAAATAATATCCTCGTCTCAATTTGGCTTCAGACAAGGAATTTCAACAGAAGATGCTATACAATCCTTGAGCTCTTTAATTATAAATAATCTAGATAATAAAAAAAAATGTTTGTCTGTCTTCCTAGATTTAAAAAAAGCAAGCGATACCGTCTCGCTACCTATACTGATACGTAAATTAGAAAATATCGGAATACGAGATAATCAGCTTTCAATTTTCAAAGACTATCTTACCAACAGAACCCAAAAAACTAAATTAGAAAAATATATCAGTGAGGAGGTTAGCGTAACGTGCGGCATTCCCCAAGGCAGTGTCCTAGGACCTACACTATTTTTAATATATATAAATGACCTCTGCAACATGAACATCAACAATGCTCAGATTCTGTCCTACGCTGATGATACCGCTCTGGTCTTCTCTGCACCAACTTGGGAAATATTAAAGCGAAATGTTGAAGAAGGTATGACAGATATTGCTAAATGGCTAGAGAATAATCTTTTAACATTAAACACATCTAAAACTAAATACATTTGTTACAGTATACAAAATAATTCACAACAAGATAAAGATTTTTAAATAAGAATACACACATGTAATTTAATAAACAATGCCCATTGTAGTTGCGCTACTATAAGCAAAGTCGCCCAAACAAAACATCTTGGTATAATCATTGATCAAAATTTGTTATGGTATCCTCAAGTTGAAAATATGGCCGTAAGAGTTAGAAAATTTATTTGGATGTTTAAAAATCTGAGACAGGTAGTTCCAAATAATATGTATGTTACAATTTGTAAAACAAATCTTTTAAATAAAATATATGTCGTCCTTGTACAATCGGTAATTACATACTGCATTCCTATTTGGGGAGGAGCACTCAAAACACGATTCCTTGTAGTAGAAAGGGCTCAAAGGGCATTACTAAAAGTTATGTATTTCAAGACACAAAGGTGCTGTACTGATAGTCTCTATAAAACATGTCAATTATTATCAATCAGAAAATTATACATTCTTCATACAATATTAAGAAAACATAAGAACATTCTAGTAAAACCGGACTATGATTGCAAAAGAAGTAGAAGACGATATGTCGTTGCGCTAGTACCCAATTCAAAAACTGTTTTTGCAAGTATTAAATATTCAATAAGATCAGCCTATGTATATAATGCTATAAATAGAGAAATAAATATATTCTCAATGACGTATCACAATTGTAAAATTTCGGTAAGTGAATGGCCAAAGAAGATAAATTATGAAGAAACTGAGCGATTATTAAATAAATAGCATCCATATGTATCACACACACACACACACACACACACACACACACACACACACACACACACACACACACACACACACACACACACACACACACGCACACACACACACACACACACACACACACACACACACACACACACACACACACACACACACACACACACACACACACACACACACACACACACACACACACACACACACACACACACACACACACACACACACACACACACACACACACACACACACACACACACACACACACACACACACACACACACACACACACACACACACACACACACACACACACACACACACACACACACACTCGAAAGGGGTTTTGTCATATTATGTAGTTATGGAAGGGCGGAGTTTCCTGGTACAGGCGTCAAGCTTAAAAGGAGACTCCAAAATTTATGTCATGGGAAAAAAAATGTCATGTTGGAAATAATCTATCGGGTATAGTTGCAATTTTGCAAGTATGGTCAAAAACTACCAACATCGTTATCAAAATACCTATACGATACTGTAGAATCGAGAGTCCTGCCTGCATCATTTCAAGGCATTAAAATTTTACGAGCGAGTGGTAAATACTCTTAGGTAATAAAGTAGTCCAAACTTCAATCTCTTGTATGAGTGAAATGAACTGAAATTTGGACTATGGCCAATTGTTAAATTACTTCAGAATAGCAAGGAATCAGCAACGCTGAAAGCGTTGCTGATTCCTTGCTATTCTGAGGTAATGAGTTTGATCGAAATTATGACAACAGTTGACAACCGCTGAGGAAGAAAGGTTCTTGAGTGGCAATCTCGTATTGGCAAACTTAGTGTTAAGTCGACCCCCATAAGATGGAACGACGACCTACAGAATATTGCGGAGAGTCGATGGATGCAGATGACATGGCAATATTCATAAGATTAGCCATAAGCAGGGTGCGCGAGAGGTGATTGCGAGACTGGACGCAACGTAATTTATTAATTTAGTAAAAGAAAAATATTGTTTCGGCACTAATTGAAGCATTCTACACTGGCGCAGCAGGAGACATTACATAGCAGTGGAAATACATAGTGGACATAGCATTGGACATAGCTTTACAAACTACTAGTAACTTTTCTATTCTATGAGTAAAAAGTGGTGGACACTACGTATCTCTATTTTTTTACAGCATTTAGATGATTCCGCTATGCTGATTTGCATGAATTATAAATATCTAAAAGTTACTTTTTGGCTTGCCTCTAAGATATTTTTTTTTACACAAAACGTCAAAATCTACTTCGATTAATAGATTCGACAGTAAGAAAATCTTACCCTTATTGCGCCAGGTTACATTGTCAAACATAATAAAGAGTAGTGTTATGAATTTCAATCCACTGCTTATTAAGGCTGGTCATTGTCCGTGCATAGTGCGTTTTATTGCTAAACTGTTTATTGGATGATAGTTAAGCAAGAGCTCCTTTTAAGTTTTCAAATAGTACATACCTAATTGGGTCCATACATAATAATTACGTAATTTATATTACATAAAAATTATGTATTAAGACGTTATATGATTTTGTGTATTAACATTATGAAACCAAACATCCATTTTTTTCATGGCTTGTATATCCGTGTCATGAAATTTCATACTCTATTTCTAGAATTACATTGTACTCGTAAAAAGTTAGTTAAGAATCTGAACTTAGTGATCTGATATGTCTGGGTAACCTGTTAGGTATGAAGTGTGAATATATGTATATATAATACATTAACATTTTATGAAATTCTAAAATTACCTGTAAAACTAACGGCTTATAAAAGACCACTATTAGACATAGGCCTCCCCTGTGTAAGGGTTTACCACAATCGCCATACTCGGCAAGCGAATTGGCGATAGCAGTACCAGACATGTAGAGACCTTAGAGTCTGTTGCCCGTCACCGATCTGCTTATTTTGGTCTGGTATTTTTTCTTCTTAGAGTTCTCCCAGAATTGGGGGAAGGGGGTGTGGGCCTCCGGTTACCTGCACTCACCAGATGAAACGCAGAAGTTTGTTACACTTTTTCTTCACGCCGTTATTCTGTGAGGTCGTGATACTACCCCGGTCGAGCCGGCCCATTCATGCAACAACAAAAGCTGATGCGTAGCTCTACCACAAAAGTTGTGTTTCGGTTTGTGTACTAAGTCAGTATTAATAGGAGTAATTCCAAGTTGTGAGGCATCTAAGTACTTCAAGTATGAAATTTCAGATTGTGTTGTCTGTAGGCTCGAATGGCAATAAAAAATATTACAAATATGTTACTCCTTCATATTCAGTTCTACAGCTGAACATACTCTTAAGACAGTGCCAACAAATTCTGACATGAATTTCCCGGAGGGCTTACTGCTATTGCCAGTTTACTAGTCAAGGGTGGTATTCTGTGATTCTGTAAATACTTCTTACTGGAGGCCTATGTCCTTCAGTGAACCTTTACAGGTCGTTAAATACATAAGTAAAGTATATTAAGTGATATAAATCATCATATGGTCCTAGTTACTATTAAGTCTGGTATTTTTTCGAGATGGTTATTCAGCCATCTGTCGGTAGCCGAGGCGGCTAAGGTAAAAGTTTCGACAATATTAAAACTTTTCCCTTAGTCGCCTCGTATGACAAACACGAGAAGAAAGGCGGTGGTATATTCCTAAGCTGATACCATCACGGCCCTGGCCGTGAACAGTCTTGTAGTTCGAACCCAACCTTGTGTAAACTATTATTATTATTTTTTTTTATAGAAAAGGGAGGCAAACGAGCAGGTGGCTCACGTGATGGTAAGTGATTACCGCCGCCCATGAACCCATAATAGTCACGTCCGGTATTCATGCTCCATCGTAAGATCAAGAGGAGAACATGGTCTGGTTCACCTACTCGCTGCCAGCCGAGCGGGACTCCTGGCGGACACCGAACCGGAAGAAATGATGGATGCCTTCCGTGACCTGGGCTTCGAGCCGGAATACATCCGGTCCATCCGTGCAAGGCATGGACGACCGGGCAGTATTTTCTTTGCTAAGTTCAGGAGAACGGAGGGCATCCTCCAGAAGATCTAAGCCGTAGAAGAATTGCTCTATATGCCTGGGATAAAATTGAAGCCTGACGGGGAAAAAAGGGGCCAGCACAGTGTCATTGGTGCCAGAAATTCCGGCACTCATCGCACTGTTGCCATCGGCCTCATGCCTGTGTAAGGTGCGGCGATCAGCTCCCTGCACATTACTGCCCTCGCCCACTGGAAGAACCGCCCACGTGCGCTAACTGTGGTCAAGTGTACACAGCCAACAACGCGTCCTGCCCTGTCTACAGGCGCGAAATTCGAAACCGCGGTGCCGGTACGGTAGCTCAGTCTCGCCCTCCACCAGCACAACAACCAATGGTGGAGACCGCGGCCAGCCATACCAACTTGATGGCCCCCGGCGAACGAGTACCGGCCCTAAACAGCCCAACCAGCCTCAAAGGTCAGCGAGGGCAGCAAGAAGATGATAGAAGCCACTGCACCTTAGCGGTAGAAGTTAGACAATGATATCCGATTTTAAATCAAACGACATATTGTTACACTTGGCGAGGTAAATGATGCTATGTCATAAATAGTCCTATAGCAATAAGACTCAATACCTAATGTTAAACATTTGGGTGATAACAATGTACAAATAAATGAGGAAGAGTTGAGCTTTGTGGATACGGCTGTTTTTCTTGGAATAACACTAGATGCAAAGCTTCAATGGCCTCTCCATTGAAGCTTCCAGCCAGTATCGCCCTATATATACCAACTTGCGAGTAGGTTAAGCTCTATATATATATATATATATATATATATATATATATATATATATATATATATATATATATATATATATATATATATATATATATATATATATATATATATATATATATATATATATATATATATATATATATATATATATATATATATATATGTCGCAGAATCAAGATAAGGCAACAATTTTGGTTACAACGCCATCTAAAAGTCTTCGGAAATGTGCAAGTAGTGCGCTTCAGTGGGGTCGACACAGGAGGTGACAGAGCGGATTTGACTACTGCGTGTTGTCAATGTTATATAAATGAATATGTTAATGACAGTAACCCCGGGAATTAGGTGATCGCTACCAAAGGTTTTTCTAAAAAATATCACATCACATTTGTATAATACATTACATTGTAAAAAAATTACCAAAAAAGAGGATACCTACGGAGTTTCTTTCGCGTGTTTCTTCTCCGTTATAGGAACCTCAAGGAACGTCAGGAAACGATGGTAGATTAAAAATGACTATCGATAAACGAATGTACATTCTTATGTCGATAAATAAATGATTTGATTTGTTGACAAATACTGCTCGACACATTAGCTTTGGATGATAAGTGATAAAGTGGGCGTTAAATAGTTTCTACCGACTCGTTAGAAGATTTGCGCATATTGTACATGATTAAGACAACCGGCTTCACAAACTGTTAGGTACGGACCTCCCTAAATTTGTTCCCTCAAATTATTATCGTGTTCACTACATACCCTAATTAAAAATGGTAAAAAGACCTTTTATAAATTAAGCCTTAGCTAAATTTAGTAGCTAAATTTAATCCTTAGCTAAACTTTATTATTTATTAATTTAAATTAAACTTTATTTTATTTAAGTTGATAAAACAAGGCAGTTCAATTTATTTTATATATAAATTTAATATAAACTTTACTATTACTAATTTAGTTTATTTTTATTTTTGAAAACTACATATTCCTAAAACCCTACTTTCTAAGAAAGAAAAGGTAGAGAACGCTAGCTACATTTCTACGTTGAATGCTTTAGAGCGAGAAAAGAAACAGCCCTCTAGCCATCAGCGGCTACGACCAATCGCGGATCAGATTTCTTTAGGAACTGCATTGTACAACCCCACGGACTGATTGTCTCTACGACATATAGAACAAATATATAGTCTTCTTTCACAGACTGAAATTTGCGTCACTTACTCGACTCAGCTGCCATACCGTCCCGGCCCTAATAGAAGTACCATTTCTGTGAGAGGCAGATAATGTATCTATGCATGTAGCATCCCACAATGAATACCTTTGAATCACACATCTGGAAATTGGGCGCGGTCACTGTCACATTCATTGAAATTTTATTGGAATTCAATGTTCTGTACAAATTGTTCATTAAGCATTTTTGCACATTCTAAATCAACGGGATATTCCACTGTTTTTGTGAGTTAAGTTCCAATTTAATTTTCCAAGTTAGGTTCCAAATTTAAAAAATACTAAAGTAAGAATATCCTCGCCGGTACAGAGATGCGTCCCCATGCGTCCTTGTCTCGGTGGCAAAAATCCGACTCCAAATCATTCTAAAGAATTTTATTGGATACAATATATTGGGATTTTATAGAACAACAATTATTTACAACATTTACAATACAGTGTATGAGGCTAGAAAAGCTGGCAGCGTAATACTTAAAACAGTTAATGAAATAAATTTCATCTTATTAAGCTAAAGTTAATTTAAATTTAGGTTGGATTTTATTTATTTCAAAAAATATAAGATTAATTTTCTCCTTAAGGTAACTAAGTTTGTAAAGGAATTTTGGATGTCATGGTACTCTTTTTTGTTTTTAATAAAACATTTTACTTTTATTAAAAACAAGAAAGACTTTTTTTATCATGAAACTTAATTAGAGCTAGGGCAAAAACCTATTTCCAATTCGTTACAGTACTATAAGAAATACTTGTTAGTACTTGTTAGGGAAAAGCTCTCGTGATGCAACTTCCGGAAAATTTCTCCGACACAATGACACATTTCCGATCGTGATTCTCGATTCTTTAAGGCTTAGAACGCAATGCGTTTTTTTTTTCAACACGACTTCAAGTTTCCGTCCACATAACGAGACTAGCAACACGCAATTCCAGTCTAAAACCTATTACAAGTTTAAAGTGATTCGGATTTTAATTAATGTCGTATATTCAATAAAATTGTATATATTTCGTGTCTCTGAAACTTTATGGTAAACTATCATACATGATAAATAATTGATAGAATGCATTGTTAACATTTACATAGTTTTCTTTTTCTAAAAATCTATTTATCCAGAACTTTTGTGTTTATGTTTGTTTGAACACATGTAACGCTTAAAAGGCAAATCCCACTTGATTGGAGTTATTAAAAACATGGAATAACTTTGGAGAAACTGATTTCGAAATTCACTTAGGATAACTACATCGACTAAAAAATCATATTAGTAACGACTAAACCAAATAGTAACAATTTCGAAAATAATCTTTTCTGTAAAGCATCCGTCAAAGCATCTACAGAAAGTAAGAATAGTTTTTAAAACTACTACTTTTTAAAAAGTAGTATAAAAACGCGATGAAAACCGAAAATCGTTTTATTTTAAAAATATCTTCACGCTGTCTACCCCCGTACTGGGAATTCCCAGTACAGGGGTAGACAGTGGTCTAGACTAGACAATTAAGTCCCTTCGACCCATTTTCCACCGAAGATATTTTCGGGACAACGATATCATTCGTACATAGGTTTTTGAAAAACCCATTGGTACGAGCTTACCACGTGGGGATCGAACTTGGGTCTCTCGACTCGAAATTCCACTCGGCTATCGTGACTTCAATTTTTTTTTATTTTAAATAATCTTTATTTTAATAAAAAGTAAAGAACGGGATTTCTCTTTCTTTTCTTTAAAAAAAAATCTTTGGGTGCGTCCAAATCCGGCGAATGCACTGCCCGCGACCCGCTCGCGTTCTGCACGCGACCAGAGTACTTCTTCCCGCCCGCTCACCCGTTCACATTGTATCTTATTGCCGAAGGCTGAATATTTATTATGGAAGCGAACGGAACCCCTTGCACGCATACTGCGCGCGCGCACTATCCGAACCTTGGGTCAGTCGCGCTAAAGAGGCATGCCAAACAAGCAACAGCACGCGTGCAGCATACGAGGAGCGCGCGAGCAGCTCGCGACCAACTCGCGAGCGGCACATCCGCCAGATCTGGACGCACCCTTAAGTAACGTAAAATTGTGTCTACAATAAAAATAAAAACTGTCAATTCAAAGGCGTCTAGTGAGGAATAAGATAATAATTATAATGAAAATATGTAATATATACTAAAGAAACCATCAGATTTTTTTTTTCAAAAAAATTAGCGACTAGAATCCCGAGCCACTTGAACAATTTTCACACTCCGCAACTAACCATTTTCCTTATTTCTATTGACCATTTATTTAAATTTTTGGTGTCCACCAAACAAACGGTATTCAATATTCAGACAGAATCGACAGTCTTGTACGAATTTCCATATTTGCACATGTTCGCCTAACTGGCCCGCTTTAATTCTAATCTAGAACCATTTGAAATGTATTGAAACATCAGTAATGCTTTGATTTTTTTGAACGTCTGCATAAATCTATCTATCTGGATAAATCTATCTACTAACGTAAAGCCAGACCAACGGAATTTTTTTTACAGACTTAAAAAAAGAAAGTTGTTCTTAATTCGTTTTTTTTTTATTTATTACCTCATACTCATAACTTCGTCATATGTGAACCGATTTCGAAAATAGGTTTTATACTTCCAATTTATTCCCATTACCACCACGTCAGGATCTGATGATAGTATACCAAGAAACTCAAGAAACTTGCTTAAATTTTACAAGCATTTTGAGTATTTCACCAGTTTTATGATCAAATTAATTTGCTTGTGTCTATGAGTCATCATATAATAATGCTGAGCTAATGATAGAAGCCACCACACTGTAACGGTTTGGAGTTAGGCAACAATATACGATTTGCTAACAGATACTGCCTGGTATAGGTATTGGATGATAAGAGAAAAATTAGGCATTTAATAGTTTCGACAGACTGATTAGAATATTTACGCATGTCAAAATTATATTTCATATCACTGTACGATATTCTAGCAAATAAAAAAATATCATTATCATCATCATTGCTATGTTTACTAGCTAGGTCTCTCTAAATATGGTAAAAAAAAAAAACAAAATAAATTTCAGTTTTAGGTTTTTTTGCGTTGTTTTGAAGTTTTAAATTAATAGGTAATAAGTTATTATTAGTCCTTCTTCGTCATTTTGTTCTCCAGCTACTGATCCGGAGGTTCAAGTTTTGCTCTCATAACTTTCTGCAGCCTCCCTTTGCACCATAACCCATATAAGTCTCTTAACTGAATGTAATTAAGTTATCAAATTATACAAATTTATCAACAATCAACAACGGTGATTTCAAGCATAAGGCAAGATAAAGATTCTAGCAAAGAAAAGGTCTAAGATAAAGATTTGGTCTAAAGGACAAAAATAGAGAAAAGATTAACAGTTTTATTGCTTCATTTTATTTTCTATATCTCTCATGAAAATGTCTAATGGATCATTAGAATGATCCAAATTCTTTTTACCATATTCCTCTACCAGTTTCATATGTTCTTCTAGATTGTTAACATCATTTTGTTCTGAATCAAAATATTTATCCTCTTCATCTTGTGAAATTTGCTGCAAATCATCATACTGATCATTGTTGTCAATGGAATTATAATCTACATCCTCATCCCTGCCTTCAAGAAAACTACTATACATTTCTTGGTAAAATTCTTCTCTTAGCAATGCTTTTTCATAGCTACTTAATGTACAGTCAGCCCGAGTTTCAAAATTTGGCAATGGCCGTGGTTCAGGTTCATCGAAATCACCCCACATTTTCTTTGCATTTATACCTTCTTTCTTAACATTGTTTATTTCTTCAACAGACTCCAAGTTTTCTTCAAGCATTTGTCTGTGTTTTGTCTCCTTCATTTCATTCATATCAACAGCTGATAAAATTACATTCAAAAATGTTATATCTTTACCATCACCTGAATCTCTTCTTAAAATTTCATCCTCACTTAAATATTGCCCAACAAGTTGCTCATAAAGCAAGGGATTGCGAAACATCATCTGTTTTTCACTGAAATAATCAGTTTCCTCCTGCATTTGTTGTAATGCCCTATAACGCCTATTTCTAATTCTTTTATGTCTGCTTTTATCAGAATGATATACTTTTAAATATTTCATACACTCAATGAATTCAGTGTTAATAAAATCTTTGTCACGATGTAGGTTTTCAAAGTATGGTAAATGATTCGGAGAAAGATATTTACCGAATTGAGTTAAAAATTGTGTAGGGGATTTTGTGTAAAGGTTGTATGCCATTTGAATTTTATCAGACATTTTTACTTGATGTTCATCAACATGTGAATTTTTAAATGAAATATTAGCGCATCTCACTAAATAATCAATGATATCGTGGATTGGATCCACTTCAACTTCCACCTCTTCTCCCATATTAGTTACATTACAATTACTACTACTGTTTTCCATTTCTCTCACAATTTAAAAAAATAGTTTCTACCTCTTACCACTTAGTAGTAATAGTTTTATAAGTGTTCCAGTGATTATATTCTCTTTGAGGTGTTCAATATTTTTTAAATGTTATATTTTAAATTTTTTAAATGTTATATAAAAGCACAAATAGACATTGTTTTGATTGATGTTATTTGACAATGACAACAAAGAATAGCCGTTTAAATAATGTACTCTGTGACAAAGAGCATCAACGATTATATAATCATTAAAAAAAGGTTTTAGAAGTAATACGAAATACCAACATTCACCAATTGAAGATAGTGATGTTCAACGAAATGAAAAAAAAAACGTTAATTTGTTCATTCAACAGTGCAAAACACTGTTGAATGAACAAATAAACGTTTTTTTTTTCCGTCCACCATCATTACTTTTTATTATCCAATACTTATATTTACTTTTTATAATCCAACTGTTCAAGCACACACAGTCGGTGACATTTGTCACATATATGTAACACTTGTAAAGAATGGTCATTAGATAAACAATGTCCAGTTTCCAAAAGATGTTTAGCAAAATGTGATCTATCGGGATTACGATTCCTGTACGCGACCAAGTGCTCTTTATAACGAGTATCAAAACTACGACCCGTCTGACCCACATACACCGCATTGCAATCCCTATAGACCAGTCTATAAACATTTTTATGATCTTTGGCGTTTATCACTTGTTAGTTTATGTAACACTAAAGATAAGATCTTCAGTGTTACATAAACTCACAAGTGAATTGCCTGTCTTGAATGCGAAGCAAACACCATTTCGCCTAAGAGTTCTGGCTATTTTGTCAGATAATGAAACTATGTAGGTCAGACTACCCGCATAATTATGGGATTGTTGGGGTGGGACCGCGTACAGAAACCTAATTATTTGTTTTTATTTTTTATTAATAATACTGTTAATAGTGTTTTGGAATATCCGTTAGAGACTGCTATCTGATAAATTCATTTTAGTTCTTTTAAATAGTTTTCTTTATTAAGAGGGACTGTTACCAATCTATTTACGTAACAATGAAATGCAGCCACCTTGAGCTAACATGGATGACAAGAAGACTCAGGGATGACCGTATCCGTGTATGTTGGTTTACGGTACGGTTTTAATTCATGTCTATTATTTTTGATATAGAGTTATTTTATTATTGATCTCATCAAGAAAATTATTGGAGCAGTCTAGGTCCATAAATTTTTTTAATTCATTCAAGTTTCAATTAAATTTTGAAATTAATCTTGTTCAGTTTATTAAAGAAAATCGCGGGCAAAGCATTACTTATAAGTAACACATGCCGACTCTATGGCACCATAGTCCGCTATTTCATTACCAGGAATTCCACAATGGTTGAGTATCCATATATATATATATATATATATATATATATATATATATATATATATATATATATATATATATATATATATATATATATATATATATATATACATATATATATATATATATATATATATATATATATATATATATATATATATATATAGAGCTTAACCTACTCGCAAGTTGGTATATATAGGGCGATACTGGCTGGAAGCTTCAATGGAGAGGCCATTGAAGCTTTGCATCTAGTGTTATTCCAAGAAAAACAGCCGTATCCACAAAGCTCAACTCTTCCTCATTTATTTGTACATTGTTATCACCCAAATGTTTAACATTAGGTATTGAGTCTTATTGCTATAGGACTATTTATGACATAGCATCATTTACCTCGCCAAGTGTAACAATATGTCGTTTGATTTAAAATCGGATATCATTGTCTAACTTCTACCGCTAAGGTGCAGTGGCTTCTATCATCTTCGAACTCGGGTGTCTTGACTCTAAATTGCCTACCACTCGGCTATCGTGACATATATATATATATATATATATATATATATATATATATATATATATATATATATATATATATATATATATATATATATATATATATATATATATATATATATATATATATATATATATATATATATATATACTGGTGGTGAGCCCGTCGCTTTCTTTATGTCCAAGCCAACGATATATTTCGTACATAAGTTTCTGAATAGTCCGCTATTTCATTACCAGGAATTCCACAATGGCTGAGTATCCATATATATATATATACATATATATATATATATATATATATATATATATATATATATACATATATATATATATATATATATATATATATATATATATATATATATATATATATATATATATATATATATATATATATATGTATATATATATATATATATATATATATATATATATATACTGGTGGTGAGCCCGTCGCTTTCTTTATGTCCAAGCCAACGATATATTTCGTACATAAGTTTCTGAAAAACCCATTGGTACGAGCTTGCCACCTGGGGATCGAACTCGGGTGTCTTGACTCTAAATTCCCTACCACTCGGCTATCGTGACTTATTATCTATACTGTGCTTCATTAATTTGAAAAGTTATAAGAAAGTTGTCCTTAGCATGGAATGGGGACTTCAGAATATCCTGCAGACAAATGTGTGAGTCAGACAGTAAAATGGATCTCTTTAAATTGTGGGATTCAATATATGTTACAGCTTCAATCAAAGCTAGTACTTCTCCAGTAAAAATGGAATTTTGGGTAGAGGATTAAGGTTCAATATAATTTTAAATTTAGAAATCCAGACTGCTGTCCCCACATGCTCATTATCTGAAATTTTTGAGGCGTCTGTGTAAATAGCTAACCATTGAAATCCTTCTCAAAAATTCGATTTAATTCACGATTGGGGCTGATAGTATCTTTATATATTCCCAAAGATTGAAAGTTTACTCGCTTAATGTCGACACTTACGGAACGGTCTCCGTAGGACCGTATGGGGCTGACTGAAAATCAGCGTCGCTATCTCGCGGCTTATACTAAGGCGGTTCCCTCCGCCACTTCGTGTTTCGATTATTAAGTCATGAATTATTTTTATACCCTCTAGTTTTTTGTTTATTGATTTACTTTTTTTTTCTATTATATTATTATTCGTATTAATTTTGTTTATGAACCACAGTCATTTGTGATTGTAATCTGAAGTATCGGAATAAATATCTTTAACTACATATAATAAAATAACAATTACTTATTCCAACACTAAAACCAACAAATTTTTAAGTTCTTGTAGTTATAACTACTACCAGCCCAAGATGGACCATAGGCTGCGCTGAAAATCAGTGTTGCGGGGATACCCGAAACGTATGCTGAGCGTTGACCTTTTTGTTGTTTCATTTAATTTTTAAATATCATGTATTTATATTTTATTGATTGTTATGGTGCAACAAATAAAGTTTTCTTTCTTTCTTTCAAATTAAGCATACACAATTGAAATATTTAGGGTAAAAGCCCGAAAAAGGATCTGCACGTCAAACACGTTTAGAGCCAAGCCTAAAAAAAACGTAGCTCGTAGTTGTCGTCAGTGCAATTATATTCTTTGGGTCAGTGTAATGTCAACTGTCAAGTTTTGACATTATGAGGTATTGTTTTGGTAAAGTTGTGTATGTACTTTAATTCTTATGATAGAAAATTAAATTTTCACCCATCACCTGAAATTGTTTTTTAAAGGTGTCATTTCCTTTACTTACACATCTCTCTTGTAATCATTTAATAGAATGAAGATGTGAAGCAATTTCAGAACGAAACAAAAAATTAAAGGAACTTATGGAAAAATTATAATATGTGACAAAGTTTATCATTACAGAAAATAATGGATTTCTTTTCAAGAGTGCAATGGAAGTGGGAAGTTATGTGCGGTCCACAGGGCTTACAGCCTTGGGTTGATGACAGAAAAGATTTTGGACTATGTTTCCAGAAGCTTTGCTTACAAATACCAGTTTTTTTTATATTGGCAGTGACATCAGCATATTACATAGGATACAGAAGAAATTGGGTAATACGGGACAAAACTCAGGAGCGAGCAATCGTTTGTCGTAGTTTAGTCGTTTTAGTATTAATGTTTATTCCAATTATTAAATTATATATTTTTATTACAAATACCACATATAACTTGTTTCCAATAGATTATTTTACTGCTGGTGCATCTTGTCTATGTTGGTTAATGCACTTCGGATATATGTTGTCTCTAAAACACAGATTAGGTATGAGCTGTCGTGGACCTATGAGCCCTCTAATTTTATGGAGTATTATTGTTGTGTTCAATATAATCTCTTTACGCACAAGCATTCTAACCGGATCAATTACTAGCTTCAATATTGCAACATTATGCTGTCATTCCATATATTTTATCACTCTTCTGCCATCAAGCAATTCCAGACCAACTTTTTATTCATCACATCTTGTTGGATCCCAACAATCAAGTGTAAGTTAAATACAAATAGAAAATTTTAGAGACTGTAAGGTATTATATACCAAAAAAATATATATATATATATATATATATATATATATATATATATATATATATATATATATATATATATATATATATATATATATATATATATATATATATATATATATATATATATATATATATATTTATTTCCAGAGTGAATATACTCCATTGCTTCCCCATATGGAAGAAGGTATTTTAGGCACTGCAATGCAAGGCATACATTGGTTCTCTAAACTCACATTTCTTTGGGTGGATCCACTTCTAGAAAAAGGTAATTATAGAATATAACAAAAATTATTATTCTTACTTTTAAATATTAACCTTCATCTGTTTTGCATTACATTGTAGTTTGTTTATTAGTTAGGATCTGAACACAAGCACCCTTAGAGATTGTCACAAAAAACATATTAAGGTTGAATAAGTTGATAAGATTGCAGCAGTGGTTTTGTTCACCACAGATTGTCAATCTTGAAAATAATACATATACTGCTTTTCAATGTATGAGTTAGCAACTAGCTCCTATTAGTTGTCAGCTTTGGTCCTCTAGTACTGCTATACGGCCAGTACGGCCAGTGGCTGGAAACCACTCAGATCTTGCATCTAAAATTGTTTGTAATCATTTCAAACATTTCCATTTCCATAATAATGAAATAAAGTTTTTTACTAATGTTCCCAAAACTAAACAAAAATGTTCCCAGTTCCAACTTAATTTAATATAATTAATGAAGGATTTGCTGCAAAATTATTATTTTAAATTATGTATTTTAGCTTATTGGGTAGCTACTTTTTTTATTTTGTAATAGATACATTATTTATAAATATTTTTCTATTCCTGTTATTTTTTTATTTATTTTTAAACCAATCCATATGACCTTAGTCTAAGAAACTGTCTCAATCCCCTGTATTTACACAGCCATTTAGTTAAGTTTCAGATACTGCTGCAAAAATCACATCAAACAGAAAACTTACAGACCATTACAACTGGCAGCATTTAAAATGTAGGATTGTACTACAAACATTTAAAAAAATTAAAAAATTGAACTGCTTATGAAAAAAATCACAAAAGTATATTGCACAATGTCTGTTTTCTTCATTGCATATTTATGTGCAACCTATTTATTTAAGGTTTAGACAATAAGCTGAATGATCCCGAAGAACTGTATGATATACCAGCAAATTATCGGTGTTCATATGTTGGGGCAAAAATGGATAAGGCACTTATTGGGAATGTTGATCATTTTCAACAATATGCTGAAGTTCCTCATGAACCCTTCTTGGGGTCTGGTAAGATAGTATTTGTTAATATTTATTAAATGCTTAATTTTAATGCTTAATTGTATAATTGACAATTATAAATTTACAGGTTACGGTTCATTGACTGAAAGTCAAGCACAAGTATCTACTCCAGTAATAGCTACTTCAAGGGTGTTGTTGAGACCACAACGATTTCAAAATGTTTCTCTATTTCGAGCATTGCATACATGTTTTGCATTACAGTTTTATAGCATTGGTCTGCTTAAATTAATATCAGATATGGCTGGCTTTGCAGGACCTATTTTACTCAATCTATTAATTAAATTTGTTGAAGATGAAAGCATTGATCAACATTTAGGGTATGTTAGTTCTTTTTATATTGCAAAAGTCTTCAATAGCTCAATCTGATTGACAGAACTCTAAACAATTAAGACCTTTCAACCAACCTTCCACCGAAGACTTTTTATGGGACAACATGACAGGCCCGTCGCCATCTTTATGCCAATGATATAAATCGTACATATGTTTTGATGAACTCATTGGTACGAGCTTACCTCCTGGGGATCAAACTCGGGTTTCTTGACTTGAATTCCAATAACACAACCACTTGAATATCGTCACAATTTTCAATATATATATTTTTTTTTCAATTTACAATATTTATAATTTAGTAAGGTAAACCTTGATTCATATAAGAAACAGCTTTATTTGTTTTAAGGTATGCATATGCGGCTGGTCTCCTCTCTGCCACTATTATCGGGGCTCTGTTTAATGTTCATTTTAATTGGCTTATGTCACTAATAGGCATTAAAATGCGAGGTGCAATGGTTTCTGTGATTCTTAGAAAAACACTGAGTGTGACTTCAACAGATCTCACAAAGTCATTTTCAGTAGGAGAAATAACAAATTTCATGTCTACAGATACAGACAGAATTGTCAATTCATGTCCAAGTTTTCATGCAGTTTGGAGCATACCATTGCAGGTGTGTATGTATTTTTAAATGATTGTGCGCCCGTGTATGACCCGTCTTTAGGTTCTCTAGAAATAGTAGAAATTACTGTGTCTATAGGTTTTCTTTTATTTTTCATAGCAGTAGGAGACTAAAACAGAGGCAAACAACTTCATTTTAGTGATCTGAGTTTTTATATTATTGCTTTTTCTGTCTTCACGCATTCCCCAATACTGGAGTAGACAAATTGAAACTTTAGTCCTTTTTCGATCCACTTTTAACCTGAGCTTATTTGGGACAGTATGACAGGTGGTGAGCCTATCGTCTTAGTGTCCATGGCAGCGATACAATATAGTTGCATTTATAAATATTATTATAAATAGAACATCCTTGTCTTGAGTAGTCTTGTAGATTAAAATTTAATATTAAATTTCTGCTAGTCTGATGTCAGCCTAGTCATCAGGCATTTGACCTCTTAATGTCATGTCGGCTGGGTGACGGGATTGCTTACTTACATATACGTGACCCGAATTGCGCTGGCCGCCCTGGACCTGGCTGGCTTCGGCGCCAACTTGATAGAATATTCACAGAATGCATTTCCTCCCTCCCATGATACTCCTTTTCCTAATTCTGTCCCACCGAGAGTTCTGAGGCCTTAGGGCTCAGATAGGCATAGAAGATAGAATGGAAAATTTACAAAATGTTGGTGCCATCATTTTTGTTTATTAAAATTGACTATATTAGAAAAATAATAAGCATTTTTATACTTCTAGCTGGTAATAACTTTGTTCTTATTATATCGACAAGTGGGAATATCATTCCTGGCAGGAGTTGCCTTTTCTGTTATTCTGATTCCAATAAACAAACTGATTGCCAACAAAATAGGACAACTAAGTACTGAACTTATGAGACACAAAGACTCCAGAGTTAGTTTAATTAGTGATATACTCAAAGGCATCAGGACAATAAAAACTCATGTTTGGGAAGATTACTTTATACGGCGAGTATCAGGTGAGTTAAATTTTACATATAAACATTTTTAAATTATACTAAGTTCGAAAATAAAAAAAACTTAAAAGCACACCTAAGGATGTATACTAAGAACAAGAAAAATAATACTGAAATAAGTAGATAAGCGTTCAAAAAAAATGGATTAGCGACATCTAAGGGTGCATCCAAATCTGGAACCGAATGCTCTGCGGGAAAATTTCTAATGGTAACAGTATAATAATGCAACACATTATCAATACTAAGCATTAAGCATATAAAAAATCTACCAGATTTTAAACTAATAGATGTAAACCCTAACTTAACAAAAATTTTAAACAGTAGGCAGCTAGACAAAAAAATTGTATATCTCTTAAATTTCAATGTATGTATTGATTAAATGTTGAAACTAATAGGGTATATACTACACTAATACTTTAAATCTTACAGAGGCACGTTCGAAAGAGTTGTACTACCTACGCGGACGGAAGTATCTCGATGCAATCTGTGTAGTGCTTTGGGCGACTACGCCGGTGTTAGTAGCCGCGCTAACACTCGGCACGCATGCGTTGCGAGGACAAGCTCTCGATGCTCCTACGGTATTTTGTTATCTGTTTTTGTCGTTTCATTCAACATTCTATAGTGTAAGCATTATGAGCTGAAGAATCGGACTATAAATGTAACGCGAATGTGCAATGACTTCTGTCGTATCGATACTTTGCTACATGCGCGGTCGCCGTCTAAGCGATATTTCCATCCGCGAGTTATGTAATTACTAGACATCGAATTATATGCACTATCAAAATTCTAAAATATGCATACTTAAAATAAGAAAATAAAATAAAGAAAAGGTGGGTCACTTTGTCCCTCCTTTCCGAAGCTGAAATCCCCGCCCTGAGCCAGCGTGCTGAACGGGTTCAGCTGGACTCAAACAATCATATTATCATTATTAATAACATAACATTAATACATATATATTAATATTTATTTATTATGTGAATCCGATAGCCGAGTGACACGGGAGTAGTCAAGGGATCCCCGCGTTCGATCCCCAAGGCTCGTACCAAAGGGTTTTTTCAAAAACTTATGTACTGTTTATATCTTTGACTTGGACATAAAGATGGCGACGGGCTCACCACCTGTCACGTTGTCCCAAAAATGTCTTCGGTGGAAGATGGGTCGAAAGATCTTAATTGTCTAAACCTCTGTCTACCCCTGTACGGGAATGGCGTGAAGATATTTTTTTATTAAGTGAATCAATTGTAATTCTTGTGATAATACAAAATCAATATTTTTTCTAGATTTTCCTGAGTAGACGTACGTTTGGTTTTTATTTGTAGGAGGTAGGCGGAAATTTACTAAAAATTTGGTGCCATATCTGCAGAAACCTCTTCAGAGAGAGTTTGGCTGGTGCCGGTGATAAATGCGTTAATTTTCTATATTTATTCAAGGCTCAGATTAATTTGCCACGGACCTTTTCCGATAATGAATTCGGAAGTGTGTTATTCAGTCAATACTTTTGTCCAATATTTTCAATGACTTGCTTAGTGGAAGGTTAGAAAGGCACCTAAATGCATCGAATGAACCTCTCTCAAAGAAAAATTTTAAGAAATAAATATTTTAACTTTGGCCTCAAAATATATATGTAAATGTATTGTATGTACATAAAAACTTTAATTACTTTAAAAAGAATAATGACATGCACAATGTTAATACAAGGATGTTAAAACTCTCTAGGCGTCATCCCGAAGGCATGCAAGACAACTTTGGTGCACCCGATCGATGAGACCGATCGCCATCACCTCCTTATTCTCCAAAACTGCCAGCTCTTGAGGTACTTAGAGGATCGCTAGTTGATTAGTGACCGTCAATACGGCTTCCCTCGGGGTCGCTCAGCTGGTGATCTTCTTGTGTACCTCACTCAGCGTTGGGCGGAGGCAATAGAGAGCAAGGGCCTCACTTGCAGTTACACACACACACACACACACACACACACACACACACACACACACACACACACACACACACACACACACACACACACACACACACACACAGCGAAGTTTCGACATAGCGAAAGCCTTCGATCGGGTATGGCACAAAGCGCTTCTCTAGAAGCTTCGGTCGTATGGGCTTCCTGAGAAATTTTGCGATTGCGCACTAGTTTTCTCACAGTAGTTGACGGTGCATGCTCGGACTCCAAGTCTGTAAATACTGGTGTCCCACAAGGCTGTGTGCTATCGCCAACCCTATTTCTTCTGCGGACGATAGTACTGGTGATGCCTTATACACCGGCCGTGCCAAAATTTTTCGGGAACACGATGACGGGTACCGGAACAAACTTGTGTCTGATGTCGAGAGTTTGTTAGACAAAATCTCGGATTGGGGCCGACTAAATTTAGTCCAGTTCAATCCTAAAAGCCGCTATTGGAATACTTGGCATCGACATATCGAGCAACGTTCAATTTCGCGGTCACTTGGAAGAGAAGGCCAAATTGGCCTCTAAAAAGCTTGGCGTGCTCAGTAGAGCACGACAGTACTTTATGCCGGTCCACCGCTTGCAATTTTATAAGGCACAGGTTCGGCCGCACATGGAATACTGTTGTCATCCATGGGCGGGGAACCCCAGTGTCAGCTCCTTCCATTTGACCGTATCCAACGAAGAGCGGCTCGAATCGTCGACGACCATGTTCTATCTGATCGGCTAGATAGGCATTGCGAAAAGATTTTGCACAAGCTTATAACGCCAGTTACTAGGCTCCATAGAGTAAGTAACTTATTCATGCGGTGGTGTGTATGCTTCTACAACAAAATACCGGCAAAAGTGCAAGGTTTGCAAAAAGTGCAGGTTTAAAGCATTTATCAAATAAAAACTGTACGAAAAGGGTTATTACAATTTAATGAGTATAGTAATGACAATAACTCCTGGGAATGAATGAATGAATGAATGAATGAATTTTTCTCCGTCAGAGGAACCTCAATACGAAACTGTGGTAGTTTAAAAAATTATGATCGATGGATGTAATGTATGTTACTTATTTCACTTGTGCTTTCACTTTCTAGATATAGCTCAACTCACAATCACACTCACTCACAAGTCACAATGTCACTTTCTAGATATAGCACAAACCTACCTTTGTCTTATATTAACCTTGTATTTTTGACATGTTTGTCGCACAAGTTCTTGGCAGCCTTTATGATAACGTTGTCCCAAAAAAAGCACTCAATTGTCTAGACCTCTGTCTACCCCTGTATTGGGAATGGCGTGAAAGTTAATAGTTTAAGGTGCTTTTTTAGGATACTGCTAACCAAATAAGACTCAACAGTTTTATCACCTGTTGGCAATGGCACAAACCGTGTAGAAGGCTTGTTTTATATAAAAAAATAAAAATATAAATAGTTTTATATAAATATCACGCAATTCCCAATATAGGGGTAGACAGAGGTCTACCCCTAGGTATAGGGGTAGGTAGAGGAGAGTCTAGACAATTAAGACCCTTCGACACACCTTCCACCGAAGATATTTTGGGACAACGTGACAGGTGGTGAGCCCGTCGCCGTTTTTATGGCCAAGCCAACAATATTAATCATATATAGGTTTTTGATAAAGCCCATTGGTAGGAACCTTGGGGATCGAACTCGGGTCTCTTGACATACTCGGCTATCATGACTAACTATCACTATTAACTTTCAATGGGTTTCAATACTAATTTTATATGTATTTAGGCATATTTGAGTATACGGACATCATAATGTCGTAAATGTTTTAAAGTACTATGCATTTGACATCCTGGACGTTAAATGACAAATATTGTGAAACTTTGATGAAATTGCAATGTCCGTATATATACATATATACCTAAATTACTGTAAACAAGACAATTTTAAGATTAGAGTCTTTGACATTGCCAAGTGGTGAACATAAAAATGTTGGGTCCCATTAGGTTAGCAGTCTCCTAAAAAAAGCACCTTAAACTATGAACTTCTTCTTCTCTAGCGATTGATATGTTACTTGAACTTAAACAAAATTATCTCTAACATAAAGGCGATACCTTTTCCTACTTCATATCTGTAACAATATGTACAACTGTTCAGATCTGATTGATAAAATTTGTTATTTAGTGCCCCACAACACTATTCTCGACGTCCTTGTAAACTCTTTTATATACCGATCTCAAGAACTAATTGCGGTCTCAGAGCACCTATACGCAGAATTTGCCATAGTCATAACGATTAAGTTTCTGTCAGTTGACTTATTTAATAACACCAAAATTAATTTTAAACGAGAAATAATTAATGTTCTAATCGAGAATCAGATATGTGTTATTTTTTTTGCAAACGTCCGTATCCTCGTCAATAAAAAATTAAAATTACATGTGACAGAAGGAATCTATCATATTTATATTTGTTTTATTTATATAACCAAATTGATATGTAAGTGTCACCTACACTTTGTAGTCACTTGTTTCAGTAGCAAACACTCGTGGAGGTAAACTAGCGTTATCATTATTTTTTTTAAATAATGAGATCATCGCCGTTGTTTGTCCTTTAAATAAATAAAAAAATCTTTCAATACATTTTATATGTATTTAGACATATGCGAGTATACGGACTTTACAATGTCGTAAAAGTTTCAAAGTACTATGCATTTGACATCTTCGACGTCAAATGACAAATATTATGAATTAAAAATTAAATCGGAGATAGGCCCACCAGCTGTGACATAGACTTTGGTGTAAGAAAAGAAAAGGGTCTAGAAGTAGAACTCTGTATTCTTATTTGATACATAATACAGCTTATAACGGACGGGCTTACTTCAGACGTGGATCGATTTGTAAAAACCACAAATTTAGAGGAGTTTTAGTTAAAAAAGACAGACTCAACTTCAGCTATGAAGTGAAGGCGTGTGAATAGTGTGAATACTCCGGAATTGAGAATTAGTAAACATTTAAAAGGATCCTACAAATTCCAAAGTGTTCGTGCACGATGTGGCAACATCGCATTTCGATCTTTCGTTGGACGTCACAGAAAGGTAGCAATGATATGTGGAATAATGACGACAGCGCTACAAGATTTTGTGACAAAATTTAGCGGAACTACAGGAATATACAGACATTAAAGATTGGAAGTGAACTGACATCCAAAGGCAAGCTGCGATCATTGCATCCTTTGAAAGCAGGTGGATGCCACATTATATGCAATTTTAGCCATATAGGACGCACAATAGGTAGCGTGATGTAAATAAATATACCTAGTCAGGTCATAAATTCTGTCACATGTTTAATATAAAATAATTGAAACAAGTTTATTCATTATGTAACCATTTATATACCAAAATGAACTTAACAAAACATAGATTCTTATGACACTAAAGTTTAGTCAAAATGACCTCCGTGATTTTAAATACAGGCCATCAATCTGCTCGGCCAGTCGTCTATCGCAGCACGAACGAGGTCCATGTCAATATCGGCGGCTGCCTTAATCAAGGATGTCTTGAGTGACTTCATATTGGGATGAGGCTTTGAGCACGCCTTTTCCTCCAAGTGTTGCCATATCTTATAATCTAATGGATTCAAATCTGGACTGGAGGAGGGCCATTCTTCGTGCCGAATGTCGATATGTCGTTCGATATGTCCGAAGCCCTAAGTCTTCATTTAACATCCTTTCATCCTTGACCTGTCATCTACACTAGAGTCTTCGTTGTATCGTTTGATGGTGCGATAAACGAATCTTTTGGTTCTATTCAAATTTTTATGTTTGTCAAAAATTTGAACAATTGATACAAACAAATAAATTCGAATTCAATAAACTTGTACGAATTTGCAATGTCGTATTTCAGGTTTTTCTCAAGCCGTTACAATTTTGGCGGTACATAGATTTATTATTTTTAGGTATTTACTACTGTTGCGTTAATCAACATGCTGATAGCGCCGCTAAACGCGTTCCCTTGGGTCCTTAATGGACTCACGGAAGCTTGGGTCTCCATTAAGCGCATACAGAAACTACTAGATGTAAGACTTCTTATTACTTTCTTTAAATAATAATAAGATATTTACTATAATAAGACTAATATATAAAAACAATAATGTATCTAAATATTTCTTACATAGCTTACAGATATGGACGCCGATCGCTACTATGATAGGGTTGACACAAATCTCGACGAAGATAAAATTATTATTTTCAAAAATGCCTCATTCGCTTGGGCCAAGTCTTCTACAAAAAGAAAATCGGTGAAATCTAATAAAAAGAAAAATAAAGGGAAATCAATAAAGAAACTGTCGAAAAGAAATATCCAACGTACGGACTCGACATCATCGTCTGATACACAAGCACAAGAGCCTTTCATGTTGAGAGATATTTCATTGGAAATTGCTAAAGGGGAGCTGATTGGTGTAGCCGGTAACGTTGGTAGTGGAAAAACATCACTTCTGCATGCTATTATTGGAGAAATGACGAAAGTAGCCGGTGATCTTCAGATACCCGAAAATTTAAATAGTAAGTAAACCTTACTCTGCCACCGTAAAAAAACTGCTCGCAATTATTAATATTTTCAACAAGCTACAGATTAATACATAAGTCGCTAATAAACACGTGTACAAAATTTTATCAACTACTACTTTACTATGTTATAGTTCATTATTGTGTTGATATTGACATTATTAGGTTCTTTAAAAATTTCCTAATTACTCTCAGCTATACCTAATGGAGGTTGGTATTTTTCTCTAATGAACGGTGCACGGGTCAGACACAGACAGGTTTATCGTATTGTATTTTTATTCATATTAATGACTAGGTGCCCCCCGCGGCTTTGTACGCGGTGTAACAGTTAATGCGGAACCCTACATTTTTCAAAAATTAACGTTGCCTAAGTTACTCCTAATAACATCAGCTATCTGCCAATGAAATTTTGTTAAAATTGGTTCAGCCGTTTCAGAGATTAGCCGGAACAAATACACCGATAGAAAGGCTGACAATTGTTTTTAATGTCATATAATCACACTTCAATTTTATTTATATGTAAATATGCATAGATTATATTTATCGAGGTAATATAGAGTAATAAACTTCTAGAAAGAGTTACGATAGCCGAGTGGTTGTGTTGAGAGTGTTGTGGGTTCGAAAGAACTTAATTGTCTGGACATCTGTCTACCACAATATTGGGATTGGTGTGAAGACAACATTTTTTGTTACTAAACTTCTACCTGAACCTGGAAATTACACAACTCCCAAAATTTCTCAGTACTTATTTTTGCCAAAAAATATTTTATGTGACCTAAAGATATTTCCAAAACTTTGGCATAATGACTGATTACTATAGAATGTGTTCAGCTACACGTACCATTTTTAATACGAAAACTGTAATTAATTTTGTTGCAGGTTTCGGATACGTATCTCAGCAGGCGTGGCTAGTGCGCGGCACTATTCGTGACAATATTCTCTTTGGTAAACCGTACGATGAGGCTAAATTTAGGTCCGTAGTCGACGCTTGCGCCCTTACAGGTAAATTTAATGAAAGAAATCTTGTAGTTTGCAACTTCATGTTTTATAAAATCAACATAATGCTTTATATTTATTAGAGGACCTGAACATCCTTGGTTGGAATGCATATGTGGGCGAAGGTGGTTGTACTCTCAGTGGCGGACAACGGACACGTATTGCACTTGCGCGGGCTGTTTATCAAGAGAAACAAGGTTATAATTTAATTTATTTAACATTTATAATATTTACCGTATACCGTACCGTATACCGTATAAATATATATATATATATATATATATATATATATATATATATATATATATATATATATATATATATATATATATATATATATATATATGTATATATATATATATATATATATATATATATATATATATATATATATATATATATATATATATATATATATACATTCATTTTTGTTTGTATGTCTGTTTGTTTCGGCTAATCTCTGAAATGGCTGAACCGGTTTTAACGGGACTTTTACTGGCAGACAGCTGGATAAGGAGGCTAATTTTATTTTAGAAAATAATTAGGGTTCCGCGTTAAGTGTAAAACCGCAAGCAAAGCCGCGGGTGGCAGCTAATATTAATTAAGTTAAATGTATATTTAAATAAGTTATATATATATATATATATATATATATATATATATATATATATATATATATATATATATATATATATATATATACATTGCTTGCAGTGTACCTACTGGACGACGTCCTGTCCGGTGTGGACGCGCGCGTGGCCGCTCACATCATGCAGCGCTGCGTGCTGGGCGTGCTGCGGCACTGCACGCGGCTGCTGGTCGCGCACGCGCCGCGGCATCTGGCGCGCGCGCACCGCGTGCTGCTGCTAGCCGACGGACGCCTGCTCGCGCAAGGTAGGTGCCGCGTCGCTGCACCGCAGGGCACTGCTCGCGCAAGGTAGGTGCCGCGTCGCTGCACCGCAGAAGTCGTAGTCTTCTTCACCGACAAAGTCGGGGTAACTGTCCGAGGCATAGCCTCCCTCAGTGGTTTCCGTTCGCCACCCATCAATATGGGTGGGTCCTTGGGTTTGGTCCTTGCAGACGATGGCTTCCGTCAAGATCCTCCCGCCGGGTTTCCGTGCGGGGCCCTCCGATGGTTGGCCCCTGGACTTCTTCCCATTGGGTGGTCATGCTGCTGATATGAACGCTGGGCGTGACGAGTACCGTCCGGGTTTTCTGTGTCATCGCAGAACTCGTCTCGTCCTCCGTCTACGCTGCTAGCTCCCTGGGGAGCGCCTTGCCCTCGAGCCGAGGTCGAGCGTGCAGCGGGGCGATGTGGGCCACTTTGGAGGCGTCTGCACGCTCGAACATAGTCGAGGCGAGGCGCCTTACAAACTCCTCCAGCGTTTCGAGTTTCAGGTCCCGTCTGATGGTGGCATTTCGTACACACCGAGGCGCGCCGACAATGGCTCGCAGGGTGGAGTCTTCTTGCTGTGTTAGCTGTTTCCTCGACGAGTCGCTGATCAGTGCGAACCATGCCGGCGCGGCGTAAGTCAGTCTGGTGCGCACGTACAGCTTGTACACTCCTAGTTTGGTCTCTGTTGGCAAGCGGGACCTGAATACCGGCCCCAGGAGAGCTCTGGCGGATCTGGCCTTAGCCACTGTTTCTTTGACGTGGTGGACGAGGCTGAGTTTGCGGTCGATTGTCACGCCCAGGTCTTTGACCGTGATCGACCAAGGTATATCCTGTCCCATGAACTTCAGTCCAGGTGGCAGTCTGAGTTTGTATCCCAGCAGGATGGCCTGTGTTTTGCCGACATTCACCGACAGTCTCCAGTCGGAGAGCCATTTGGGAAGTAGATCCAAGGTTTTCTGTAGCTTTGCCACTGCGTGCGCTGCACTCATAGATCTTGTTAGGTACGCCGCGTCGTCGGCGGTGTCGTCGGTGAAGACGGCATAACACGCCGGCGACAGGCAACTGCCCTGCGGGACTCCTGCTGCTATTTGTCGGGGTTGGGACAGTGCTCCTTGTATGGCCACCTGGAACGTTCTGTCCTGTAGGAAGGAGGCCATCACCTTTATGTAGCGGCGAGGGATTTCCTTTCTTGCTAGCTTCAGCAGAAGACCACTATGCCACACCCGGTCGAATGCCTTCTCCATATCGAGAAATACGGCGGCAGTAGACTTGTGTTTGTTTCGACCGACCGTGGCGTAGTGCAAGACTCGGGCGAGCTGGAGAGTGGTCGAATGTTCGGCCCTAAATCCAAAATGTTCCGTCCTCAGCTTCAGGTACGGCTGGATTCTTTGTAGCACTATCTTTTCGAACACCTTCGAGATGCTGGGCAGAAGTGAGATGGGCCGGTAGCTCGACGCCTCCAGGCAGTTCTTTCTCGGTTTGGGGAGCATGATTATGCGCCCCAGCTTCCACGCTTTTGGGAAGTGCCCTGTGCGCAGGATGCCGTTGAACAGTCGCGCGTAGGCTGCGATGATCTTCGGTGGAAAGTGTCTCAGCGCGGCGTTCGACACGCCGTCCGCGCCTGGGGCCTTCTTGATGCTGGTCTGGCGTATCATGCGCCCCACCTGCCCTGGAGAGATGGCTTCCCAGTTTGAGTCTTCTGCTTCGTCCACCGGCCCGTCCAGGTAGGCTCGAAGGTGCTCCTCCACTGACATCGTATGGCTCTGATCCGAGGACGGAAAGGGCCGAAACTGTTCTTCGAGATAATCTGCGAAGATTTCCGCCCGGTCTTCTGCTTTGAAGCGTAGGGTGCCATCCTTGTGCTTCAGGGGTCTCATAGGTTCTTTCGCGCCGGAGAGCTGTCGGCAGAGTTTATGGATCGCCGGCCAGTCCCCTTCCATTCTGCCGACGTGGTTAGACCAGCTCTCGGCGGAGTGTTGTTGGATGGCCTCTCTAACCCTCGCCGTTAGCTCATTCAGGGAGGTCTTCAGGGTAGGGCATCGCGTGCGCTGCACTCATAGATCTTGTTAGGTACGCCGCGTCGTCGGCGGTGTCGTCGGTGAAGACGGCATAACACGCCGGCGACAGGCAACTGCCCTGCGGGACTCCTGCTGCTATTTGTCGGGGTTGGGACAGTGCTCCTTGTATGGCCACCTGGAACGTTCTGTCCTGTAGGAAGGAGGCCATCACCTTTATGTAGCGGCGAGGGATTTCCTTTCTTGCTAGCTTCAGCAGAAGACCACTATGCCACACCCGGTCGAATGCCTTCTCCATATCGAGAAATACGGCGGCAGTAGACTTGTGTTTGTTTCGACCGACCGTGGCGTAGTGCAAGACTCGGGCGAGCTGGAGAGTGGTCGAATGTTCGGCCCTAAATCCAAAATGTTCCGTCCTCAGCTTCAGGTACGGCTGGATTCTTTGTAGCACTATCTTTTCGAACACCTTCGAGATGCTGGGCAGAAGTGAGATGGGCCGGTAGCTCGACGCCTCCAGGCAGTTCTTTCTCGGTTTGGGGAGCATGATTATGCGCCCCAGCTTCCACGCTTTTGGGAAGTGCCCTGTGCGCAGGATGCCGTTGAACAGTCGCGCGTAGGCTGCGATGATCTTCGGTGGAAAGTGTCTCAGCGCGGCGTTCGACACGCCGTCCGCGCCTGGGGCCTTCTTGATGCTGGTCTGGCGTATCATGCGCCCCACCTGCCCTGGAGAGATGGCTTCCCAGTTTGAGTCTTCTGCTTCGTCCACCGGCCCGTCCAGGTAGGCTCGAAGGTGCTCCTCCACTGACATCGTATGGCTCTGATCCGAGGACGGAAAGGGCCGAAACTGTTCTTCGAGATAATCTGCGAAGATTTCCGCCCGGTCTTCTGCTTTGAAGCGTAGGGTGCCATCCTTGTGCTTCAGGGGTCTCATAGGTTCTTTCGCGCCGGAGAGCTGTCGGCAGAGTTTATGGATCGCCGGCCAATCCCCTTCCATTCTGCCGACGTGGTTAGACCAGCTCTCGGCGGAGTGTTGTTGGATGGCCTCTCTAACCCTCGCCGTTAGCTCATTCAGGAGGTCTTCAGGGTAGGGCATCGCGTGCGCTGCCATTCTCTCCTCATGCGCCTCTTCTTCTCCAGTAGTGAAGATATTTTGGCAGGCAGCATGTCCTGAGCTGTCCTTGCTGCTGAGTTGGTGGTGGCCTTTTCGAGGGCGTCTTGAGCGGCTTCCTGCAAAAGATTACAAAGTATCTCCACTTCTTCCTCCGTGCCAATGGGTATAGTCTTCGTGTTTTCCTCGAGCAGCTGCTGGAATTTTCCCCACTGGATCCTCCTCCTAGTCGGTGCTGGTGCCAAAGTGTCCTTGGGTGTTACCGCCAGTACAGCCAAGACCGGAAGGTGATCTGACCCAAGGTCGTCCAATAGGACTTCCTGTATTGGGGGGACGGCAATACGGTGGGTGACCATCACGTCCAAGACCTCCGCCGTGTGGTTCTCGCAGGTCAGGTACCTGGTCGGGGTCTCCGGGCCGTAGACGCGATAGTCTCCGTTTTCGGCGTCATCAAAGAGTTTTCGCCCGTTCGGGCAGATCTTGGTGGAGTTCCACCCTGTGTGGCTGCAATTTAGATCTCCTGCGATGATTGTTGGGTAGGGGTTGTCCAGGAGTTTCCTAATTTCCCCCACCTCGAGCCTCTCATTCGGGGGCTTGTATGCGGCGAAAATTCTATAGACGCTTGTGCCTATATGTGCGTCGATTCCTAAGGCGTACATGCCTTGCAACCTCACGGGTGGAACCGGCTGGTGTACGACGTTGCGCTTCACCAGTATTGCCAGTCCCCGATACGCGCGCGTTGGTGTGGCTTCGTCTTGGCGATAAGTCCAGTAATGAGGAATCTTCAAGCTATCTTGGGGCCGAAGGTGTGTTTCCGACACCAGCACAAAGTCGGGTTTCTGGTCCTTCAGCAGCTGCTTTAGGAGTGTGACTCTGGGTGTCACCCCATTGGCATTCCTGTGGATGATCCTTGTCTCCGCAAGTTCAGCCATCAGTCTGCAGAAGTTTGGCTATGCCTCTTGTGATCACCGGCTCTGGGTCAGCGCCGGAGCTCAGGGCTTGCAGCACGTCCTGAAGCACAGAGAGGGCTGCCATCGCGGTGACGGTTCTCTCGCTTTTCTGTGCTTGCTTGGCTTCTTTGTCTGCCGGTTTAGAAGACTAGCCAGGGGTCACTGTGACCTCCTTCTTCTTTGGCTTCTTCTTGCTCTTTTTGTTCTTCTTTTTGGGAACGGTTGTCCACGTAGTGTCACCGGATGACGCCTTCTTTGGCTTGAAGTCGTTTGCCGGTGCCATTAGGTTCGGCTGGCTCGGCGCTGCCTCCACTGCTCTTCGCTGTGCCGCCGGTGGTCTGGTTTGACTCGCCGTGCCCGTCTTCCTGTTTCGGAGTTCCCTCCTATACACTGGGCACGACGAGTTATTGGCTGTGTGCGCTTGCCCGCAGTTTGCGCACGTTGGTGGCTCTTCTTTTGGCCTTGGGCAGTCTCTTGCTGGGTGCTCTTCGCCGCAGCGCACACAGGCTCCCTCTGTTCTTCGGAATTGTTCGGAATTCGGGTCTTCCTTGCCTAGCTTTAATTGCTCTTATATATTCCGGTTCGAACCCTTTTTCCCTGAAGGCTTCAGTGAGGTCTTCAACAGAGGTGTCCGTCGGAAGCCCTCTGATAGCCACTTTGATCCCCCTATCCACAGGAAGCGAGTAGGAGAACCAGGCCACGTTCTCTTCCTTCTCCAGTTTGCTTAGGTACCGCTGTAGGTATCGGTACTCCTCGTCGGATTCTGGGATAAACCTCACTCCCTTCCCGTAAGGGCGGGCGTTGGGCCTTCTGCCCATTTCCTGCGCCATTGTTCTGAAATGGCGTGCCCAATTCGGCAGGTGCTCCACCACTATGGGGGGGTAGCGAGGCTTTTTCGGTTTCGGGTTCTCCTGCACAGCGGTAGCGCTGGGTCCAGAGCGGCTTTAGCGGCTATCGTGCTATACGATGGGCCTTGCAGGGCGGGTTGAGCCGGGGGACGTGCTGCATCCTCATCCATGTGCTGGCCACTTGGGATGGTATTATCGTTACTCGGGTGCGGGTGTCGCGACGGACCGGGTGTGGGTTCATGTGTTCGCGACGCGGGCGCGGCCTGAGAGGCGCGCGGGGTGACGGGCGCAGCCTGCGGGGCGCGCGGAGTCGCGGGCGCAGCTGGAGATGAGCGCGGAATCGCGGGCACAGCCTGCGGGGCGCGCCGGAGGTTTGTTTGGGTGACCGACAAGTCGGTCCGACCCATTGATGAATGATTGACCGACAAGTCGGTCAAGTCGGTCATTCCCTGTTTGACCGAGTAGTCGGTCAGACCGGCGGTCGCGTGACCCGCGGGTCTCGAGACGGAAGTCGACGCGGGCGCTGCCTGCGGGGCGCGCTTAGGTGGAGCGGCGGGTTGGGGGGTGGAGGCAGGGGTTCCCCTATCCTGCCCCCTCAGACGCGGGTCCTTTTCGGCCCATGGTGGGCGTGTAGTCTCGTCGCACTGGCGCTTGCGTTCTTCATCTTCGTTGTCGTCCGGACTACGTTGACGTCGCGTCGGTCGAGTGCGGTAGTTTTCTTCCATTTCTCTGAACGCTTGGTCCAGAGTAAGTTGTTCGTGCGGGTGATGATCGCTCCTGCTCGAATCATCTCCTCGTGGTCTCTCTCTAACAGCGCCAAGGTCCTATCCGCAGTAGAGGGTTGGACCAGCAGAGGGAGCGCTGGCAACGGACAGGAAAGGCTTGGTAAAAGGTTGCTGACGCCTTGTCCTTAAAAGGACAAGGGCGGTGGTCGCTTTAGGTGTTTCAAGAAAAACACAAAGTGACAACCGTAGAGAGTTGGCGAGGAGGTACATCACTTTATTGCACACTTGTTGCACAAATGTTCTCTTCTTATTTTAGGTTCACCAGAACTAGTATTGAATGAAATAGAGGAGTTTTTGCCAAGTGAAACAGAATCAATAGGAGAGGAGCCTATCACGGAGCGAGAACATGGTCCTGTCGAAGAAAGCTTAGATAATATTAGTAGACAAAGTTTGGACAACGAGGTGGTTCTATTATATTTATTGCTTATACATTAACATCCTACAATATTTCATTGAAGATAAGTTTCTATTATTATATAAATTTGTTTTGAACTTTCAGGAAGCTATGTCGACAGGAAGTGTTGGTTGGTGGGTGATATGTTTATACGTGCGCTCCGTAGGGCTCTTTCTTTCGCTAAGCATTATAATTTCACTTATATTAATGCAACTGTCGCAAAACTACACCTTTCTATGGCTCACATTTTGGATTAAGAACAGAGCCAAGAATGCCACAGATTTGAGCATCGATATTTTTCTGACCGAAAGACAACATGAGAATCAGACTGTTTTGGATCATGGCTTCAACTTTATCGACAACGTAATACATAGCGTTCTGAACTCTTCCACCTCTGTGACGCATAATGCAACTATGTTGAATAATACCAAATTATATGTGTTACAAAATGAACAACTGGGTATTGGCACGACTGGATATAATGATAATTATTATTTAGAAATGTATTTCGCTCTTGCCGGAATTAATTTATTCTTTACAATCATGAGGGCATTTCTCTTTGCGTACGGAGGTGTGAAAGCGGCGGCGAAAATACATAAAATGCTTTTAAAGGTTATTATTAAGGTGAGTTAGCACTTGCAACATTTATGTAATAACTAATGTTATTCTTCTTTCTAAAACACTAGTGTTTCTATTTTTTCAGGCTAAAGTAAAATTTTTCGACGTGACACCTACGGGTCGAATAATTAATCGATTTTCATCTGATACGTATACTGTTGACGATTCGTTGCCCTTTATATTAAACATTTTACTTGCTCAGGTGTTTACTTTAATTGGTAAGACTTGGTAATTATTTTATAATTGTGTGAGCATTACAGTTCCAATTGTTTTTTTTTTTTATAGAAAAGGGAGTCAAAAGAGCAGGTGGCTCACGTGATGGTAAGTGATTACCGCCGCCCATGAACACCCGCAATATCCTAAGAGCCCCCCCCCCCAGAATTTGGAGGTTACCTCCACTCACCAGACGAAATGCAGAAGTTTGTTAGACTTCTACTTCACGCCGGTATTCTGTGAGGTCGTGGTACTTCCCCGGTAGAGCCGTCCCATTCATGCAACAACAAATGCTGATGCGTGGCTCTACCACTGTAAAAAATTATTGTATAAATTTCAAAGATTTTATAAACAAAACATAAAAAAGAATTATTGAATTATTATAATAAAACAATTGAGTCGTTAAATGTGTTTTTGTGTTTAAGGTGCGGTGACAGTGACGGTGTACGGTTTACCGTGGCTGTTGCTAGGCGTGGTCCCAATGTCGTTCCTCTACTACCGCTTGCAGCGTCGCTACCGCGTCACATCGCGCCAGTTGAAGCGCTTACAAAGCGTCGCGCTCACGCCCATCTATGTCCATTTTAACGATACTCTTGAAGGTACCACAAAATTTTACAGAATAACTATTATTTCGACAGATATGTTTACGTGCAGGGAAAAGACAAAATCTTCAACGTCAACTTCGTACAAAAAAAGTCGACCGTGGTTATACTTCATCACACTTAGTTTATTTCCATTAACAACTTGCAATAGTCTCCTGTAGAACTTTTTGCGTCCATGTCTGTTATAGGCGTCTCCCATATGGAATATTTACCATAATCGGCGCGCTTTCATGCGGGTTGGCCATTACCAATCGTGACAGCAATAATTATTAATATTGACAATCCGATAGCAGAGTTGACAGTGATCTGCCTTTGACGGTAAGGGGCTTGGGGCAAACATTGTGTGATGAATATAAATGTTTGTACTCGAGTAATGGGCATTTATATGTTTACATGAATATTTGTTTATGTTAATATATATATATATATATATATATATATATATATATATATATATATATATATATATATATATATATATATATATATATACATATATATATATATATATATATATATATATATATATATATATATATATATATATATATATATATATATATATATATATATATATATATATATATATATATATATATATATATGTAAGTATATTTTAACCGTAAAATGTGCTCTGAATGTACAGCTTGGACATTCAGACGGCGATGGGCTCACCACGTAGGTCACAGGTATGAGGTTGTCCCAAATATTCGGTGAAAAGGAATAACAATATTTATAAGAACAGTGTACGGTATAGAAGTGTTTGGTTACGGAGCAGCGGTGCGGCACAGGTGCGAGCACGGTGCGCGCGCTGGGCGCGTGCCCGCGCTGGGCGGCGCGCGGCGAGGAGCTGGTGGAGGCGTGGCAGCGCGCGGCGCTGTGCGGCGCGGCGGCCGCGCAGTGGCTGGCGCTGCGCCTGCAGGCCGCCGCCGGCGCCGCCGCCGCTGCCGCCGCGCTGCTCGCCGTGCTGCAGCGCGCGCTGCACGCCGCAGACCCCGGTGCGCACGAACACGCACACACGCACACGCACACATACACCACACGCATCTACCTGACACAAATAGTAATATGTGGTGATATCTATGTCTAAACATTGCAAGACATACACATCCTACATCGCTCGACCAAAGTTCGCACGCTTACACGCATATATACGATTACCGATAGCGCACACTGGTGGAGGAGACGTCCTCCCCAGACCACGATCACCCGACCTGGCAGGCAGCTACCTTTTTCCTGTAATACATAGTCCGCTACAAATACATAGATAGGAACGCATACATTGCTTTGATACCAAAAAAGTAGGTAAATAATGCGTGTTATGCAATCGGAAAGAATGAAGGTACCACAAACACCCATACCGGAGACAAAGTAGATAGAGTGATATTCTACATTGACCCGTCCGGGAATCAAACCCGGGCCTCGGAGCTGGGGAGACCTTAAAAACCGGTGCGCACGCCACTCGTCACTCGTCGCCAAACAAATTATTACTATCAATATATATAACACGTGCCGTAAAGAGTAAGCGGCCCACCTCGCTCCCGCAGTACTCGCAAACCTATTTTACTTACACACATACGATTTAGAAGTGTAGTGAGTATTTCCCTTAGACACCTCTTACGACTCCCATGGGAAGAAAGGGGGTATTTTCTTACGGCGTAACCACACGGCGAACTTTACCTGCATAACTTAATTTAAAATATGATCTATACGTATAAATAAAGTTGGAGTGTCTGTTTGTAATATTGAAATAACCGTTTTTTACTACATGTTTATGAATATATACGGTACATACACCAAAAATAACATTTTTTTACAAGTTTTGTATGTCTGTCTGTCTGTCTGTTTGTTCCGGCTAATCTCTGAAACGGCTGGACCGATTTTAACATAATTTTCACTGACAGATGGCTAATGTTATAAGGAGTAACATAGGCTACTTCTATTTTAGAAACGTAATTAGGGTTCCACGTTAAGTGTTAAACTGCGGGCAAAGCCGCGGGGGGCAGCTAGTAGTTAATAAGATCAAAAACTATTTAGAGTATCATGCTTATTCAAGTACTTTCTGCAATTTATAATTCATTTTTATAAGTACACGAGTACACTCATTTACAGATTCACAATTTGCGTGTAACTGACCCCGTTTAGTACTACGCTGTATAACATGCAAACACAAACTTACTATAAATAATAAGTTTATAAGTAGTAATAACTTATAAACTCACCACAATTTTAACATACATAACACAATAGTTTAATAATGTATAATTGTAATACGTATTTCACCAGGTCTGGTGGGTTTAGCGATTTCGTACGCACTTTCATTGACGTCGATACTCGGTAGTGTTTTGAACTCATTCACGGAGACGGAACGAGAGATGATCGCCGTGGAACGAGTTGGTGAATATATCACACAGGTTTGAATCTCCTGCTTCCAAGGCTGTAATCACAAGCTTTACCTAATGTGTGACTCAGTGTGGCAATTACGCGACCAAACACCGGACTAACTCTCACCGCCACTAGACTAGCTAAATTATTCTTGACAGTGATGCACCTCTATGATGACATAGATTGCATGATGAAGTAGGCTTTCCTAAAATCCTTTTTATGTTATTACTATAAAATGTTTGAGATCAAGAATGCGTGCGTGTTACGTGTCTTGTGCGTTCGCGCAGCATTTGCTTTTAAACACTTTCACACTTTAAAGAAAACGATTTACTGCTTTTATCGCGTTTTTTAATTAGTTTTTAACAAACTATTTTATTTCTATTTATGTTAAACTACTTTCACACTTACAAAAACTGTGTGGCATCTTTCACGTAGCGCACGTGACCCCAGGTATGGGATATCTTGAGATTATCCAAAATCGCAACAAATATTCCAATAAAACTCATGATGCAATACATTAACTCAGGCGAAGTCTTGATTAATCTATTAGGTGCGGTTCGGCGTGTGCGTGCCAACTTGCTGTTGTTTTTTTGTCTTCATGCATTTTCCCATACTGGGGTATACAGAGGTCTAGACAAGTAGTTTCGACCAACTTTACACCGAAACTTATTTGGGACTACGTGACAGGTGGTGAGCCTATCGCCGTTTTATTGTCTAACCAAACGGTACAATATTATTACATACATGTATATTTACTTAGATAAATATTCTTATATTCATAAAAACATCAATGACTTAGTACAATCATTCACACAATGTTGGCCACTAGCGGATTCAAACCCGCAACCTTTAGCTTTGAAGGCACGGTCACTAGCAATTTGGCTAACAGATCGTTTAATATATATTATTTTATAATTTACATTATAAAGGTTATTGCGTGATTGTGCTCATTTTATTTGTTGTATTTAGGTCGAAAGTGAGAAAATTGATGGAGATCCACCACCGTATGGCTGGCCTTCACATGGAGTTATCAGTTTTGAGGACGTCTATCTTAATTATAAGTAAGTTAAAATAAACGTCTAAGCTTGACTCTACATAAAAAATGAAAGAAAATCATACTAACAATATTTGTCAGCATTGTTATTGTATCCTTTATTTTTGATATTTTAATAAAGATGTATACAATTATACTATAGTTGAACACCACCTCTAAGCAACGAATTGATTTGAAACATAAGAGACCCTCATACACCATAAAAGTACGCCGAATTCTATTTAAATGCTCTTTCAATTTATTTAGTTCAATATGTTTAACTAAATAAATTTAAATCAATAGCTTAAATAATAATAAATAATAGCTTAAACGCATTTACCAGTCTTGTACCAGGCGTTTGAAATATCAATTAAGTTAAACACAATTAGTACATCTGTTTCATCGTTTTGGTACCTTCAATTTTTTGCTAGTTGTCACACTGTGAAGCAATATTTTATTACAAAAACAGAAAAAATGTGCGGGGTATTATTTGATGGCTGACATGTTGAATTAAAAAAATTTGTTACATGGATTTACAAGTGAACGTATTCTTAAAACCGGTCTAGTGGTCTGGGAATGTGTTTCCTGCCAAAGTAACATTTAGAAAATAATATTTGAACAATGGTATCAATTTATGAAACTTTAGCGGCGAGCGCACGTCGGCGGCGCTGTGCGGCGTGACGTGGCCACGCTGCACCTCACGCGCTCAGGTCGGCGCCGCGGCCGCGTGCCGCTCGACGGCGTGGACGGGCCACGCTGCACCTCCACGCGCTCGGGTCGGTGCCGCGGCGCGTGCTGCTCGACGGCGTGACGTGGCCACGCCGCACCTCCACGCGCTCGGGTCGGTGCCGCGGCCGCGTGCTGCTCGACAGCGTGGACGTGGCCGCTGCACCTCCACGCGCTCAGGTCGGTGCCGCGGCGCGTGCTGCTCGACAACGTGGACGTGGCCACGCTGCACCTCACGCGCTCGGGTCGGTGCCGCGGCCGCGCGTGCTGCTCGACAGCGTGGACGTGGCCACGCTGCACCTCACGCGCTCAGGTCGGTGCCGCGGCGCGTGCTGCTCGACGGCGTGGACGTGGCCACGCTGCACCTCCACGCGCTCAGGTCGGTGCCGCGGCCGCGTGCTGCTCGACAACGTGGACGTGGCCACGCTGCACCTCCACGCGCTCAGGTCGGTGCCGCGGCCGCGTGCTGCTCGACGGCGTGGACGTGGCCACGCTGCACCTCCACGCGCTCAGGTCGGTGCCGCGGCCGCGTGCTGCTCGACGGCGTGGACGTGGCCACGCTGCACCTCCACGCGCTCAGGTCGGTGCCGCGGCGACCGTCTGCTCGTTGATGCAGCGCTCGTGGTCATATTGCATCAGGTTGGAATCGTAGCGGCCGATTGCTCCTCGTGGTGGTCAGCGTGAACTATACTCACTATGGGCGAGGCAGTAACGTGAGCTGACGTGAGAGACCACGGTGGTACGCGCTTAGTTAAGCTTAGTGCCCGTATATAGGTGACTGAATTGTAACAAGTCACTGGCTGTCATGCGGAGCAGAGGAGTTTCTGTATCTGTATCTGTATGTACTTGGCGGGAGAGCCATAACCCCAATTCGTCGCAAAATGCCTGGTGGTCTGGTGCATCCTGCTCTGAAAATCACGGGACTTCCCGGGGGCGGACTCGGGCTAGTTAGACGGTGTATGGTAACATGGTATATTTCTGAAAAATCTTTACAGCAATTTGCAATATTAAGTTAATTATTAAACTATAAATATATAACCACAATACCCATAAATTAATGGAGTGCGAAATTTTCCCAATCTTTGATTCGCCAGACATATTTTAAATCATTCATTAAAACAAAATAACTTACAGGTCCCGTATTGGCGTAATACCACAGGAGCCCTTCATCTTTTCGGGCAGTATGCGAGAAAACGTTGACCCTCTACAGCAATACGGAGACGGCGAGGTGTGGCGCGCGCTGGAGGCGTGCGGCGCGCGCGGGCTCGTGACTGCGCGCGGCGGGCTGCTGGCCGCCGCCGGCCAGCTGTCGCGCGGGCACGCGCAGCTGCTGTGCCTGGCACGCGCACTGCTGCAGCGCGCCAAGGTAAGCCCGCCGGCCAGCTGTCGCGCGGCCACGCGCAGCTGCTGTGCCTGGCACGCGCACTGCTGCAGCGCGCCAAGGTAAGCCCGCCGGCCAGCTGTCGCGCGGCCACGCGCAGCTGCTGTGCCTGGCACGCGCACTGCTGCAGCGCGCCAAGGTAAGCCCGCCGGCCAGCTGTCGCGCGGCCACGCGCAGCTGCTGTGCCTGGCACGCGCAGCTGCTGTGCCTGGCACGCGCACTGCTGCAGCGCGCCAAGGTAAGCCCGCCGGCCAGCTGTCGCGCGGCCACGCGCAGCTGCTGTGCCTGGCACGCGCACTGCTGCAGCGCGCCAAGGTAAGCCCGCCGGCCAGCTGTCGCGCGGCCACGCGCAGCTGCTGTGCCTGGCACGCGCACTGCTGCAGCGCGCCAAGGTAAGCCCGCCGGCCAGCTGTCGCGCGGCCACGCGCAGCTGCTGTGCCTGGCACGCGCACTGCTGCAGCGCCAAGGTAAGCCCGCCGGCCAGCCGTCGCGCGGCCACGCGCGCAGCTGCTGTGCCTGGCACGCGCACCGCTGCAGCGCGCCAGGTAAGCCCGCCGGCCAGCTGTCGCGCGGCCACGCAGCTGCTGTGCCTGGCACGCGCACTGCTGCAGCGCGCCAAGGTAAGCCCGCCGGCCAGCTGTCGCGCGGCCACGCGCAGCTGCTGTGCCTGGCACGCGCACTGCTGCAGCGCGCCAAGGTAAGCCCGCCGGCCAGCTGTCGCGCGGCCACGCGCAGCTGCTGTGCCTGGCACTGGCTGTTTCCCTTAGTCGCCTCTTACGACTCCCACAGGAAGAAAGGGAGCGGCATATTCATACACCGTTACCACAGTGAACTCATCCACAGCGTATGAATCTGTTAAGTATGATATTACAATTCTTTCACTTCAAATGCAGTAAGACTCTGGAACATGTTACCCAGAAATATTAAAGAAGCAAAAACTAAACCTTAATCTTTAAACGTTTACTCTGGGAATATTACTTAACGAAGCAGTAGTAGTTTCGGATAATAATAAAAAATTTAAAAAAACTACAGAAATTGTTATATTCTCAAATATGTATAATATAAAAATCATATTTATTTATTATGTATGTATTTATTGTGGGTATTTATGTATATGTATAAAATACTATTGTATGCATGTAAGTAGTAATGTAAATGTATGTGTATTGTATTTATTATCATTATATTATAATTTTGTATTTTTTCCTTAAACCTTTATTTTTTTTAATTATGAGTTTTGCACTCATCACTAGATTCTCTGCACAAACCAAAGGTAGACTGGTAGAGAATGCCAATTAAGTCCGCAGTTTTGAACATTTTCTTTACAATGTGTGCTTGTAAAGCTTAAATAAATAAGATAATCTAAAGCTTAACCCTACTTTCAGATTTTGCTAGTGGACGAGGCAACTGCAAACCTAGACCAAGAAGCAGAAAGACTAATCCTGGACACAATTCGGTGCTCGTTCAGTGGCAGCACAGTTATGTTCATAGCACACCGCGTCGCCGGGGTGCTCGAGTGCGATCGCGTCCTAGTGATGGGCGGCGGGCGCGCTTTGGAATTGAGAGAACCTGACGATGCCCTGTCCGACCCTGATTCCTACCTGTATAAGTTGTTGAACCCAGATCAAAGCTAAAGGAAAGCTCTGTTTTTTATGTATTACTATTTAATGATAAAATTATTTGTGACAAAAATCCAGATTATTATTTGGTTACAAATATAAATTTGAGGTTACAAATATAAATATTTACTGTATATTTAGGCTGTAATATAATGTTGACTTTTATGTTATGAACCATTCCATGTATTGACTTCATTTTTACTTCGTCTTTGAAATTACGGTAACTTGTAGTAATTACTGTACCTTACTCCTGACATAAATTCATAAAACATCCTTCGTAACACTTCCATATATATTGAAGTGGTTTCATTGAACCGTCGATTCTTCACGACATTAAGTCCCACGTCCATAAGCTAAATTAGTATATGTACTACTATATCTTTGTGACTGTTTAAAGTATTTTCTCATTTATTTAATGTACCTCTGTATTCACAAAACTGCTTTCACTGAAATGTACTTAATCTCTTCGACAGAAGTCCATCGCATTAAGTGGCTTTCATATAATTTTACTAGATTCTATCATGCGTGGGTCACGTTCTAATTCTTTCTTAAATATTTAGTATACTAAGTCAAAATAATTAGGCCCGCTTTAAATACTCACCGCGTTTTAGTTTAAAAAGTAATAAAACCTAAAAAATTTTGTGGAATGTGTAAATGTATGACGAACTACGATTTTTTAACGATCGTATTTAATAAAATAAAACAAAATAGCAATATTTTTGTTAATATTTTCAATAATTTTTGTGGTTTAACTGTTCAATAATTGATTCTTGTGCCGCCATCGTTAAACAGACACTCAGATAAAAAAAATATAAATGGATGTATCAGCATGTTAGCAATTTTTATTCTTGCTTTGGACCTTTTAAGACGGCGACAGGCTTACCACGTTGTACCAAATCTGCTCTAGTGAAATGTGAGTCGAAAGGACTATATCGTCAAGGTCTCTGACTACCCCAGTATTGGTAATGATCTAATGCGGAGGTATAACAGTTTTACAATTAAATTACAACAGAACTGAATTACTTGTTAAAGTTTGTGATATGAATACGGATTTCCTTATTTTAGACAAATTCAAAAAATAACAGCATCATTATTTCACTGTGCAATATGAATATTGAAATAACCGTTTTTACTACATGTATATGAATATATGCGCTACATACACCAAAAAAAAAAAATTTTTACAATTTTTTCTGTCTGTCTGTCTTTCTGTCTATTTGTTCCGGCTAATCTCTGAAACGGCTGGACCGATTTTAACAGGACTGTTACTGACAGATAGCTATTGTTATAAGGAGTAACATAGGCTACATTTATTTTAAAAACATAATTGGATTCCATAAACTGCGGGCAAAACCGCGGGGGGCAGCTAGTTTTAAATAAATTTAACAAAAAATAACATTAAACCATTAATGTGAATAAATGTTATGGTTTAGTCACTATCCAAAGAATGTTTTCGTTAAATGTTTGTTGTACTTATTAAATACATAGTCTCTTTTCATTTTGTAAAGGGAATCTAAAAAAATATGAGTACCTTAGAGTTCTAAAAATTAATAAATATCGAGTGATCTTTGGAAAAAAACAGAGTTTTGGTTAGAATAATACATTTATTAATAATAGAAATTTAAAAGTGCTGTGATATATGTATATGTATAATATAAACTAGAAATTACCCAATTATTTTTTTCAGCTTTTTGTATTATGTTTGCTCAACCGATTTCTAGTCGAATTTGAAATTAGAGAACTCGTTTGCACATAAGAAATATTTAAAGCCAAATTTTATAACAGAAGTATTTTAAAGAGAATGTGAAAGTCACCACACCTCTGCCTTTATTGTTAATATTGAGGGAGCGAAATAAAAAAATATGTAAAGCAACATATAAAATAGTACCATTCGTTTCATCTTTTTGTAGTCTCATTGCTTTAGACAGGATGTCTCTTTGAATCGTTAACGAATAACTTGTCAGCTCTTATGTAATTTTATTGGTAGAATAAGGCTCAAAAAGGGGTAAAACAAGTGTTTTTATTGTTTGGTTTAATTCCAGAACTAGATCAGAATTAAACTTAGATCGAAACGAAACTAAAAATCTTTTCGTTTAGTCAAAACATTTTTGATTTTTGGTGCCAGGTTCTTAAAGATTACTATGCACATCCAAAACAAATATATCCACTTATATTCCATCTACTGAATTCTTATAAATACCTAAAAGAAATACTTATTTTTAGTCAGTTTTGAAAGCCGATTTTGTGAAAAATAAAATCTAAATTGACTGTTTTATGTTTCGTAATACTTACGCCAACACGACCTTTTATTACAACTATGATATTTTTAAAAAAGGAAGAAGTATAAATATAAATAAAGTTGAATTGATGGTAAATTGTGAAATAACAAAGTTTAAGCTTTTGATAGGTTTTTGCTTCTGGAATGTAGTGTCACGTGACCTGATATTTATACATTATCGTCACTTAATAGTTTAAAAATAAATTATAACAATTTCTTGAAATCTGATATTACCAATTTATTATTCGAGTAAGTTTGTATATAAAATAGGATATAGTATGTTTATTTCGGAAACCATAACAACACTACAGCCACCTGAACTACGCTTCTCACATTTCAGATTAATTAAAATAATCTGTTTCTTTGTTAAATCAAACTTATTTTGTATAACTAAGCAATCAACTTAATTGCCATTTTAGAAAAAGTTTTTATAGGTAGTTTTACCTGGTAATAATACAACGAGCTTATATCTTGTAGGAATAATTTTTTTAAGAATAAATGATGTCTTGTGATACTCAGTATGTTTAATTTATTTAATATTTTTAAATATTAGTACTATTATTGTAGTTTAGTTTTATTGGGTGTACAATTTCTAGAAGTTGCGTTCTTCTGGTTTCTTGTAGGGATATTCAATGTAGTCAAAAATATCTTCTTCAGAGGTAATTGGGATTGGTTCACCTGGGGTACCTGTAGATACAAACAATAATATAACGTCGCAGAGTTTGACTCAACTATCGTAAACCACTCCAAACGAGCATTGCAGCTTAGTTGGAGTGGTGGACAGGAATATTCACCACTACTGTACCTAGTTATGTTATAAGGCATTGCTAGTATTCTTTCTAATAAAAGTTACTAAAAATACTTTTTAATACTCTATTACCTGCTGGTTTACGCATAGTTCGCCAACTTTTGACAAGTATTAAAGTGAAGTAGCATTCTTTTCTTGGATATTTTATATTTTTTTAGATTTTTTATTTTCTTGTAAGTTCTTTATGGATAACGATATAAATTTCAAATCTTTTTTTTTCATACTTATATTAAATAGAAGTTGATGACGTATCGGAAGTAAAATTTTCCTTATGCTAACTTATCGATCATAAATTGTCATGGTTAATTGTATCAAAGAACGCTAATTAAAATTCGGGACTCCACCTCACTCAAAATCTGGAATTCTGTTTTGTTGTGTGTTTGTGAAGAAATATTTTTCCTCGCATATATTTCTTCATATTTGGAAAGCGGTAATAATTACTGAAAGCCATCTCTGAACAATAGAGGGATGATTTAAAGTTTCGAAGCCCAGCTTATGCAAGGCAGTCAGTGCAACACGGATTTAGCGGACGGGCGCATTGTCGCAATCATGACCAGTACATGTCTGCTTAATTATCCTCGACTGTTTTCACTAACGGCTTGTTTCAACGCCGCCATTCCGTGAACTTAAAAATGCACCCTCGTAAGTATGCGTTACGATAACCTAAGTGAGTACCTTATGACGGGAGGATTTTACGAGTACATCTCGTGATGGACTCCGTCCACAGTGTATATTCTATAAAATCAATTCTTACCACATACAATTCAATTCTCCACAAAAAGTTTAGTGCTGAACATAGACCTCCCCGAAAGATTTCTCCAAAGTCCCGAGCCTTCTGTATCCATCAACTCCCCGCAATATCGTGCAAGTTGTCACTACACCTTGTGGATGGTCCCAACTACACTTGATATTTTAATTCAAATAAAATTACACATCACCTGTAGCCCCGATGGGTCGCAAGGAATATTCATTTAACGTAAATCCTTTTTCTAATGCATGACTGCGCATTTCTTTGTTGAAAACATCACTGCCCGTAAAATAGAGAACTGCACAATAGTACTGCTCACAAGGTATAAGTCTGATATCCAAACGACGCGCCGGCGAGTCCTCTGATACACGACACACACCCTGATTAAAAAGATTAATTGTTTATGCACCCACTTTAAACACATTTTACATCTTGATGTCTCAAAGAGGAGCAAAGTAAAATTAAGAATGAAAAATTATCATAAAATAACCTTACCAATTGCTACACAATAAAAATACGTAATGAGACTACAAAGATAAAGAAGACAAAAAACAAAATTCAAGGCTCGAACTCTGTATAACTTATTACATTTTATAACTGTAAGCATAGCTATAATATTGAAAACCTTTAGCCGATCACGAGTCGGGTAACCTATAATTTTTTTTCTTTAAGTATTGGCTCTTTGATCTCCATACTAAGGCCGCTGACTGAAATAACAACGTTATAATAAAAACATAAATAAATTTGAATTTACCATGAACTTCGTATCTCCCATAGAAATAACATCAGTCACAAGTCCCTTTAACTTATCTAAAATTCTTTTCAACGTTGTTTCTCCATATTTTTTCTTTTCGTTTCCAACTTTTAAGGATTTGTGTGTTATCAAAACGTCGATGTCACCGCTTTCTGATTTTCCACGCCTGCAATGGTTTACATATGTACGTACATACACATCATCACGCATCATACCTCACGGTATAGCCAGTGAGAAATATCGCCAAGTAGTACGATCTTCACATACGTATTTCGCTTTTATCACGAATATATACGATTATCGATAGTGCACACTTGACGAGGTAACGTCCTCCCCAGGTCACAAAGACCCGACCTGGCGGGTAGCTAACCTTTTCTTGCAGCACATCGTCCAGCAAATTGATACCGAAGGAGAATCAAATATAGGACACATCTTGCTTTAAATATTTATATTTCACATAGTATCTGTGTTAGCTTCTGAAGTTGTGATAGGTTCTAAACCTGTATTACAGCAACAGCGCCAAATCCCTCCAGCTTAATAAAAATCATATCATAACAAACGCATAACATAAATCATAACAAAAATCATTTATTTATAACAAATGCAGAAGACAGATTTAATGGTTTTGCTAATTTTATTATATAAGGAAGCTATAGATAAATAAATAAATAAATATCTTCACGCAATTCCCAATACATAGGTAGACAGAGGTCTAGTCTAGATAATTAAATCCTTTTGACCCACCTTCCACCGAAGATATTTTCGGGACAACGTGTTTATGTCCAAGCCTACGATATAATTCGTACATAAGTTTTTGAAACCCATTGGTACGAGCCTGGGGATCGAACTCGGATCTCTTGACTCTTTTCTGACCACTCAAACACTCGGCTATCGTGACTTTTCGTGAATCTTAAGATAAAATAAAATATAACTAAAACATTAAATTTGTTTTAGTTATATTTTATTTTATCTTAACACACATAAATAAATAAATATCTTCACGCAATTCCCAATACAGAGGTCTAGTCTAGACAATTAAGTCCTTTTGACCCACCTTCCACCGAAGATATTTTCGGGACAACGTGTTTATGTCCAAGCCTACGATATAATTCGTACATAAGTTTTTGAAAAACCCATTGGTACGAGCCTGACTCTTTTCTGACCACCCAAACACTCGGCTATCGTGACTTTTCGTGAATCTTAAGATAAAATAAAATATAACTAAAACAAATTTAAACATGAGTAATCTGCCCTCTTTGTGTATAATACGTTTGTGCAGGTATATGTGTAAGTGGATGTGTGTTAAAATGAATATATCAATATTATATATTGTCTTGTAATAATAAAGTTCTTAGAATGTTATATTAAAAGTTGTGTTAAATAAAACAGTATCACTATTATTATTATGCAGTTTTATTGATTTTTAAAGCATATTAATGCTGAACTTTTAAGTGAATTAATTAAAGAGAAAAAAGGAAAAATTTCAACTGACACGGGCGGGTTTCGAACCCACGAGCTTCGCCGATCCGTGTCAGTTGAAATTTAATTTTTTTTAATTTTTTTCTGTTTAATTTAATCACATAAAAGTATCACTATTATTTTAAAATCATTAATAATCTTTCTGTTTCTTCATAAGCAAGCTTTGATAGCCAATTTCTAACCTTACATTTACATTTTGCTCTGCTAAGGGGATAAATCTTTAAATTCTTATTGGCTTTATAATATATAACTTGGCCTAAATATGCAAATGAAACGGAGAGACAGATGTTGTAAGCGCTCGAGTTTATTCCGCAGCTCCTCTGTACCATCCAGATAACAAGCGTCAGCATAATCGAGCAAAGGCTAAAGAAGACAAAGGGAGAGCGAGAGTTTTGTTTTTAAAGGGCAAGACGTTTTGGAGGCACTTCAGCAAAGTGAAGTGAAATTTCTGCTGACATCAGCGATGTGTGCGTTGTTCACAAGATAAGTGACAATCAAATGTTACACCTAAATTTTTGACTGTATCAGTATAGGTAACCGGTAAGCCGTTAGCGCACACGCAGGGTGTGGTCAAAAAATTTAATTTTTTGCGTGTGTGCCTATTGCCTATTATAATGGCCCGCGATTTGGTCGGATTGACTTTAATGCCAAAAGAACCATTCGCAAATGCGATTTAAATTCAAATTCTTGGATTTAATTGCATCTTTGCTTGCTTGTTGAGAGGAGAAAGAACGCTACTTTGAGGCACGCCCGTACTGATAACAGACCGATCCGAATATGTATCGTTGAGACGGACACACTGCGAGCGGGCACGAATATATGATTCAAACCATTTACTGCAGAATGATTTCAAGAATTCGAAGAAGAATATCGAAGTCTACCGAGGTGAAAGCACTGCTAAAATGCAATAATAATTGAAGCGTGAGAAACTTATTGTCTATAGCCCAATCGAATATAGTCGCCGACTTTGAATAGAGCAGTGACTGTACTGTGTCCAGGACGAAATCCAGATTGAAAAGCGGAAAGGAAGGGAGTTGTAAATTAAAAATGCGGATTTGTCTGTGTTGTTGATAAGGTGCTCGAGAACTTTTGTCAGAAATGGTAATATTGATATTGGACGGAATTAAGATAAAGCAGAAGGGTTAAAAGTTAGGTAAAGGTATAAATAAAGCTTGTTTCGAGACACAAGTTATATAGAGAAGTTAAAGATATGAGTAAGTACAACAAACATGGTAGAACTAGAGTTATCTTTCTCGAGCACAATCCATCGTTACCAATAGCTCTTGAGGAAACAGTTAGTATAGACTTCTTGATTTTTTCCTCGGACACTGTAATAAAATGAAAAGGAGAAATTAAAGCCGGCAGACTTCACAAGGTGTCAACATTATCTAAACTTATTTTTGGCAACATTATCTAAACTAACAGAAGGAGAAGGAAATGTTTGTTCAAATCATTTACATCAACATAGTTATACACCGATATCGGTGATTTGCGACACCCACACAACGAAGGAATTTCAATCAAGTGAATCATGAGAGTAGCGTCTTTTAGCATCTCTATACAGACGATTGCAGCGGCTTAAGATCTTAAAGCGTGAAAAGTTTAATTCAGTTGTACAGCGTTTATATCTCCTTTTGGCTTTTTTTTTTCAAGTTTTTTACACTACATTTTTTCTTTTTCTACAATTGCGTTTCAAACAGAAATTACTGCATCCCCTTACAATATCTCAAATAAATATTTAATTTTTTTTAGTATTTCTAACTTTGCTGATACCTAAAAAAACTTTTAAGTATTTATTTGTTTTAAATACTTTTTTTAAAAATGGGAAGAATGAGGAAAGTTATTAATGGTAAAGTAGACAAAATTGACCAACCTTTTTAATTTTTCTTCTGAAACATACCTAAATAAGCGAATAAATAATATCCATAAATAAGCGAATATCGTTGTTAAGATTAACTGTATAATAGAAGCATTTTTATGATTTTAAAGACTCTTTTAAAAAAATATTTAGCACAAATACTTACCTATAACTGCCACAAACCGTAACTGTGAAATCTCGATCTAGGTTACTAATTAATTTTATTATTTTATTTTCTATCTCTTGTATTTCAAATCTAGGAATTTTCTTTTCAAAGTCTTCAAAGTATCTGTAAAAAATAAGTTGGCACGTATACAAGCATTGATGCCGTCCAGTGTAGGCCAAGATTATTGCCCTCAATTGCGTCAATGTTTTAATACCGAACAAGCACGAGTATTTAATAGTCATTTACTAACGCGGTGTATTAGTAGTAGTACAAAAACTATATTGAGTACATACATACATAGATATCTTCACGCAATTCCCAATACAGGGGTAGAAAGAGGTCTAGTCTAGACAATTAAGTCCCTTTGACCCACCTTCCACCAAAGATATTTTGCGGACAACGTGACAGGTGGTGAGAGCCCGTCGTCGTTTCTATGTCCACCATATATATGCCAACGATATAATTCGTACATAAACAATAATAATAACATACAAAATAAAAACCTATTGGTAAGAGCCTACCACCTGGGGACCGAACTCGGGTCTCTTGACTCGAAATTCCGAGCACCCCCCATCCACATACCACTCGGCTATCGTGACTTTTTTGAGACTATATTGAGTAATTGTATAAAAACAATAAAAAGTGTACATGAAGTTTTTGGTATTATATTGTATTGTAGTAATTATTTTAATAGTAGTAGTGTGTATTTATTTATTTATCTTCACTCACAGTCCCTGACGGGGTAGCCAGAGAGAACAGATCGCCAAGTGTCAAGTGAGACAACGATCCTCGCACATCTCGGTTTTCGAAAGTTAGTCTCGACCTACCTCGACTCCTTTCAATATTAACTTTCGCACTGTATATTTTCTCTACCATTCGGTCTTCGCTCATTCGCTCAACGTGCGTTGTAGTAGTGTAATTTTTGTATTATAATAATTATGTTATATATTGAGTAACTTCGTTCGAAAACAATATTAAATTTTCCCGTCGGAACTGCATAATGAATCGGAATGAAAGGGTAGCCTTCTTTTCTATGTCACAGGCACGAAACGAAACGACGGCATACGAGGGTGCCGCGGGTATAGCCTTTTGTTAAATTTTAACATCGAACCCGGACAGAGAGGACAACGTTTCGGAACTAAACTATGTACGATTTCGGACTGTTGACGAACTGTTTCGGAACTATGTACGATTTTTATCTTTAGTTTGGACACTAAAACGACGACGATCTTACTTGTCACATATTGTTCCTTTGGGACAAATAAACACCGAAGAAATGTATAAAAGTGTTAATTTACTCACTTTAAGCCTATAATTTGATGATGGTTAAGTAATTGCTTATTTTTTCTCAAGTCTTCAATACTTTTAAAACCATTTTTGATCAATTCCGCAGCTTTTACGGGTCCGATGCCAGATATGCGTGTAAGCACATTGATTGCTTGTGCCTTTTCATCGTGATGAATAGTTTCTAGTTTTTTCAATTTTCCGGTATGGATAAACTCCTCAATCTTTTTAGCAATCTTTTCTCCAATGCCTTTTAGTTTTTTTGCTTCATCACCGGACTGAATTCTATTTGGCTGTAAAGCCAAAATTCCTGCTGCTTTTCTATAAGCATTATACTTATGAATATTCCGGCTTACATTTTTTTCGTACTCTGCTAACTCCATTAGAAAATCGCAAAAATCTGCATTTAGGTTCTTTGATTCACTCACATTTTTACGTTTGCTCATTGTATGTTGAAATAATTAATCTGGAAGTAAAAAAATGTTATTAATGATTAATAATAAACATACATCTGAAAAAGTGCCAACCTATAACCTTTAACGTCATTGATAATGAATTTTCATATTTTTAACAGAAGATATTAACTGGTTATTGCTTAGATTAAATGAATAATATTTAAAAATGACTCAACAGTCATAATCTCAACAGAAAGAAATCAATCCGCAAATCTTCAATTAAAAAACACGTAAAAAATGTGGTGTAAATTTAAAGATATGTCAATAAATCTTGATCAATTTATTACATTTCCCAACTTTAAAAAATATTTTGGGTTTTTGTTCCAATTCATCATAAATTGAGAAACGTGAGCTCGTAATCCGAATATAATGTATTTAATTAAGGCCATTAAGAAGGCAGTTTAAATCGTGTCGTATACACACACACACACACACACACACACACACACACACACATAGCCTGCTGAACAGCGATAGTTGCCTTCATACCACTGCGTTTTAGTAGTAGTGGACGTCCTGGCACGGTCCAATTGATATTATAGTATTTCGAAGAGGAACCAGTACACATATGCAAATACATAACCGTTAGAAATAACCTCTGCGAGTGATATCTCAGGCAATTAGAGGCGAACTCGCTTACCGTTACGACCTTTGTTATGTGGACTGACAGGCGACATTCACGATGTCGGGACTTCCTAACTACCGCGTTCGGACTCGCGAGAAATTTTATGCTTCATGGAAGAGCAACTTCCAACACCAGTGGTGGCTGAATGTATGGGCTGGCGACTATGACAGGCGTGTCATCGCTCCCTTGATTCTGTCTGAATGTTAAGTTGCCAAACTTAGTTTTTTTAACGATTTTTAAGATGCATATGAAGACATTCAAGTGATATAGTCTGGAGCATATTTCCAAAATCAAAGCAGTATGGTGTTCCAACACGATGATGCGCCAGTGCAGTTTGCTCGTGAACTGCGGCAACACCTTTACTTTTCGCGAGATACAGTCGTGGTGATTAGGTAGTTAAGAAATAACTTTAGTTTTGAGTCATACTGCGGTTTTCAATTATTGCCAATAGACTCTCTACAAGGGACTTTTTAATCCTCATTCGCCTTTTTTTATGCAATATGCGGTAAAATTTATACATAATTATTTGTGAAACAAAAAACATTACAAGTAATAAATATTGTATATGTATTGTTATATAGCTATGAAATTAAAGATATTTAAATTGGTCGATATTGATATTCTATAATGTATAATCTACGTGGAAGCAAAAGAAAGAACTAAATAGATAAACAACCAATGCGTTGCAAAACCCAGAGACGTTGTTTAGCGCAGTGGAGGCGTCGCTTGAACCTTGACCTATTTATTTGCGGCCATCAGTCGTGCCATATTAATTATTAATAAATAAAGTATCATTTTGATATAATACTTCTGCGTTGAAAGAGCCGGAACATGCGACAGCATCTCTACTAGATCTGGAAATATACTTCGAGCTTGAAAATATACTCCGAGTTTTAAGAGATCTAAAAAGTGTTAGGGCTAAAGTAAAAAAAAAACTAAGTAAAGTGTAGGCAATTACTCATACATTTAGTACGAAACACATTCTCGAATATGTCTCTACAATTGATTTACTGATTACAATGTTTTTTTGATCTTCTATAGTGCTGCACGTAAACAGCTCAATGTGCCTGAAAAGGATACTCAATCGATAGATGGACGAATGCGAGAAAATCGCTGCAGAAAAATATTCTATATTTCCAAGTACACTTCTGTTGTCAATATTTCCACGTGAGTTATCAAAAAATTACAAACGAACCGAAATATAAAAAGACTAAATCATGTCAGTTCAGGAAATACCGATTTCGAAGTGAATAAAGAGTCTTAACCAGGCGATGGATTTGATCGATGACATGTTTGACTAACAAACTGCCGACAGGTAATAACCTCATGTACGGCAGCCGACTCGTAGAATAGTCAACGCTTTTGACTGAGAATTGAAAATTGATCAAGACGAGATATATACGTTAACTTCACTGTTTACTGTGAGATCAGTGACTGTTAATGTAGTTGATTCTTCTGAGATATCTGCCATGCTGCTAGAATAATGTCGGACGGCTCATTTAGCATTAAAATTGCCGTTAAGCCTAAAAATGACTGAAAAATTACAGTATTGCTTAAGCATTCTGCAATAGCCAATTTTTCCTGTAGCAAGTTAAATCATCATCTGAGATGATTTCACAATGCCGCATGTTTGTGGCGAGTTAAAAGAAACGAACTATGAAAGACCTGCGCAGAGACTAAAGATGTTTTGGAGGAACAATGTTTCTACTTTTTGATAGTTTCCGCCAAAGGGCAGCAACCGATCTTGAGATGACGGCTAGAGTCAGCCAATATCTGGAAGTCATTCCAAAATCGATGGCTGCCGATGAAATAATTGTTTTCCTCAAATCTTCGACCGTGGAGCCCAAGAAACTTTAGCTGACGTCGTATGTGTTACTGTGGAAGGATCAAGGATATTGATTACTTTGTCATCGTCATCATTATATTAATAAATCAAAGCATCCTGCGGAGATTTCAAATAATGCGCGTTAAAATAATAACAAATCAAAATAAGTCACGGGTAGGAACAAGCATTATTATAAATATGACAACGGGCTTAAGTCTGAATTTAAAAGTATTTCATGTATACATTTTAAACAAATTTACAATTGGTATGTATATTAATTTATTTTAATGCCTACCTCATTCATCATTGAGTCTGGACTAAAGTGGTTCGAGTCCGAGAGTGACGCTCAAAGAGAATATAATCTCGTGACGCTTGAGTGACACCTTTTCAGTATACCTTTATCGATAATAGTGATGGGCGCAAAATCAACGAACTAGTTAAATCATCCGTTGATTTAGAGTCAACTTATTAACGTTACACGTCTATGAATCATCTAGTCAAATTCAATTATTAATCTTTATGCCCAAGCCAACGATGTAAACCGTACATAAATTTTGGAAAAACCCATTGGTAGAAGCCTTGGTGATCGAGCTCGGGTCTCATGACTCGAATTCCGATCACTAAACCTGTCGACTAACGTGACAATTAAGAACCGGAATACAAAATTAAGGAGGGAAGGACATCTAAATGGACCCATCAGTCAACGTTTTCCAATTTAATTGATGGACAAATATAACGAACATGACGCTATCAATGAAATTTATTTTAAGATAAAAAAAATTATTAAAAAAATTAGTGTCAGTCGCATTGACACCTTGCAGCATGAGCTATTACAATTTGTTTGGTGTTAAAAATATAAGAGTGTTTGTCTTCTATCTGGTTGTCATTCAGTAGTTATTGTGTGCCAATACTTATTATTTGAAGCTAGTGTTATGTTGTTAATAGTTGAGTTTTGTTAAAAAATAGTGCTTTTACGCATCCGGTTCCCGAAACGTCAATAGTATTTTGGTTTATAATATAGGTATTTCTGATGATGACTTAAGTAGTAGACAACGGTAACTTCTGCTGTACAAATGTGGAAGTACCACAGGCTCGCACGGTGTCGGCACAATGATGAGACATCCCGTACTTCTGAGTTTCCTACCGTAATTGAAGCCAACAGAGTCTCGCAACCATAAAAGGTTCTATTAAGAACACATCTCATAAAAATATACACATATAACATTGATCTGTACGCGCTAATGCTATTTAGCTGTTTTAAATGAACAACTTATTAAATGTCAAAGTGGTTATTAGTAGAAAACCAGTATACTATTATACTCTATGACTAGAAAATACCAAAATATTTCTTTGAGGTTGTTTTGATGTTGTTGTTACAAAATTCAGAATAGAAATTTTATTTTTGAACAGTATGAATAATTATACAAGTCATAGTTTAAAAAATAGTTATGTGAAAATAATAACTGTGATACTGTAGTGACAAAATTCGCAATGGATAGCGTAACAGAAAAACTATTGGAATGCTTTGGACATAGAAAGTTTAAGAGTGAGCTTCAAGAAAGAGCAGTTCGTG